>MU838941.1:254124-276948 GCA_029721515.1 Synanceia verrucosa | reverse complement strand
ATCATGTCACGTAAATCTACCCATAAAACAAAATATGGCAGACGATGCGAGATTGTCGTGAGTGATGATGAATATGATAGTGACGAGTCATCTTCTTCCCTCAAAAGTTGGTCCGACATACAAAGAGAATTTGATCAGTATACTTCAGACAGTGATGACAGTTGTCTTGAAAATGATGCATCCTCTCCTTACAAAAGCTGGTCTGATATTGAAAATGAGTTTGACCAATTAGAACAAAATGAAATTAGTGATTTAGACGAAGACGACGTTGAAATGACACCGACCGAGATTCTTCATGTTTTACAAGACATGGGTATCCTAAAAGGAGAAGCCTCAGAATTCATAGAATCAGATGATGATTTACAAGCTCCTCAAAACGGCGGTGATACATTGCAAAGCAATTTACAAACAAACACCATTTCCCAAGTACCCCACGCAAACACTGATTTACCGCAAAACAACCGATTCAGTAATGAATTGGCCGAGCGCATAGAAAGGGCGGGAGGGTTGCGCGATTTTAATATTACAGAGAGGAGACGATTTAACGGTCTTGAAATAAGACAAAAATTAGATCTGCGGGGCATTCAAATGTGTGATTTAAGAACAGCACTGTCCATGTTGAGACACAAATTAACAGATGTGGTCAATTTCTCCACAAATCTCGCGGCACCAGACGGTGTTTTAAACGTAGTGCTGAGAGGTCCGTCATTGTCCAGCGATGTGTGTGCAGTATTAAACGCTTCTAATGATTACAACGCTGAAACCTTTCTCAACGAGATCGAGCAAGTCATGCAGAGCAATGATAGAATGCTCTCAGACGAGAGTCTGGAATTTGTAGTCACAGCTGCTTTGAACAAACATGGCGGTGAAAGGCGCAAATTAGGAAGCGTAATGTATGATCAAATCATTAAAAAGAAACAAGTGTGTCTTTACAATCCCACAAACACGGACAATAATTTGTGTTTTTCCATGTGTTTAGCGCATCACATACACCCACAACAGTCTGAGGGTGAAACTCAAAAACTAGCGCAACAAATCCACGCTGGAGTGGGGTTTAATTTGAGCCGCAAAGTGTCCTTAAATGACGTGTTGAAATTTGAGAAACACTTGGATGTTAGAATCCTTGTTTTCCACCACAACCCTGGCACCAAAAAATTGGAACTGTATCAGACACATGAACACCCCCACTCAAACACTGTATGGCTCTATCTGCATGATGACCATTATTATATGATCCAAAACAAATCACGTTTTTTTGGAAGTGTCCATGTGTGTAACTTCTGTTACAAGGGTTACAGTAATCACGCATTCCACAAGTGTAAATACTTTTGCAATGTGTGTCTTTCTGATGAGTGTTACAAACAGCAAAATACATCAAACATACGCTGCCCTGATTGCTTGCGTCTCTGCCGATCCAAGTTTTGTTTTAAACAGCACAAAGAAACGGTGGAGCAAACACAGCGTCGCAAGGCATTCAAACCCTGTGAAACCACAAAATATTGTTAAGATTGTGGTCGTCTGTACGTTGTGAGTCGCACCCCAAACAACCGCCACAAATGTCAAAAGGGTAAATGCAGTCATTGCGTGTGAGTCGTTAAAATCAGATACGACACATAAATGTTTCATTCAGCCACAAAAAGCATCAGAACCCCAAACCAAATACGTGTTTTATGACTTTGAAACAACAGCAGAAAGCGGGAAGCACGTAGCCAATTTTGTCTGCGCTATCGATTTTGAAAACAGTAAATGGTGGGCGTCTGGTCCGTCGTGCGTCGATCTCTTTGTGCAAAATTTAGAAAGCCAAAGTACAAAAACTATACATTTATTGCACATAATGCGTCGGGCTTTGACAACTACATTCTTTAGATTACCAGACAGTGCATCATCCCTAGACTGACCATGCGCGGAAGTAAAGTGTTGTTAATGTATGACAATCAATTTAAACAGCGATGGCTTGATTCATACAGTTTTCTTCCAATGCGTTTGTCAAACTCCCGCAGCCTTAGGTTTTGAAGATTCCAAAAAAGGCTACTTCCCACACCTGTTCAACACGACTGAAAATGCCAACTATGTAGGGCCTTACCCTGACCCATATTATTATGGCTATGACAACATGTCAGAGAAAGAAAGGGCAGAGTTTTTGGAGTGGTACAACACAGTGTGTCATGAGGTGTTTGATTTCCAATTTGAGCTACGCTCCTACGGTATCAACGACGTTGTTGTTTTACGCAAAGCCTGTATCGTCTGTCGTGACGCTGCTCATCGAAAGTGCACCCGCCTGGATCCCTTTGAGTGTACAACACTCGCATCATGTTGCATGGCTGTGTTTAAAACACAATTTCTGCCCCTGACACGCTGGCGTTAACCCATGACGGTGCATACACAAATCAGTACAAAACATATTCCAATGCGTCAATACAGTGGTTGGAATTTGAAGCGCACAAAACAACATTGAAATTTGCCACACTCTAAACTACGGGCGAAACAATTTGGACCATACCATGTTGATGGGTTTTGTGAAAGGGATGGTGTGCGCACTGCATATGAGTTTGCCGGATGTTTCTGGCATGGTTGTTCAAAGTGCTACACCCCGGACATAAAAATGCTGTCAACAACATTGCCTTTGGCGTTCTCTACAGACAATTCAAAGAAAACTGAACAGTCTTAGGCAGACACACAAATTACACGTGAGGGTAATGTGGGAATGTGAGTGGGAACGAGCCAAAACATCAGATCAGAGACTGCAGGACTTTTTGAAAACTATGACGCCCCGAAAGACTTGACCCACGAAAAGCTTTGTTTGGGGGTCGTACTAACGCTGCATAAGCTCTATCATAAAGTCGCTGGAGGGTGAGAAAATTCATTATTATGATTATACATCGCTGTACACCACCGATCAAGCGCATAAAAGCTACCCCATCGGTCACCCCAAAATAATATTCCGTGATTTCGAGTCCATTGACAAATACTTTGGCTTGATAAAATGCACTGTGTTACCGCCCCGAGGTTTGTATCACCCTGTACTGCCATACCGATGCAACAACAGACTTATGTTTCCTTTGTGTCACACGTGCAGAAACTGAAAACCAAACATGTGAATGCAATCACTCTGATTCTGAAAGATCCCTTTCAGGAACTTGGGTCAGTCTCGAGGTCCAAAAGGCGACAGAAAAAGGGTATGTTGTGTCCAAAATAGACGAAGTGTGGCATTTTGCCGAGAAGAGCGACAACCTCTTTAAAGGATATGTCAAGACTTTCTTACAGCGAAAACAGGAGGCTTCAGGATACCCTAGTTTTGCAAAAGATGAAGAATCTAAAGCAAAATACATCCAGGATTATTATGCGAGGGAGGGAATCCAGCTAAATCCTGAAAAAATTACTGTCAACAAAGCTGTGCGAAGCATCAACAAACTGTTGCTTTATTCATTGTGGGGTCGTTTTTCCATGCGTGAAAATCAGGCAACATGCGAGTTGGTGACGGATCCTAAACAATTTGCCCGCTACATGTTTAGCGATCAGTACGACGTGAGACAGTTTTCCTTCGTATCTGATAGTGTGGCGCTTGTTCAGTGGCAACACGCTGTAGCACAAGCTGCTAAAACCAAAAACATCAACATATTCATCGGAGCCATGACAACGGCATATGCACAGCTTATGTTGTATGACCTGATGGATCGGTTAGGAGAGAGGTGTATCTATTCTGACACAGACAGCGTGATTTTTGTGTCAAAGGTAGGAGATTGGATTCCAGAGACGGGACCCTTTCTAGGCGACTTAACCGATGAAGTCAATGGTGACAGCGGCGGTGATGACTGCATTGTGGAGTTTGTGTCAGGAGGACCAAAATGTTATGCATACCGCACGCTCCATAACAAGTCTCAGCTAAAATGTAAGGGAATCACGCTGACCTGTCACAACACATCAGTCATCACTCACGACAACCTGGTGGGTCTTGTGCACGAGTTTGCGAGTCGTGATAACACAACGCAAAATCTCATAACAAAATCAGACACCATTGTTAGGAATAAAAAGGCGTTTGAGTTAAAAACAAGTCAGTTCATAAAAAGTTTCAGGTGGTTTACACCAAGCTTACGCTGTCTTTCCTGATCTGGGTACTCTGCCTTACGGTTATTAAAATGGGTGCTAGAGATATTGGTGATTTTGATGTGAGATTTCAACATCCTTTAGCTTGATCGTTTCTGGTCCCTCAAACAGCGGTAAAACATATTTTGTAAAAATGTTGATAGAAAATGTAGATAAGCTTGTTTCTCAAAAAATTGAAAACATTGTATATATTTATTCTTGTTGGCAGCCTTTGTACGATGATCTATTGAAATCAAAAATGTTAACTTTGTTGAAGGGTTACCACCCTCTCTGTGTGACGATTCTTTGTTACCTGTCAATAAAAATAATTTCTTGATTATTGATGATTTAATGAACGATGCCAGCAACAATGTAGATGTGCAGAATGTGTTTACAAAGTACGTCCATCACAGAAATTTAAGTTGTTTGTATCTTGTACAGAATTTGTTTTTTCAAGGTAAAGCCAGTAGAACTATCAGTTTAAATACTAATTATCTTGTTTTGTTTAAAAACCCTCGAGACAAATACCAGGTCATGCTTATGGCTAGACAGATGTTTCCAGGGAAGAGTAAATTTTTTATGGAGTGTTTTGAGGATGCTACAAGTGTTCCTTATGGGTATCTTTTGATTGATTATAAAGCCAGAACTCCTGATCATTTACGTCTCAGAACAGATTTGCTTTCAGAGACGCCTGTAGTCTATGTGCCTAAAAACAAATAAACATGTCTGCAAGAGTCAAGAGGAACTTGTCTTTATTGAAACAATTGCTTGATGCTTCTCCTGCTCGGAGGATGGTTATCATAAAATCTGCCTCCGAAGACCTTATTTTAACATTGTGTGAAATAGCCTTTAATGTGTTAAAAGGCAAGGTACCTTTAAACCCCACACAGTGTCAAAAGTTAAAGAAAAAGAAGGCGGGGATTAGACTCATTGCTGATAAAAGGGTATGCCTGTTGAAGAAAAAAAAGAAGCTTCTGAACCAGTCTGGAGGTTTTCTTTTACCCCTCTTGAGTATTGCTGTGCCCTTTATAACGAGTCTCATCGCATCAAGATCATAATAAAAACATGGACTATGCACAGAAGATGTATCTTGTGCCTCAGCAACAACTTAATCTTTTAAGGAAGTCTTCTACACATGAGTCCATTCGAGAGACTGCTGAAAATGAATTGGATCGTACTCATCAAAGAAATTCTGGATCAGAAAACCGAAGACATTTATGAAAAAGCCAAAAGATATTCTGCGGCATTGCAGAGATTTCTCACCGTGGTAAAGCAAGGGGAAAAGGAGCAAAACATGCTCACTTTATCTCTCCCGGATGAACACGATGACCATCGGACAGAGCCTTTCAGTACAGATGGTTTAGAACAGACAAAGGACTCTGTGTTTAATGAGGTTTTAAAAAACATCCCCAAAAACAGCAAGAAAAAGGCTCAATATATTTTGGATAAAATGACATCCTCGAAGCCTATTACATTTTGGACTAAACAAGGAGAATTTGTTTTTAACGGTAATGTTGTGAAAGGTTCTCATATTTATGACTTGATAAAAAATGTAACAGCCTCCCACAACGTGCCTGACAGTCAACGACCTATAGGTTGGGATGAATACTTGCAGTCAATGGCTTTATTAAATATTCCTTTGTCCGTCACACCGAATCAACAAGTCAAGAGAAAGATTGAGGAGTTAAAGAGAAAGGCACCTGCTACACCAGAACCCGTTAAAAGGAGAAAACAGCGAATAGAAGATTCCAAAAGTCCTTTTGCATCTCCTGCAGAACGTTTAACAGAATGGATACATTTTTGAAATGTATGTCTTTGTTTCATGCTTTTTAAATAAAAATGATAACAACAGTAATCTTGTGATCGAGAAATGTTTTATTTCAAAATTTCTATAAGCATATAACATGACACAATTATTGTCAATCACATGAAATGATACTGCGTTACATACCTTTTTATGTATGAACACCCTGTACACATGCAAAACTTTTTTCTACACAGAACAGAGGGGTGTAATCTTTTCACAAATCTGCAAACCATAATGTCATTTTTAGACAGATTGTTACTATATCTTTCCATCACATCGTCATATTCTCGTCCCTTATCCATATTATACAGAAAAAAAACACAGTGCTGACCACAAACAGCTGTGCAGATATCCTGTACTTGTCTTGACGAGTGTTGAATAACTGTACAATTTCTCTTTAGAAACGCCACAATTGACTTAGGAAATTGCGTATGTACCGGAGGGTTACCAAAACTGTCAAAGAATGATCCCACACCAAACTTGTCAATGTATATAGACAGCCAATGTTGCCCGCCTCCTGTAAGCAGGGTCTGTATTTACCACTAGTGCTACTGGTCTCTCTTGGACGGATGTAGGGAGTTGATTGCTGGCATATACCCCCAAAAAGATGCATTGTTTAAGCAATTTATCAAGAATTTCTGTGAGTTCTATCGTATTCATATTGGTGGCGGTTGTTTAACAGTTAGAAAAAGTCTGTCAGAACTTGTCTATGTGCAGAGATTTCCAGAATTGATGAGTGGGTCGAATAGCATACTATATTTATCGTTCTCTGTAAAGGGTTTCTAAACCGAACCTCTAATCTGACATTGCCGTTTTTTATAAGAGATACATGGTCGCCGCATTCTTCGTCGGGAGATAAATTAAAACAAAACAGACTATAACCTCTACAAAACTCATCACGGGTTATGGCTAAGGCCTGATTTTTAAGATACTTTCCCGTTGTTGAATACAATTGATGATATTCTCTAATGGCATTATTTCTGGCAAAATTAGGTTGAAAAGGTTTTGATGGGTATGATTGTCCGTCGGCATATAAACATAAAAATTCTAAATCACAATGTTGGAAGTTAAATGGGTTACGGGCATAACTGCCTGTAAATGCTTCATGATCCACAAATCCTAAAACAATAAATTTAGGTATTTGTCCCAAGAATATGTTTTCTTGATTACAAACACGCGTACCTGCTGGAATACTAAAATTCTTGAGACAGACTCTGTCAATGGGGTATTTCACGTTAGTGTGCATTAATGCTTTAGCATGAGCTATTTTAACCGCAGGATACTGTAACTTTTTTTACAAACAGACTCGCCGACAAAATATTGACACGAAAGTCGTCTACAGTATTGCGCATTAAACAGAATTCGTTTTTAGCTCTTGTGAATTTGATCTTTAGATCCACACCGTTTATCATTAGTTTGTCTTGAAAAAACAAATCAGAGTGCACAGGAGCGATGAGTTCAACCACGCGACCACCGTCGGTATACCCCATCCTCTTGGTAAGTCCTTCATTATCACCCCCTGCTGTAACGTCTTCCATATGCCCCGCTGTGTCCATACAAAATAATCCAGATCCAAACTGTGTTTCCAGAGTGTCCTTGCCATAATTTAGAAGACTCTCTATAATGCATCGATAAGGATATGATTGTGTTATGAGTCTATCTCCCAGAGAAATGTCGACTTGTGAAAATATTGTGCAGCCGGGTTAGTTAATAAAACCCACTTCATCTCCTTGAGCAAGATTTCCTCCATTCCCCTTGGTAATCTTGACGCGTGTATAAAGATAGGTGTTGTTTAAATCCAGATAGTCTTCGCTGCTTGCTGAAATAAAAAATTCCAGCGGTGCCGAATCCGAAATTGCTGTAAGCGGCGGTATTTCAACATAGAAACTTTTCTCAATACTTGTTTGCGTTAAAGGCACCAGAAACAGGTCCAATTCCGATTTCACACATTCCTTCGACATATTGTGTACCAAAGCCATTCTTGCTAGAATATATCCTTGGTTCTTGTCTTGCGACGCTTAGTCTGCTTCCTCCGTGTTGCTCGTGGTATTTTTCTTTGCCTTGGTACGGCGTTTCTTATTTAAAATTCGGGCGGCGCTTTCTTGGCTGGGAACTCCCCCTTTGGCCAGGAGGTCGTTTCATTGGATGACGTGACAATGCCATTATCCCTGAGCCTTCTTGTTGTCCACTGCTACGGTTCACAACATTGGTAATAACGTCTGAAACAATATTTTTAGCGGCTGTCTTTAGGTGCGGTGCAGCGACCGTAAAACCTTTCTTGAGCAAAGGAAAAGCTAGTCTGAATAAACCACGAAAAATACCGCCAAGACCCGCTCCATATTGAGAGCTGAGACCGCTGTATCCCGGCAAATCCCCACCGGCTTGAGCTGTGTAGTATGCCTCGTATTTGTCCATGTTACTGACGTACGGTTGATGCATGGTCGCTGCTTGATTAAAAGTGATGTTTGACCGGTCGGAAGTGGAGTTTTATTATTGTTTTACCATATGTAAAAGGAATATGCTGGTTCTGATCCGACTTGAGCGATATCTCAATACTGTCAATGTGTGTTTTACAGAGCCTGTGGTAGTGTGGTTTGTCGAACGTTCTTGTAACCATTTGATTGTTTACCCCAGCAATAGGCACGATTCTTAAAAGGGGTACGTAGCTGTCCCCTACAGCTTGATAGTCAACAATGTCTGTATAGACAAAAATATTGTACATACCCACGTCTACATCTGCGGGATATGGTGCAGTGTAAAGTTCTGGAGGTATTTCATCATCAGTTAATATAGTATCCTCAGCAGTTTCAAAGTCTTCTCCGGGTGTAAATCCCAACATCTGAGCAAGTTTTCCTTGAAATCTAAACTGAATATTTCTTATCGGTGAAACAACTACTCTGTTTTGGATGATGTCATACTGAAGCTCGATGTATTCCATACCGTTAGCGGCCAAACATTTATTTATCTCTGTTGTTATTTGATACATAGTTGTGTAGAATCCAGGGGTCACTGATAAACGGATCTTCTTCTTGGTATTTTTGTCAAACACTACAAATTCTGCATCTTTTGGTGCAAAGTTTGTCCATGTTTTAGGATATTGAAATTCTATTAATCCCACTTCATAAAGACTGTTAAGCTGTAAAGGCCGAGGCAACTTTGTTCTAAAGTTAGCTATTGTATTGTTGGGGTATGCCATTGTAGATGAATTGCTAGGTAATGTCATAAAAAAACTCTCTCCGTCCATGGCTGAGCGGCGTCTCAGTGTGTTGCACGTTTAAAACTTGCTATGCCAACTGAATGATCTGTTTCTCTGAAATCCACGAGTTGAATTTATCAGGCCATCCAACCCATTTAACCAACACCATATTCCTTCCCTGCCTTTTCTTCATCGATAAGACCTTTTCTATTTTAAAAGTTTGGTTTTTATCAACAATGATTTTTTGCAGCTCTGCTTCATAAAAGGTCCTGTCTAATATTTCTCCGTCAAAATCTTTTAACGTGTAAACCGGGGGTCTTCGCTGTACACATTCCGCCACAGTAAAATATTCATCGGTATAATTCTGTTTATAGCCTTTTGTAAAAGAACCTCTCAATTTTGAAATTCTCACTGTATCGCCGACTTTAAATTTAAAATCAATCTTGCTGTTGTCCTTTTGTTGATATAGGTTGTTAAAAACAACATGCTCGTTGTCTTTTGTTACCTCAGACGGTCTTGTTTTAATACTGCGATGATAACTTTGGTTATATGAACTGACCAGGTCTTGCAAAATGTCTACATAACGTTTGGAATTATTGGCTGTTAAATACCTCCACATCCTAGTTTTCAGAGTCCTGTTAAAACGTTCAACAATGCATGCCTTAGTTTCGTTGGCTGTCGTAAAGTGTATGATGTTATGTTTTTTGACGAATGTCTGAAAGTCTCTGTTTAAGAATTCCTTTCCTTTGTCCGTCTGTAATTTCCGAGGTACCCTACCTTCATCTAGGATGTCTTTAAAAGCATCTGTAACGCTTCTACCGCTTTTGTTTTTCAGACACCGTACCCACGCATATTTTGAAAAAATATCAATACAGGTTAATAAGTAGCACACACCGTCATTTTCTGTGGAATAAGATGACATGTCCACCAGATCCGCTTGGAACTGCCAATCTATTTTGTTTACTAAAACTCTGTTTCTCTTAAAATGCACAGGAGCAGTTTTGTGAAGAGTGTAAACCTCTTGTTTTAAAAGCCAATTTTCTACATCAGAGTCTGTACAACAAACGCCGGTATTTTCAAACACTGCTTGTTTCAGTCTTTGTATACCTCCATATCCTCCAGCATTTTTGGGGTCGTAGTATATCTTTTTCATTACCTCCTCCATCACTGCCGTCATAAGAATAAACACTCATTGTCTGCGTTTAGATATTTATTTTGACACAGTATGTTCTCATTGAACAAGAAATCGATACATTTAACATGTCACATATTTCAAAAATCCTAAAAACATGTGTAACAAATTCACACGGCAAAGTTTTCATCTCATACACAACATACCGCATCTTTACATAGTTTGCGCAAGATATTTTTACCAATTTTAAAGCTAATTTCCGCTCCAAATCTTCAGAGATTTTTGAATTGCAGCGTCAAGTTTTTTGTTTCCTCTTACCAGCTGTTTCAGTCGTGTAATGACAAACTGTGTTGTCAACCACTTCTTCAAAACAGCTTCAGCAATGTCTCGCTCGTTAGCCGTAGTATACAATATGAGACCGAGGCTAAATAACACAAACGATTGCGCAGTCGCATAATTCTCATTAAAAACACCCCTTTTAATTTCTTCCATGTGACCTTCAAGATAATATAGGGGGAGAAAATCAACACATGAGTGATTTTGATCATGATACATTCCATTCTGATATTTTACAGGTTATACAGTTTTTCATAGCTATTTGTTGTAGAAATTTGTATAGATAATAACCTACTGTTACCTCTATCGTCTCGTGAACAGTAGGTTCTGGTGTTAGATGTTTTTTAAAGTAGTCGGGAATCTCTTCACTGTCCAAAGTATCCAAACTGTCCAGACTGTGCTGTGTTTGATTGTCTCCATCCTCCACGTAGTCATCTTCACAAGATCCTAAAAATGTCAGGTTTCTTTGACCCAACTCAGCGCCGAAGCCGTACACCCATGAATTGTCCGTATCATCAACGCAGCGACGATTTGTAACCCCATTAGATTCTTCCGTATTGGATGAAACAACATCTGTACAAAGCACATGTCATGTATTAGATCAAACAGAGCTCTATTTTTTATGTCCCACACATCAACTTAATTGTCTTCATTTTCGAAAATCTTCCTTTTGAGATCCTCATAGCACTTGTAGACTTTGTACCATCTGAACAATTTATCAATGTGTGTGAAAACATCTAACGTTTCCTCCCATTTATCCAATCGAATTAAAAAACCATTGGTGAACCATGTTTCCCATTCTTCAGATGTGATGGGATAGTGTTTGTCTTCATCGCGACTGCCGTTTCGGGCTTCGCGAATAACTCCATTGTTCGTACATTGTCTGAAAAATATGTACGATTCAGGATTCCAAATCTGTCTCAATGCGATAGGTCACTCCATCCTCTGACCCACTCCATTGGTTTACATACACGTCTTTTGCATGAAGTAAATCATTACAAATTTGATTTCTGAAATAGCTCCAGTCCTTGGCAGGAAATCGGATATGGGGAGTCACTCCTTGCACAAACATTTCATCACGCTCTCTTGTGTAGAGATAAACAACCCCTTGGTCAAACAAGTACCCCGAAACCCTAGAGTCATACATATCCCACTCGTACACGGGAGACCATGCTTTTGATCCAGGAAATCGCCAAATGCAAAGGCACAGATCTTTTCTTTTTAGGGGCCATGAGCAGCTGAGCATCCACAATATTTATGCGACATTTTGGAGTTGAAGTGTCAGAACGGATACCTGTGTCAGCCATCTTGTGTGTAGAGCGTAAAAGCAGAAGATCCTCGGGACGAATTTTCGGGGTGAATAAAAATACCGTCTTGCTGTTTACGGAGAGGCAGCCGTCAACATCCACCGATGTTGTCGGGGTATCAGATGAAGCGTTCCATGCTTACCAGTACTTGTAGGTCAGAAAAGACACCCGGTGTCGTCATCATAAGGGAGGATTCATCCTTCCCACCATGATTTGTTAGGTATTACATCACTTATTTCAAACACATCAAAAGACAGGTGTCACTTCCGCCTCAGACTTTTCTGTTTATGTCACAACAAATAATGCTCATGCTAGCACAAAGTCATCTCACTCACACACACACAGAACCCAACAAAAACAGTAACCCTTTCATGTGGCCATTTGTCACACACACACACACACACACACACACACACACACACACACACACAGGCACAAACCCCTTCCTTCCTTCCTTCCTTTCCCACCCTCCCCATTCCCCCCAATAACTTCCGGTCAGATCAAATGGTTCGTGCACTAGCACAATGTCATCTCACACACACACACACACACACACACACACACAGGCACACGCACACACACACACACACAGAGGCACAAACCCCTTCCTTCCTTCCTCTCCCCCCACCCTCCCCATTCCCCCCAATAACTTCCGGTCAGATCAAATGGTTCGTGCACGCACTTCCGTGCGCGTGCACGTGAAAATAAGTGTACCTTATATACTACTTACACTCCAGCCCCACGTGACCCTATGAGAGGATAAGTGGTAGAAAATGGATGGATGGATGTTTGGTCTTGATTTTAACTAACAAGGGCTGCCATGAACGGCTTCAGTAGCCGTTTACTTAACCGGGTTTGTTTAGGAGCTACCAGTTAGCAGATGAGAGGCTGACAAACTCCCATCTGTGGTGCTGCTTCAGTTATCTATCCATCCATCATCCATCCATCCATCCATCCATCCATCATCCATCCATCCATCCATTCTCCTCCGCTTATCCGGGGTCAGGTCGTAGGGACAGCAGCTTCAGCAGGGAAGCCCAGACTTCCCTCTCCCCGGCCACTTCGTCCAGCTCTTCCAGAGGAATCCCGAGGCATTCCCAGACCAAACTAGAGACATAGTCTCTCCAGTGTGTCCTGGGTCGTCCCCAGGGTCTTCTGCCGGTGGGACATGCCCGCTAAGGTAACGTAAATATAGGCTGACGTTACGTCTCACATTATATTGCTAAGTTAACGTTAGCCTTCATTTACGTGACCTTAGCTGAAGCAGCCGGACAGATAGGAGTTTGTCAGGCTCTCATCTGCTAACTGGTAGCCCCTAAACAAACCCAGTCAAGTAAACAAACTACCAGTAGGCTACAGCTACAGCCAGTGGCTAAGGAGGCTGTTGGTGGCAGCCCTTGTAGACGAACACATCATTACTTAATTCGTTTTCACAGGAAAACAGTCTTTGTTATATGGAGATAACGAATTAATAAGTCGTTATCACGAGATAACAGTGCATAAAAAAATCTAAATCCATGGCCGTTCTCAGCTTCCGTAGATTTGTGCACCTGTAATAACAGTGTTTTCTTGACCATGGAAAGATGAAAGTATGTGTGGAAACACAGAAAAATGTTTATTTTAATAATGTTTATTGAACACATATGTTCAAGATAAAACCATCAAAGCCTTTATTTCAAAGGCTTGACTTGCAGGGTGCAGTTAATGGGAAATTATAATGGGGTTTTTGGCCCAAATCACTATCTGTGTTTCTGCAAAGGCCCCACAATGTTATCGTGGAGTGATTTTCAAAAAATGTTCAGAAACATGCATTTTGATTTCCCCAGTAATGATTTCAATCATGAAAATATAGAAATTATGTTTCTGGGAAAAAATAATCCATGGGTGAAAATGTGTGGTTTTTGCTATAATGGAAGTCTATTGGGCCCATTTTGGGCCATATCAGGAGAGAAGAGCCGATGTGATAAAAGGAGTATTATAAGGAGCAGACAGGAGATCTTTTAGGAGCATGACATACTTTGCAAAAGCCACCCTCTGCAACCTACGAACATTGTAGCGTGGTCACAGACAAAATGACACCCAAATTAATTTTAAATTGGCCAAAAATGGGCCCAACAGGTTCTGAGGGTTAAATCGTTAATGTATCTGATTAGCATCGTATTTTACTGCTAGGTGAAACCTTTAATGTCATCAACACAAATAAATATGACTGATTTAATAACCATTACCGATTACCAAATATTTTATAATTATGGCTATGTAAATAAAATATATGAACTGAACTTAATAACTACAACTCATCACTAAATAACTATTAACAGGTAATAAATACACTTAAAGTCTTTCATCGTGGACAGTGGTGTGCATAGACTTTATGCAGGGCAGGGGGCAAAAAGGGGATAAAAGGTCACCTACAGTGCATTCTCACCACTGAAAAGGGCACACGTTTTTACCACCCAAGACAACATTTTATCATGTTTTAACCAGCCAAGGGGACAAGTTAGTGTGTTTTGCCAACCGAGGGGCACTTAAGCTTGATTTTTGCCTCCCAAGAGGACAGTTTATCATGGGTTTTTCAACAATCGGGCCAGTGCACACCACTGATCATGGATCTACAGGGGCTCACATAATTAGACAGGTCTCCATTCTGGCTCCAGTCTATGAGGAAAGAATGGAAAAAGTAACCATCATCAAACAGTCAAAATCAATTCAAAATAAAGACAGAAAAATGATGATTAAACACTTTGATCTTTAGACAGAAAAACATGGTTGAAATTAAAATTCTAGTGACAGATATTTCCATCAAAGGATCAGTTAAAACATTTAACTCCAGCGAGACGGAGAGGGTGTCCATGAGAAGTGAACAGTAGCAGAACTAGTCTACGTCCAAATGTGGCAGGTATTATATATCGCTATAATGAAGAATTATTAACATTAAATTCCAGAGGTGACAGCAGCTCTCTATCTCGCAAGTGTTTCACATTTAAATAGAAACCTTTAGGAATATTATGTTAAGAGTGAAGTCAAATCATTTTAGTTTTATCATCCATTTTGTGCATAAAGTGTCCAGTCAGTCATTGCATTGGTAGACAGTTGAGGTCTTTACTGATAAAGTGATGAGAAATACAGTGCATTATATACAGTATTCACAGCAGTTAAGACAACGTTTAAAGGGACATTTCTATGCATTTAAATTTGAGTTACTGTACAACAAATTACACAAAAAGGTTCACAAAGAGTAACAAAAGGGTATGTAACATCAAAGTCACGTTAAAAATAAATTTGCTCCCAGTGAGAAAAAGTACAAAAATGTGAGTACAGTCTGTTTCTGAACAATATTTCTATACAAAATAGGAGACATTAAAAAACAAAAAACACTGCTTCAGCAATCTCATTTACACAATTTACACAAGCGTCACATTTTGAAACTCTTGGATTTCTGTTGTTTCCTTTCAGATTAAAGGTCAATTCTGTTTTTTTTTCACCTGCCAAAACAAAGATATAAATATTGAAGTTTAAAGTGCAGAATCTGTCGGGGAAGCAGTCACTTATGGTTTTATTGCTTTTTCCCCAAACGCACTGAGGTGATGTGATGTGTAAAATACATGATGATTAGATGCAGAAATGTTGATTAAGAAATCATTATTTATTAAAAACATCAGTTTCTAACCTGATAATCCTAATATGTTTATGTTTAGACATCTCAGCAGGCATTTTTGAAATAAATGAAAATCATTAGGAAGACAAGATCAATATTTGTGTCATTACTCCATCAGGCTGCCTATAGTGTTGACATACATAGACATGTAATTATTCTGTTATCAAATATGTGATATTGTGGCTTATTCAGGTTTGAGTGTTTTCTGGTGAAATATACAGTACATGAAGAAACAGACAAATACATAACTCATCACAGATTTCTATTCAAACATGAATTAATCAACAGGAAATCCTTGTGATAAATAAAATGTACACATGCTATAGTACATTTAAATAAAACTCTAGTAAGAGGAAACGTTTGTTTTGGCAACCGTCAAATCGATCCAGTGGAAACATTTATTTTAATTTCTAATATTTTTTTACTGCTGAATCTTTAAGTAGGTCAAGCTTTGGTTACCAAGCTGCATCATATGTACAGAAAGAAAGTGTCTGACACTTTAATATGGCATTTAGGATAAACAGGATCTGATATCTGACCTAACAACATTTAGGGTTTAAAGGGGCAGTGCGTAAATAAAAGGCCAAACCTCAACCATCCATCCATTTTCTACCACTTATCCTCTCATAGGGTCACAGGGGGGCTGGAGTCTATCTCAGCTGATTTAGGGTGAAAGGCAGGGTACACCCTGGACAAGTCTCCAGTTCATCACAGGACACATAGAGACAGACAACCACTCACACTCACATTCACACCAACGGTCAATTTAAATTAGAATATTAACCTAATCCCCATGCATGTTTTTTGGATGGTGGGAGGAAGCCAGAGCACCAGAGAGAACCCACACAGAAACGGGGAGAACATGCAAACTCCACACAGAAAGGCCCCGGGCCGGGATCCGAACCCAGTACCTTCTTGCTGTGAGGCGACAGTGCTAACCACTACACCACCGTGCTGCCCAAACCTTAACCAATGACATGTAATGCTTGAAGTACATTTCCCTGATTACACTTATCAATGCAGGATTTTGACTTGTAGCACAGTACTTTCAGCGTGGTATTAGTACTTTTACTTCTTCCACAATAGCTAATCTGTCTCTTACTTTAAACACACTTTTATAAAGAAACATTTCAACTGTTAATATTGAAATTCTGCCCAAAAAAATCTAGTGATGATAACTGTCTATTACAGAGCCAGCTCTTGTAATTTGTCAGTGAGGAAGGAGGGGAAATATGTGATATTAATCCTGACCTAATAGAGTTAAAGATACCAAATACACACATGCCAACCTGTTAATTAAAGTTCTATATATTTAATGATTTTTTTCAATGAACACAACTATTACTGAATTATGAATCAACAAGCTTTATCGCTCAAAGTGACTCAAACTTAAAGTCAGCCTCAAGATAAAAGTGAATGGGGTCAAATTCCTTGATCTGATTCAATGGTTCTCACTGTTAAAGCAGCATTTTCTGCCCCTTAGTGGTAAAATGAATGAATGCAGCTAAAACCAGCATTAAAAACATCCTCAGCTGTTATTTGGGAGAAGATCAAATCTGCGTCATTTGTTGTAGAGGACGATAAAGGTCAAAAGTTACTGACTGCCCCTTAAAAACTCTGATGTCTGGCATGATCCACATCACACACACTCATACAGCAGCAGCTCCTGATCCTCAGATGAAAACAAATCACAGTTAAGAAGAACATTTCACCATGTGATTATCTTAAAATGTGCTCCTTTGGTGAATAAAAGTCAGAGGTTATGAGTCTCTTGAGACTTGATGGCGTTTTTATTTTTGTTGTTTTGTTTTTTAACTCCTGACCAATCCAGGCAGTTGGAGCTGGAGGTTCAGCTGCATGAGATCTCATCCTGAAATTTACTAAATCTAATAAACAACTGTGATATTCATCAAGTGCCTCATGTATGGAAGCTGATCAAATTGATCACATGAAGGAAGAATATGTGGGGTTTAAGCCTTCAGATGCAGACATGAGGTGTGTTTCTTCTGTGTGTTTTGGCACGTTAGCAAAAGTACTGATATACTGTATACTGTTGAAGTAGTTTCACTGAAAAACAAAGTTTTCTCTGTGAGCACAGAGTAAGAAGACGTGTGAGGAGGATTCAAGGTGAGAGAAGAGCAAACAGAAAGTTACCTGGGTTTGTTAGAATCCATCAGAGAGGCTTGATAAGTTAGATTAGCGTCCCCACAGTGGCAGGTTTAACACACACCTGGTTCAGGGACATGCAGAGAGCTCCACAGGAAGTCAGTCACACTTTTAGAAAGCAGAAACAACTGTACCAAAAATATGTATCAGAGTACAATATTTGGGCATATTTCTTTTTGAGTGTGTTAAAAGTGGTCTTCCTCTACCACTCAGTCCAGTAACACTTCCCCTGAAGCCTCAGTAAGAAACCATATTTGTTCTGTAGATGACTGATGCTTTATAAAATCAAGACTGCATGTTGTTGCAACTACGGCAGGAGGAGTGGTTCAGATTGACAGCTCCACCGGGGCTGGCACCATCTTATCTTAAGAGCTAATAGTGCCTTATAACCCTGCTAGAACTCTGCGCTCTCAGAATGCAGGACTATTAGAGGTTCCTAGGGTTTATAAAAGTAGAATAGGAGCTAGAGCTTTCAGTTATCAAGCTCATCTTCTGTGGAACCAACTCCCTCTTTCAGTCTGGGAGGCAGACACCATCCCCTTATTCAAGAGTAGGCTTAAGACTTTCCTTTTTGATAGTGCTTATAGTTAGGACTGATCCAAGGCTGACTCAGGCTGCCTTGGATCAATCCTTAGTTATGCTGCTATAGGTCTAGACTGCCGGGGGACTTCCTCTGACACACTGAGCTTCTCTTCTTCTTCATTTCGATGCCTCCATTAAGTCATTTTACTAACTCATCTTCTTCCCCGGAGTCCCTGTGCTCTCAGCTCCCAGGTGTCCGTGAGCTGAGGCTACTTGGTGAGAAGGAGGTGGTGTCATCCAGGCTTCGTCTGTCCTGATGGTGGTGAGATGGAGAAGAGGCGATGCTGCGCAGGTTGTATCTGTTAGAGTAGTGGAGAAGAGGATGTGTTTACTCTTCCTCCCTTTAACACATGCTGCAGATTAGTTTTGTGCCTCGTAGTCCCTGTGCGTTCTCATCTCACAGGTATCCATGGATCCAGTCTACCTGGTGGAGTAGTGGTTGTGCAGACCAGTCAGGCTTCATCTTCTGGTGCTGAGTGAAGTGGTGGTGATGAAGTCATCTTGCAGAGGCTTCTTCTGGTTGGCGTGGTGGAGAGGAGGACGTGCCGCCCAGGCTTCTTCTGGTTGGCGTGGTGGAGAGGAGGACGTGCCGCCCAGGCTTCTTCTGGTTGGCGTGGTGGAGAGGAGGACATGCTGCCCAGGCCTCTTCTGGTTGGCGTGGTGGAGAGGGAGACATGCTTCTCATCCTTTGCTGATAGCTTGATGATGCTCTTCGTCCCCTTGGACACGCTCATACAATTCTATATCTACACTGTATATTAGCTGTTGTCATATTGAGTTGGTGTGTTTTCATTGTTGTTATATGTAGTGTTAATGTGTTTTCATTGTTGTTATTCTGTACACATGGCATCTATTGCACGTCTGTCCATCCTGAAGAGGGATCCCTCCTCTGTTGCTCTTCCTGAGGTTTCTTCTGTTTCTTTTTCCCTGTTAAAAGTTTTTTTTGGGGGAGTTTTTCCTTAGTCGATGCGAGGGTCATTTGTAAAGGACAGAGGGTGTCATATCCTGTACAGACTGTAAAGCCCAATGGGGCCAATTCATAATTTGTGATATTGGGCGATACAAATAAAGTTGACTTGACTTGATAAAATGATCAAACAGCAATAATAATAATAATAATAATAAAAATTATTATTATTATTATTATTATTATTATATAACAAACTTATTTAACACTTATATTTGTACTTGCTTGTCTTGAAACGTCTCACTCTGGACTCATTGAGAAGAACCCCAATAATTAGTGCCGCCATGAGCATCCTGGCCTCATGGGGATCCTCAAAGACCCTTAAGTTAGAGTCTTGATACATGACAAAAACATACAATACAGTGACAACATACAAACAATACACAACAACAACAATACACAATATACAAACAATACACAACAACAATACACAATATACAAACAATACACAACAACTATACACAATATACAAACAATACACAACAACAATACACAATATACAAACAATACACAACAACAATACACAATATACAAACAATACACAACAACAACACACAATATACAAACAATACACAACAACAATACACAATATACAAACAATACACAACACCAATACACAATATACAAACAATACACAACAACAACACACAATATACAAACAATACACAACAACTGTACACAAACTGAAGGGAGAGAGGTGAGGTGTGTGGGTTGTGGGTGGGGAGAGTGAGAGACAGATCTATAGACAAACAAGAGAGAAAAAGATGGAGTGGCTCTTAAAAGAGCCGTTGGTTTTATATGAGAGTGTGTGTGTGTGTGTGTGTCTGTGTGTGTGTGCAGTGGTATGCAATAAATCTGTAGTGCAAAAACAACAACCACCACAAACACAACAACAACAACAAAAACATGAGAATAATGAGTGAAAAGTCTGATTTCTTGATTGCTAAAAGTCTAAAATAAGAAGAATTAACATGTTATTGTCTTGATTAGTTATGAATTCATCGTTTTGGGCTCATTGACTGTTCCAGCTAGCTAGCTAAATTATTCAGCACCATGCAATGTATTTCTATGTGCCGTAGTTACACTATAATAACTTTGGTTGTGACTGTCCTTACTGCTCTCGGGACCGTACATGAGTGTGAAATGATTTTGCTAGCTGTCTGTGGCGGGAGGTATGTAAAATTACCGGGCAGCGCTAGACTTAGCTAGCTCAATGTAGCTAATTGCGGGTATGTGAATAAAAGTGAATATGACACACTAACGCAGTGGAATGTCCAGGGATGAAATGCTATCGAGACTGGACCCAAATGAAAGACATGATGGATAATTATCTTTATCTTATTACATATTAACAGTCACTAGTTTGCTGGACATACTTACGAGTGTCGAGTGTCAGATGGAATGAATAAACACAGAGGGATTGTGGGTAAAAAAGCACGAACGTGACGTTCCGTTGCCTTGGTAACGACCCGAAAAGACCCGACCCAACCCGACCTTCTTTCGAGTCATTGGCAATATGAATACAATAATTATTAAAGCAAATACATTTAAAAATATCTGCCTCACAACGCCGTGCCGTACAGACATCTACACATATTTATGTACACAAGGGATGGTTTTATTTCTGGGCTGAAAGCTGGCTCTCTACATGAAAATTACGCTTCACTCACAGTTCAATGCCTCTAGATAAAAAAAAGAAAATTATAAATCAATTGTTGTAATTTTTTTGTTAAATATCAATCAATAAATATGATAAAATAAGGTTTAATGAACCTTAAAACAGACATAAAAAGGGCCAGGAAAGTCGTGTGTCCACCACGAGAAACGACCCGTATTAATTTAAACTGGATTCATTTTCCACATTTGGTCTTTGCTGCTTCAAACTGTAATGATCCTCACTCACTAAACACAGCACACCATCAAACCAAATGATCACAATTTATTTGATCAACAACACATCTGTGTGCTGCAGCTATATAAATATGGCTCAGAGTCCACCTGTGCGTAATGGAGCAGGATGGGCTGCTGGATGATCTCTTACTTACTGTTCCTATACATGTAAAAAAACACACACACAGATAATATAGAAGGGTTTGCTTGCAGTACATCTTCAAAGTGTGCTTTGGGGAGTTTAAAATAACACCACAAAGTATATTTAAAGCATACTTTTATGAATTTAAAATGTTACAATTTAGTCTGAATTAGTCTTAAATTGACATACTTCCTAGTACACTACAAGATCATGGTCCATGGTCCGTAGTATACTTGCTATACTTATACTCAAGCATAGGTGATAAAAATGAAGTATATTACTTTATGCTGAGGGAACTGTAGCAGTAATCATGCAGACTTGGAGCAAAGACCTGCCTAAGAGGACTTTTTTTCTCGCCAACAAGCATATTGATCTCTGCGTCCGCTGATGTCACTCCACTGATCCCAGAGAGCACGTGGCTACTTTATATTCACGTGCTAATTTGCATTGATCATATATGGTTGTGTTTGGGTTTAGAGGGAGGGATTTGAGGCACGCTCATGTCCACCTTTTCTCCACTCACGTGTGATTCATGGAGGGAAATTGGTGAACCTGTGTATACACGAAGTTAGATAGATGTGAAAAGTGTTTATATTGTGTTTCACACAATCTCTCCCTCTCTCTGCCAAGCTGCCTGCACTGCCTCTGGCCCTGTATGCGCCACCTCCCCTCTGCCCTGATTGGTGGCCACTAAGACTCTTGGCCACGCCCTCTCCAGCAGTCCGCTCCTCTGATTGGTGCGGCACATTTTCCATCAGACCAATCACTGCTGTTCAATCAGGCGCATGAGGAACGATGCGAATGGGCGGGGCTTATGCACATTGATGTCACTAGTGACATCACAATCCTCCTGAACCGAGGTTATGAAAGGAGGCAGTTTGCAGAGGTTTTTGACTCCCGGTCCTCAAAGTAATGAGGAGTACTGGGGAGCTCTGACATTTGGTTGTAGAGCTGCTGGAGATCAGTGGGTAGCCTTTTGTGCTACTCCAGTTTATCTCGAGATGCAGGTCTCCAGCCTCCTTCCTGTCAGCTCGGAGCTCTCCGGTGTTTCGTTAGAGGCTGGGGGGGGTAGTGGACAACCCTGAGTTGAGGACTTGTCCCCTACCTGCCTTTCTGTGTCACATAGAAAACATGAGATTATTCCAGCATATATCACAGCAGCAAAACAGATGGCAAGTTATCTCTGAGTTGACTAGGTAACCAAGGTCAGAGGAGTCTGCCAGCGTTGGCCCTTTGATAAGGCCGATGGCTGAGCGTCAGCAAGACAACAGGCGCCACTGTTAGTTCAGAGCTTAGAATGAGCATGCCCTGACTGTAACGCTACTCAAGAGTAATGTAAGGTAATATACTTGTACTTAACTGGGTGTTACTTTATAAGGCTGAGCACCATTAGGGAAGGTAGGAATATGTGGCGGACTCTGGCAGCTGTACGGTTGTCCACGACAAAGTTCATATTCCTCCTCAATAAATGTTACTTCTTCAGTCAACTGCAGAAGGCTCCTGGGTGCATCCATTCTTTCCTCATTGACTGTTAAATATTTTCCACGACAAGTTTGAT
>MU838941.1:231624-253624 GCA_029721515.1 Synanceia verrucosa | reverse complement strand
GGACAAAATTGAGAGCCAGGTTCACTGATTTAGTCAGCTTTGTGGACAAGCAGGCAAGAATCGCTTCTCACCCTTTATTTGGCAATTTACAACAGCCCATGTCATCAAGCCAGGGAAACAGGCCAAAAGCGGGAGAAAAGGTTCTTCCAAGATTCAGGGAAAAGAAAGACACTTTTGCAACGGATGTAACCCCTGTTCCAAAGCACACAGAGCAAGGAAATAAGGATAAGGGAAAATGCTGCTTACAAAACTGGAAAACAATGTCTTTTTTGTCGCAAGGCTGGACATAACCTAGAGTTTTGCAAGCTCATTAAACAGAAGCCACACAAGGAAAAACTGGACTTCCTTAAATCCAAAGGTGTGTGCTTTGGATGCCTTTCGCAGGGTCACTTAAGCAAAGGCTGTCAACAAAGACTCACCTGTCAAACATGTTCTCAGAAACACCCCACCATTCTGCACTTTATCAAAGGTGAGATAGCTCCTCTGCTGGCGAAAGCAGGAATGCTGAGTCATCAGTTTCCAATTCCTCTGCAACAACAGATAGTGAAATATGTGGTTGCACTGGGGCCGGAGAATCTGCTTGTTCACTCTCAATTGTTCCAGTGAAGGTCAGATGTTTGAGGAGCAACAAAACAGTTGAGTCATACGCATTCTTAGACCCAGGCAGTACTGGAACTTTCTGCTCAGAGGAGTTGATGAGGGACCTAAGGGTAACAGGAAAAAGGGCCAACATTTCGCTCCGCACCATGGGAAAAGAGGAGACAATCAGTACATATGTTGTCACGGGCTCGAGGTCAGCGGTTTGGATGAGAACAATTTCTTGAAGCTTCCACAAGTCTTCTCACAAGCTGAGATTCCAGTAAAAAAAGAGAACATCCCCCAACAGAGCGATGTGGAGAAGTGGCCTCATTTGAAGGATGTTCAGCTCAATCACGTCAACAGAGGAGTTGGTTTGTTGATAGGGACAAATGTACCAAAAGCACTTGAGCCTTGGAAAGTTATCCACAGTGAGGATGGCGGCCCTTATGCTGTAAAGACAATTTTAGGTTGGACAATCAATGGACCTCTGTTGAGAGGAGAAGTTACTGGCCAAGAGGACATTGAGTGGCCACAGGTCACGGTAAATAGGATCTCAGTGGCGAAGTTGGAAGAGCTCACTCAGCAGCAAATCAAGTTAGACTTCCCTGAGCTGCCTGAGAGGTTGGAAATGTCTAGTGAGGACAGACAGTTCATGGACTCTGTATCACAATCAGTGAAACTGAACGATGGTCATTACAGCATCAGTCTTCCCCTAAAGAAAAAGGACATGACATTCCCAAACAACCGCGCTGTTGCAGTGCAGAGGGCGGAAAGCCTAAAACGGAAATTAATGAGAAATCAGGAGTTTCATCAGGATTACATAAAGTTCATGAGAGGAACATTTGAGAAAGGCTACGCTGAGGAAGTTCCCATGGGAGAAATCCGCAAAGATGGCAACAGGATATGGTACATACCGCATCATGGGGTCTACCACCCAACAAAGCATAAGTTAAGGGTGGTGTTCGACTGTGCTGCTGTATTTCAAGGTACATCTTTAAACTCCCAGCTGTTGCAAGGGCCAGACCTTACTAGCTCTCTCATTGGTGTGCTAACGAGATTCAGGCAAGAGTCAGTCGCCTTCATGTCTGACATTGAAGGCATGTTTTGTCAGGTCAAGATTCCGGCTGAAGACGCTGGATATGCAAAGGTTTTGCGGTGGCCTCAAGGAGACCTCAGCCAGAACCTGAAAGAATACCGGATGGTCGCTCACTTGTTCGGCGCGACCTCATCACCCAGCTGTGCAAGTTTTGCGCTGCGAAAGTGCGCTGAGGACAACCAGGCAGCATTCAGCTCAGAGGCAACCAACACGGTCCTAAGGAACTTTTATGTGGACGACTGCCTTAAGTCGGTTGGCAGTGAGAAACAGGCAGTTGGTCTCATTCAGGAGCTCCAGCGTTTATGTGCTGTTGGAGGTTTTCGCCTTACAAAGTGGATTTCCAACAGCAGAGCAGTGCTTGCCTCTGTACATGAGGACGACAGAGCCAAAGAGGTCAAAGAGCTTGACTTGGAAAAGGATCGCCTCCCTATTGAAAGAGCTTTGGGGGTTCAATGGTGTGTGGAATCTGACATGCTAAAGTTCAGAGTCTCAATTCAGAACAAACCGCTGACAAGGAGAGGAGTGCTTTCAATGGTGAGCACTGTGTATGACCCGCTTGGGATTTTGGCTCCACTCGTCCTTCCAGTGAAGCAGATTCTGCAAGAGCTATGCAGAACTAAACATGCATGGGACGACAGCATGCCAGAGGCTCTGGCTCTACAGTGGCATCAGTGGGTGACAAGCTTACATCACCTGGCCAGTTTCGAGGTGAATAGATGTGTTAAGCCGAGTAACTTTGGTGAAACTGCTTCAGCTCAACTCCATCACTTTGCTGACGCAAGTGAGAAAGGGTATGGTACAGTCACATACATGGTCTCAAAAAACAATCAGAACAAGAGACACAGTGCCTTCATCATTGGCAAAGCCAGGGTTACGCCACTGAAACCGGTCACTATACCTCGACTTGAGCTTACTGCTGCCTCTATGGCAGCTAAGATGGATAAAATGATGAGAGCTGAATTGGATCAGAGTCTGGAGGAGTCTGTTTTTTGGACAGACAGCCTGCTGGTCATTCAATATCTCAAAAATGAGACAGCAAGATACCGCACGTTCGTTGCTAATCGGGTTGCGGCAATCAGGGAACGGTCAAAGGTCTCTCAGTGGAGATACGTGAATACTTCTAACAATCCAGCGGACTATGCATCCAGAGGGCTTGCTGTGGATGCTTTTCTGAAGGCAAAAACTTGGATCATGGGTCCAGGCTTTTTAACAAGCCCAGAATCGGAGTGGCCTGAAATGCCACACAGCATATGTCAGCCTCTCAACAATGACCCAGAGATCAAAGAAGCTTCAGTTTATGCGCTTAGTGCCGAGCAGAGCACAAATGCCACTTCCCAGCTCATTCATCACTACTCAAGCTGGTGTCGCCTTAAAAGGAGTGTTGCATGGATTCTAAGATTAAAGTCAACGCTGAAGCTCCTGGCTCAAAAGAGAAAAGATTTGACAGCATCTTTCAAAGCTGGAAAGCTGGATGAACAAATCCAAAGGTTGGAGCTGGATAAACAAGTGAAAGGCTTTAAAGCCTCACTTCCCTTTGTACCCTCTCTGTAAGTGATGTTGCGAAGGCAGAGCTGGAAGTAGTACGCTTCAGCCAAAGAGAAAGATTTCGTAGCGACATCGCCACACTTCAGGAAGGAAAAGCAGTGCCAAAAGGCAGCCCTCTTTATCGGCTGTCACCAATCATACAAGATGGCATACTAAGAGTCGGCGGCAGGCTGAATAAATCAGCAATGCCAGAGGAGTCTAAAAATCCTGCAATCTTGGCCAAAGACCTGCATATAACCTCTCTCATTCTCAGATCTGCTCACGAGGACCTCGGTCACAGTGGGAGAAATCATGTGTTGTCAAAGGTACGGCAGAAGTATTGGATTACAAGATCCCACGCAGCTATCCACCATGTCCTGTCGCAATGTGTTGCCTGTAGACGTCAGCGTGGGAAAAGAGAAAGTCAAGTTATGGCGGACCTTCCCAGTGACAGACTTATACCTGATGAGCCACCATTTACAAGCGTCGGTGTGGACTATTTCGGTCCTTTTGAGATAAAAAGAGGCAGGACCATGGTTAAAAGGTATGGCGTAGTTTTTACTTGTTTGACTGTAAGGGCTGTGCATATTGAGGTCGCAAGTTCTTTGGACACTGACTCCTGCATTCACGCACTGCGCGAGGTTCATCGCTAGGAGAGGTCAGGTTCGGCTGATGCGTTCTGACAATGGAACAAACTTTGTGGGCACAGAGCGTGAGCTGCGGGAGGCAGTTCAAGCTTTGAATAATGCAAAGATTCAAGGCACATTGCAGATTAAAGGCATCACATGGATGTTCAACCCTCCAGCTGCGTCCCATTTCGGAGGAGTATGGGAGCGGCAGATAAGGACAATAAGGAAAGTGCTCAGTTCGATCGTGAAGCAGCAAACAATTGACGAGGAGGGGCTGCACACACTGCTTTGTGAGGTTGAGGCAATCATAAATAGCCGCCCCATAACTAGAGTCTCAAACGATCCGAACGATCTAGAGGCTTTGACCCCAAATCATCTGCTGCTGATGAAGGCCAAAACCCCACTACCGCCTGGCGTGTTTGATAGAAATGATGTCTACTCCAGACGCAGATGGCGCCAGATCCAATACTTAGCAGATTTGTTTTGGAGACGCTGGACTAGGGAGTATTTTTCGGGTATACAAGAGAGGCAAAGTGGTCCCATCCAAAAAGAAATATCAGTGAAAATGATATTGTCCTTATCGTGGATGAATCCGCCCCACGAAATTCGTGGGTGATGGGTCGTGTGATCCAGACAATCAAAGACAGCAGAGGACATGTTCGTCAGGCGAAGGTGAAAAGCAGCACAACTGTTCTTCTACGGCCTGTGACCAAGCTCTGCTTGCTACTTGAAAGTGATATGTAGCGCCCCTTCTACATTGTCACTTAAGAGGCAGCGGTAAAGGCTGATCTCCAACGGTGAGTTATGTGCTTGAACCTCTGACTCCACCCACCCCCTCCCCCTTTTTTGTTTTACGCACAGAGCTGCTTAAAAGAGTTCCTGGAGTGATAGGAAGAACAGCCTGTATGGACATTACTTCTCTCTTTTGTGTTTTGAAGATTCTGTTATATGGCTCTTATAATATGTAAAAGGTAATTGTTTTGTGGCACACAAGAACAATTAGGGGCCGGAATGTTAGAGCCATGGATAACATGAGTCTATGTTTGCATTTTTGTGTCTTATTAGTTAATATCTATTTTGCTTTAATTTATAAGGATGCTGTTTTGTTCCTCTTGTTGTAGTTGATGTATATTCAAAAGATAAGGTTATTATGCTTTTATTTTGTATTGCTGCCAAGAACCGATACTGCCGTAAAAGCGCAGCTTGTTGTTGTGAACGGCAGTAAACTAGCCATGTGTGCTTCCGTCGGCATTTTTTAGGTAACTGAGCAGGACGGGAGCAACAATTTTCTGACCGTAGCTTAACCGTCTTTTAGGCAAAAGACTAGTTATGTCTGTTAGTTAGTTTAAGGTGACAGGCTTAAGATTTTGCAGGGAAACCCTCGTTATTTTTGGTTTACGGTGGATATTTTGAGAATAAATCGCCGTTTTGCTTTTTACATCTGCCTCGTTTCCTTCTTGGATTTCCTTGAGAGTTAGTTTTTTTGCCTTACGACGTGCACGAGTACAGAAACTTTACGTCCTGCAAGAGTGGCAAATAGGTTGCCATTACATATAAATGGGTTGATATTACTTCATATGAATGGCTCTTGTACATACTCCCACTTACTCAGTTTTCAATGATTTATCTTTGTCATGTTTTTTCCTGTACTTCAAGGAAGATCAAAGTTGTGCTGTTCTAAAGTTGGTACCTTCTTGCTGTGAGACGACAGTCTAACCACTACACCACCGTGCCGCCCTCAGCAAATATCAGTCAAATAAAAACACTTTAACAATGATGTTTTTCTGCTTTTGCAAACAAACTCCTGAAATGTAGTGTTGACATAGATATATTGAGTCATAAGCCCCTCTCACACTTGCACTGTGACTCAGTGATTCTGTGACTATATAATATTATTATAATATTTAACAGTTAACCCAGGTAAGAAGCATGTATAAACATTAATTTATATTTTCACACTTTACCCTGGTGGTCCTTTAATTTTAAGTCAATGTAAAGTCGGGGTGTACCACACATCAACAGCGGCCAGGATCAACGCCGTCAACATGTGTATCACAACTAGTGCAAGACAAAAGACAAATGCCAGAAGCTCTGCGTCATGAACAATATAGAAGTGGAAAATCTTTACTAACTGGAGGGACCCACGAGCATTGGTACAGGCCGACGCTAAGATCATGGCACAAATTAAGGGGCAGCGAGACACTATTTTTTCTGATCAAATAATGAACTAGCTGTACTGTAAATACAGAAGGAGGTCTCTGCTGCACCATAGCTGCCAGTAGTGCACTGTGATTTTACGGGAAATCTGTTACAGTCATATATTCACATCAAACTTGTCGTGGAAAATATTTAACAGTCAATGAGGAAAGAATGGATGCACCCAGGAGCCTTCTGCAGTTGATTGAAGAAGTAACATTTATTGAGGAGGAATATGAACTTTGTCGTGGACAACCGTACAGCTGCCAGAGTCCGCCACATATTCCTACCTTCCCTTATGGTGCTCAGCCTTATAAAGTAACACCCAGTTAAGTACAAGTATATTACCTTACATTACTCTTGAGTAGCGTTACAGTCAGGGCATGCTCATTCTAAGCTCTGAACTAACAGTGGCGCCTGTTGTCTTGCTGACGCTCAGCCATCGGCCTTATCAAAGGGCCAACGCTGACAGACTCCTCTGACCTTGGTTACCGAGTCAACTCAGAGATAACTAGCCATCTGTTTTGCTGCTGTGACATATGCTGGAATAATCTGATGTTTTCTGTTTGACACAGAAAGGCAGGTAGGGGACAAGTCCTCAACTCAGGGTTGTCCACTACCCCCCCCAGCCTCTAACGAAACACCGGAGAGCTCCGAGCTGACAGGAAGGAGGCTGGAGACCTGCATCTCGAGATAAACTGGAGTAGCACAAAAGGCTACCCACTGATCTCCAGCAGCTCTACAACCAAATGTCAGAGCTCCCCAGTACTCCTCATTACTTTGAGGACCGGCGGCCAAAACCTCTGCAAACTGCCTCCTTTCATAACCTCGGTTCAGGAGGATTGTGACGTCACTAGTGACATCAATGTGCACAAGCCCCGCCCATTCGCATCGTTCCTCATGCGCCTGATTGAACAGCAGGGATTGGTCTGATGGAAAAGGTGCCGCACCAATCAGAGGAGCGGACTGCTGGAGAGGGCGTGGCCAGGAGTCTTAGTGGCCACCAATCAGGGCAGAGGGGAGGTGGAGCATACAGGGCCAGAGGCAGTGCAGGCAGCTTGGCAGAGAGAGGGAGAGATTGTGTGAAACACAATATAAACACTTTTCACATCTATCAAACTCCGTGTATACACAGGTTCACCAATTTCCCTCCATAAATCACACGTGAGTGGAGAAAAGGTGGACATGAGCGCGCCTCAAATCCCTCCCTCTAAACCCAAACACAACCACATATGATCAATGCAAATTAGCACGTGAATATAAAGTAGCCACGTGCTCTCTGGGATCAGTGGAGTGACATCAGCGGACGCAGAGATCAATATGCTTGTTGGCGAGAAAAAAAGTCCTCTTAGGCAGGTCTTTGCTCCAAGTCTGCATGATTACTGCTACAGTTCCCTCAGCATAAAGTAATATACTTCATTTTTATCACCTATGCTTGAGTATAAGTATAGCAAGTATACTACGGACCATGGACCATGATCTTGTAGTGTACTAGGAAGTATGTCAATTTAATACTAATTCAGACTAACTTGTAACATTTTAAATACATAAAAGTATGCTTTAAATATACTTTGTGATGTTATTTTAAACTCCCCAAAGCACACTTTGAAGATGTACTGCAAGCAAACCCTTCTATATTATCTGTGTGTGTTTTTTTACATGTATAGGAACAGTAAGTAAGAGATCATCCAGCAGCCCATCCTGCTCCATTACGCACAGGTGGACTCTGAGCCATATTTATATAGCTGCAGCACACAGATGTGTTGTTGATCAAATAAATTATTATCATTTGGTTTGATGGTGTGCTGTGTTTAGTGAGTGAGGATCATTACAGTTTGAAGCAGCAAAGACCAAATGTGGAAAATGAATCCAGTTTAAATTAATACGGGTCGTTTCTCGTGGTGGACACACGACTTTCCTGGCCCTTTTTATTTCTGTTTTAAGGTTCATTAAACCTTATTTTATCATATTTATGGATTGATATTTAACAAAAAAATTACAACAATTGATTTATAGTTTTCTTTTTTTTATCTAGACGCATTGAACTGTGAGTGAAGCGTCATTTTCATGTAGAGAGCCAGCTTTCAGCCCAGAAATAAAACCATCCCTTGTGTACATAAATATGTGTAGATGTCTGTACGGCACGGCGTTGTGAGGCAGATATTTTTAAATGTATTTGCTTTAATAATTATTGTATTCATATTGCCAATGACTCGAAAGAAGGTCGGGTTGGGTCGGGTCTTTTCGGGTCGTTACCACGGCAACGGTACGTCACGTTCGTGCTTTTTTACCCACAATCCCTCTGTGTTTATTCATTCCATCTGACACTCGACACTCGTAAGTATGTCCAGCAAACTAGTGACTGTTAATATGTAATAAGATAAAGATAATTATCCATCATGTCTTTCATTTGGGTCCAGTCTCGATAGCATTTCATCCCTGGACATTCCACTGCGTTAGTGTGTCATATTCACTTTTATTCACATACCCGCAATTAGCTACATTGAGCTAGCTAAGTCTAGCGCTGCCCGGTAATTTTACATACCTCCCGCCACAGACAGCTAGCAAAATCATTTCACACTCATGTACGGTCCCGAGAGCAGTAAGGACAGTCACAACCAAAGTTATTATAGTGTAACTACGGCACATAGAAATACATTGCATGGTGCTGAATAATTTAGCTAGCTAGCTGGAACAGTCAATGAGCCCAAAACGATGAATTCATAACTAATCAAGACAATAACATGTTAATTCTTCTTATTTTAGACTTTTAGCGATCAAAAAATCAGACTTTTTCACTCATTATTCTAATGTTGTTGTTGTGTTTGTGGTTGTTGTTGTTGTTGTTTTTGTCATTGTCGTCGTTGTTTTTGCATTACAGCTTCATTGCATCACTCATACCACTGCGCGCGCACACACACACACACACACATATACAATAATTATTGTTGTTATTGCTGTTTGATCATTTTATGTAAAAGATCAGCCTGTCTTGTTGAGTAATGCCTCTTTTTTAAGAACTGCTGCTGTCTTGTTTGATCTTCTCCTCTCTAAATACAACATAGGCTGCCATGGCCTCAGAAATACCTGCCTTGCCACCAAAAAAAAGAGGACAACCAGGAAGAGGGTCCTCACCAGCCCAGCGGTCTCAAGCAGACAGAAGAAACGTTGGCATCCACAATGTGCAAGATCAGGTTTGTCCTCAACTATATGAAGATTATAATAAGCATAAAGATGACATATAGAATAGTTATATAATAGATACAGATAAAGTGCAGCAAACATGTCTCTGCAGCATCCCAAACCAGAGAAAGGGAACCTGTACAAGAAGGCCCTCAGATAGAATATCAAGAGATGGCAAGTCTTGGTGAGCATAATGAGGGTTCTGAAACAGCAATTGATTATTTTTATTACATTTATTTCCAGTTTCCTCGACTTATTCAGGACTATGTTTTGTTAGAAACTCACTAATTTACTAATGTTGGTAAATGATGCAGGTAACAAGTTGTAGGATGATGTATTTCGCTTTCTTTAATTTGTCTTCAAAAGTTATTCAACATACCTATATTATCCATTATACCTTAAGTTTTAGGCTTGAAACATGTCTCCAACACTTCAGGGACACCCTTACTGCCATCCAGTTTCCTGAGGCAACAGGCACAACCCTTTCTGCTTGGGCTCAAAGGCAGCGTCTCTCGGATGCAAGGATGAAACCTGCACGGCCTGTGCTTTTTGATGCAAAACTTGCAGCTGAGAGAATAATCAACCAAAAGTGCCACAGGTGTTGTGCAGCAGAAGCTGTCATCAGGTGTCTGGAATGTGTGCCACTGGACATGGAGTTTCTCTGTGCTACCTGTGACATGGAGGCCCACAAAAGGAACATCTTCCATGACAGAGAGGCTCTCTTCCATGGTTTTCTGGAACCCATTCCCCCTACAACAGCTGTGGTGATGGATGATAATGGCCAGCCACAGTTTCATGAACAAAGTATGTTAAGATTATTATTATATTACAATATCCTACTGTAGTGTCATTCCCCAGACAGTGTGTACACATCACATTGTAACTTTATTCTCAAACCTTAAGAAGAATGAGGTGGAAGTGTTCATAGCTGATAGCTGATTGGTAAAAGTATGACTGGTTTTGACCAGCATATCTTGGGGAATGATAACTTCATTCTGTATTTTCGTATGTCAACTTCCTGTTCCTTCACCAGGACCAATCTGCAAATATAATCTGCTCAGGCAAACTATTGCAATTTGGTTAGTGAAAAATCCTTGTTCCTAAATAAATGTACTTGTTCACAGGCCGATGTGACGTGTACTTGCCGAAGAAATCCTTTCCATCCTGCTCTGCTGAATGGACTTCTGAGGTGAAAGACCTGCTTTTGTATCGTACTGGCCATCTAGTACCAGCTGCCAAACCCTCTACAAGTTTGATGTCTTCACCTCTTTTGAGCACATGAAGGTGACAGCACCAGCCATGTGCAGACAGGCCTTATTGAAAATGTTGGAGCACAGATCTTTAAAGCTGGAAGGGTAATCTGTCTTAATCACATTGAAACATATATTACATATTACTTTATTGCTAATATTAATGTTGGGCATCACTTTAAAACAAATCATAATCTAATTGTTTGCAGACGGGCAGTATCTGTGCTGACACATTCCAGCGAATTTTCTTTGAATTTTCCTTTTGTCACTTCAAAGAAGAGGAAATGTGTCACGTCCAACAGTTTGTCTGTCCAGCCTGTTCTCCAGACATGCTGGCTGTTTGCTGTGATGGAAACCAAAAACATTTCAGGTTTTCCAAGTCAGAAGGGTAAGTACTAGTATCAGAGGTTAGTTTTAGGATTGTTTGGAATAATACCCCCATAGGTATGCTTTTTGAGAATAATTTGACATTTCAACAAATAATAATAATGTACTTTGTCATCGTTACTATATATGGACAGGACTGAGGAGCCACCCATATTTGAGGGCTTGTTCCTGGCCAAAGACAAGGAGGTATCCACATTTGTTGACCTTGTCAGAGGCAACGTGCCAACTGTAAGTGTTTATGAATTATATATTTTTATTGTTGTAGTTTTTGGATGTGTTTTTATGTGTAATAATGTATGTGTAATCTGACTTTGTAGGGAAATGACCACGCTGTCTGTGGCCCTGCCAAATTTACAGCTGGCAGAGCCATGTCAAAAAAGTCTGGTGCTCAGATAGATGAGGAGGGCATTCAAGTTGCCGTTTGCAGGTTTGTATTTGTGTTTGTGTGGATACCTGCATAGTTCTTGAGGCTGGTGTCACAATTCCTGTTGTCATCACAGTCCAAGTCTTATTCATAGTAATAATTGGAAGTATTACTTATGCTTGGATGCAGAGTTATATTTATCACTCTTTTGTTGCAGGAAAGTGTTTTTTTGTTTTTTTACAGACATCCAGCTGACAGAGTTTTGCTCTTGATCAGAAGTTTATTATCAACCACTATTTTTTTCTTCTGATTACTCAGACATAGTTTTCTCTTGTGGACACTGAACCACTATCGAGGAGAAATATTTGCCGATCCAATGTATCTCCAGAGAGAGATCTCAAATACGGCAAATGTTTCTTTCTTCTGTATGGATGTGACATGCAGCTAATCCTCATTGCTGTTTTACATATTTATCCCTTTGGTCAAAATGGCCTATGTCATACCTTTACAGTGATTGTATTTATTGTAGATTTATGTAGTAATTAAGATGTGTCTTTATCAAACTGTCAATATGCTGCTTCTGCTTTTCAGATCCTGGCCCGACCTGAACAAGGTAGCCGAGCAGTTACTAGAGCTTTTGCAGTTGACAGACATGAGACCATTACTGAGTGTCATGCATGCTAAAGCCCATACACCAAAATGCGAGGTACATGCAATCACTCAAATTGTAATGTGACAGCAGCTACAGGGAAATACCAGACTAGCCAACAGAATATGCTGTGTTATAACCTTCACCAAGTGTTTTAAGTTACTCTTGTGAATTTGTAGAATGTTGTGCTTTTGTAATGACATATTTGAAAGGCCATTTTCAAATCTAAAGCAAAGGACATGCTCTTTAAAAGCTGTGCATGTCATGCATTATTGGATTATAGGGGTGTCACGGTATGAAAGTTTAACCTCATGGTTACTGTGACCAAAATTATCACGGTTTTCGGTATCATTGCGATATTATTTAAAAAGTGTGTTGAATATGTTCAGAAAACATTCTACACAGTCCTACACAAACTGAAATAGTTTCAAAAAAGTGAAAGCCTTATCAAAAGTACAACTTTTTATTTTTCAACTTTTTATTTTGAAATTAAAACGGTAATTCTTATAGTCAACATTTTCATCGGGGTTTACCGCTACACCGGTAACCGTGACATCACTATTGGATGATGTTCTATCAAAAAACGTAGTGCAAACTATGGGGCTTTGTAACTCTTCTTACATTGTGCTGCAGGTGAGATGGGGTGGGAGAAGTCAGGATGGAGCAGGAAACACAGTTGGAGAGGAAGTGGAGCAAGTATGTAATTATTGTAAAATGAGTCTTAATCAAAATCAAAACAATAGAAATGGTTATTTGTTATGTAATTGACCAGCCTGGTGTGAGGAATAAATCCTATCCTTTAGATCATCCTTTATTGCTGAAATGACAGGTGGGCTGGTCATATTTTTAGCTATGTTAAATGTATGTTGCTGAAAGGGACCACAAATGTCAAATGCAGGGTTTTTCATAAACTTCATGCTGTGTATATAGCCTGAACATAAATGGAATATTTTCTTTGTCGGTTAACAGTTTTCTGTCCCGGGCAGCTCTCATTACCAAATACATGACAAAGGCAGGTTGGTACCACAGTCATACCTCACACTGTGATAAGACAGCCCTCAACAGTGTAAACATTTCTATGAACGATACAGCTGTATCACTTTACTGTAATTAAAGTGACTAAACAACAGAATAAATTCATTTATTAATTCCTACCATTATGATGATGGTATTAGAAGGTGATTCCCCAGGGTCTCCCCTCCCAGTTGGTGGGTGTGAAGCTGCAGTGGAATGTAATCTGCCCAAGCTCCACATGCTCCTCAAAAAGTTTGATGGCTTCGCCTCTGAGGCTTTCTGAAAGTGGCTTGTCCCAGGTTTCTCTGGTAAGTTTTCCACCCCCCGTCTCCTGGAATGCTTTCCTCACAAGGATTGCCCTTTCTGTTTGGCAGGTGTTACCAGGCTGATGGGGTCGTAAAGCCCAGCCACCTGGCTTAAAAGCTCCCTTCTAGTCAGTGGGTCAGGAGTTCCTAGTCTCACCTCCTCCTTGAGAAGATCTTTGCTCACCCTCACCTTTTTCTTCCTCTTAGAAAAGTTGATGGATGTTAACATGTAGAGTTTATCTTCTCCCACATTAGAACCAACACTCAGAGCTTTGTTATCTTCGTCTCTCATCTGATTTGGAAGAATGATGGTTGAAACTTTTGTCACATCCTCCTCTCCTTCCTGGACAGCATCACTCCTTTGCCTCCCACTGTTCTCTGACCGTACCTATGGTTTCACCAGGAAGCCCCCAGCTCTCAGGATTTCCCCCACACCTTGGGTAATTTCATCCAGTTTCTCCAGGCTGTTGTGGGAGATAAGGATGTCATCAACATAGCTATCCTCTTCAAGGACTCTGCATTCCTCTGTCCGATGGGCAAAGATGGGAAGCTTGGCTGTTTCTCTCATAGCTAGTTGTGCTATACATCCAGCTGGTCTGTCTCCCATATTAACACGGGTGATAGCATACTCTCTTATCTCCTCTTCAGGCTTATCCCTCCAAAGGAATCGGTGCAGGTGCATTTCACATTGCTCTAACCACACTGAATTGTACATCTTCTTGATGTCTCCAAGGGCAGCGTGTACCCCTCTTCTGAACCTCAATAACACAGCTCTGATTGGATTGAACACATCAGGTCCCTTCAGCAGAAGATCATTCATACTTATCCCTTTGAATTTTTCACTGCTATTCCAAACCAATCGTACTGGGGTCGTGACAGAATGTGGGTTTGGTGCCACCAGGTGGATCACGTACCACACTGGCCCTTTCCATTTCCTCCTAATTCCATCAGAAAGCTCAATGGCAGCAGCCCACTCAACCATTTCATGGATCTGTGTTGTGTACATGGTTTTCGACTCTGGTTGTCTCTGCAGCTGTCTTTCTGTCCTTAAGAATGTGGCCTCTACTGCGCTTTTGTTGTTAGGAAGTGAGGTGGGGTCCTCTATCCATGGGTACTTAGCATCCCAGTGGGGAGAGTCTGTGTGCCCATCCATCCACACATAGGTGAGTCCTCCTCTTATGATCTCAAGTTCCTTTTCCTCTGCCAGAGTCATATCTTTTCCTCCTGGCTGGCAGTTGCCGCAGCGACATCCTCCACACTTTGGCTCACATGCGCTCCAATGCTCTCCCACCACCACCAGTCAAGAAACTCACGGGTAGTTGTAGTTGTGAACTTTGGGGCGAGTCTGTCTTTATACTCTTCAAATGCAAGCTTAGCCTCTGGACCTCTGAAAACTTCTGTGTACTTAACAGCAGCCGTCCTCATGGAACGAGCAAAGTGGGTTTTTGACTCATAAGCTGCGACCTCAACATCCTCAAACAGGTCAGGGTGTGCTCCGCCCACTGTCCTTCCCAAAGGGCTTTCCCACAAGACGAGGTCACCAATAACTCTTACCCTTTGTGGTGCAAGCCTCCCCTCTCTGTGGCTGATGAGAAGTTCAATGTCTTTTGGTCTCTTCAACTCCTCCAGCTTAACCTCAGGGACGAATTTCCTCAGTCTCTCAGGATCAACAGCCCTGTGTGCTTTGGCAATCTCATCCAGCCCATAGCAGAAAAGTTCGTGAGCTATTACTCTGCCTTGAGGTGTCTTGATCCTAACTCGGAGGAGGTATCTATTTGTTTTCACTTTCATGGCCATCCTGCCTACACCATGTAGGATTAAGGTCACTTTCTCGCACCGTAATTTCAGCCTTTCAGCAGCTTTGTGGGTTATGTAGTTTGTATCAGAAGCAAGATCAATTAGAGTCCCAATCTTCTGACCTGCATTTGCGGTGACCTCCATCAGCATCATGATGACAGGGAGTTTGCGTAGTCTATTCCTCGCCAGAAGCTCAGTCCAGGTCTCGCTGGTGTTAATCCTGCCTGCAGCGCTGTTGGTGAAGACTTTTCTGCACCTCTCTGCCATCTCTGGGGAAAACTCAGACAAAAAGTCCTGTTGGTCGTCCGTGAATCGGTCTTTAGTACCTTCTCCACGCTGCTCCTCAGTGCTTCTGCTGCTGTTTCCTTTTGGGCAGAGGAAGTAGTGGTGACTAGATGTTCCCTCCCCTTTACAGTTTTTGTTCCTGCATAAGAAGGTGTCTCTGCAGTATCCATCACTCTAATGGCATCCAAGGCATTTTGTGCAAGCTCCCACTCTTATCAGGGCAGCCTTCTTCTCATGGAGATTCAGTCTCTTGAACTTCTGACAGAGGAATATTTTGTCATGGTGTCTTTCATCACCACACACAGCACATATGTTCCCAAGTGCTTTCTTTGCTGTCCTTGTGGTGGCATAGTTTTTCTCAGATTATTTGAATGAATGGTAATCTGGTTTTTCTAGCCTCTCAAGAATCTCCTCTTGGTTCTTCAGGAATCTCAGTAATGCATCAAAGTGGTTGCTGGGAGTGACATTGCTACTTGGGTCTACCATGAAAATCAGCCAGTCTCTCTTAATGAAATCTGGTAACTTACTTTCTATTGCTTTGGTCACCAAGGGATTGTTCAGTGCACCAGAATTCCCCAGTTCTGTGAGATCTGACAAGGCTTTCTCTACTAACTGTATTAAGTTGATGACTCTCCTGGGCTGGTTTCCCTTCACAGCAGGCATGTTGTCCAGTTCTTGTAGAATCTCTAAGGTGATGGTTGTCTTATTCCCATACCTGTTTTCCATGACTCTGAATATCTCTTCAGCAGTACTATATGTTGACAGTCTGAGATCCCTTAATATCTTCCCATCAACACTGTTTGAGGAGTTGGATTTTCTTGACCTCAGCTGATCCAGATGGTTCGCCTTGACTTTGTAGGCTCTCCCAGTCTTTTCTCCACCTGTGGTATTCTCTTTTATTTCCACCGAAGATGGGAAGGGCTGTTGGTTTAATCCTCACAGCAGCAGGTGCAGGTGCTGCTGGCATTACAGGTTCTCTGCCACTCTCAACAGCTGTCTCTGCAGTCCTCCTCGCAGCGATGAACTCAGCTTTCCTCATTTCCAGCCTGCTGAATACAACCCTTAAATCTTTAATTTGGTCATTCAGGCGCTGTCTCTCTTCCATGGGGATCCACCGCTCCCAGGCAGACATAGTTCTGGTGTCCTCGTGCACCCTCTTCCCCAGGAGGGTTAGGTGCATCTCATAGCTCTCCAAGTGGGTACTTTCAACAGGTAGGTTTTCAGCTACATCACAGCTCTTCTCAGTTTCATGGATCGCTGCTGTGAGCTCATAACAGCCATACAAGGACCACAGGTTCACTTGGACAATGTCTTTCAATTCTTTCCATCTTTCTTCAGCTTCAGTTGCAGTTCTCTCAATGTCACCCTCTAGTGTCTCTCCAAAAACTGCATCTTCTTCCTTTGTTTGCTCTGATGCCTCAGCCTGGAGTCCCATCCTATAGTCCTCGTTGGCATCAAGAAGTCTCCTGTAGCAATCAGAGAGTCTGTTGAATTCCTCCCTCAGTTCTGCCTCGACCATGCTGTCTGCCTCTTTTCTGAGGAAGGAATATAGGACTCCTCTGGCTTTTACCTTTGCGTCTACAGCCCTCTTGGACGTGCAAAGCCTTTTATCTTCTCATCCACGCTGCACGCTCGGTTATCAACTGTAGAGTCCTCTGGGGATAATGCTTCAATGCCTGTCTGAACTCAAACGGCATAGATGACCACAGAGGACGCGGCACAACTCCTTCCATTCATTCACTGTGTCTTTATTTATCCTCTCAATACCACACAGGATGGGATAGGTTGATAACCTTAAAATAGAAACAGAGCATTAAATTAGATAAGCAAATTTATCAACATAGTATATTTGATAGCTTATTTCATCATGGTAAAATTATATATCATATTATTAGTTAAACCAAAAAAAATCATGTTAAATTTATGAGTGAGGTTGGATTTATTTGGCATTTTATTTAGGCAATTAATTCACCAAGTTTATTCAGTTCTTTAATTTGCCTCTCAACCAAATAAAATATATCTATATATACACACATGAAATTAGGAAGCCAATGTGAATAAACTAATCAGTGTGACTTCAAAAGGAATCAACCAATATTCTTATATACTATCTGTTTATATCTCTATGAGTCTAATTGTCCATTTATTTATTTATTTATTTATCTATCAGCATTTAGTTGGCAATGAGCACAATAAATTAATGAATGAGTGAATAACTAACTGACTAGTGTCCACAGAGCAGGGCAAACAGAAGAGGAAAGACACTTTTGCACTCACCCCACTGATTGAGAACATCAGTTAAACTCATAAAATGTAGACATACCGACAGCGTCTCTATGCTCATCTAAACACTGATGCAAGCTGTCTCTCCCCTGCAGCAGCATGCCACACTGAACAGACAAAGAAGCCACACACCTGTCTGCTGGCACACTTCATCAGAATGGCTCCTCCCTCACTCTCCTGCCTACCTGCAGATACCCAACGCACTATTATTATTAGTATTATTATTATTCTATTGATATTTATATGATTATTAATTAAACCCAGTCCTTTTAAATAAATTGGACATAAGGGGAAAAGAGAAAAAAAATATGCTGAATGCCTGCCGATCGTTCTCCTGACTCAACACATATTATATACTTATGAAAAATCTGTGCTGTTATATAATTGTGATTTTACAGCTTTATAGATAATTTTTCTCAACACCTACTTTTGGGATACAGATGGTGTCGTCTAAGGTCTCATCTGTTTTGATGGAAGCTTAACTTAAACTGGTGGTTTTTGCATTATGGTGTGGCATTTGTCTTGTTTTTGTTTTGTTCTCTTTTAAAGATCACCAAGCGGGCAGAGGTTGAAGCTACCGCTCTCAAAAACATAAAGAAGGAGCACAACCTTGATGAGGAAACCCTACAGCAGTGGGTGTGTGATGTGAGGCAATGGACGGTAACAGGTGAAAAATGAACTGTACTTTGATGTCTTTTCATGTGTCCATGTTATTCCTTCACATCCACAATAGCACATTACTTTATGTTGAAAATGAGACAGTTGATGACATTTCTCTCTTTTGTTATTGTTTACCTATTCAGAGAGAGTATCCACTCCAGGGTGTACTGAAGACATGAGGGCAGACGTTGAGAACATCACTGTGTAACCCTTTTGCACAAGAAACAAGACCTGTACCGTCAGCATGGTTTGTGTTCAAACTAAGTTAATTTCCATTACACCACAAAGATTATCAACCACAACACAGTTCTCTTTTCCTCCCACAATGCAGATAGCAACCAGGTGAGACAAAGAAAGAGAAAACAAATGACAGAGCTGAAGAAGAAGCTTCATGAGAAGGTTGTTCAGTACAACTCAGTGGCTGAAGATCAGATTGAAGAGGAGTTGGCGTGCAGTCTGACAGAGGGTTACATCCCACCATGGGAGAGGCATGAAAATGGCATGCTAATAAGTTAGCTTGTCTTGTTGATCTTTGAGACTATTCCCACTCTATGACCGTGGTGCGACTGTATGTTAGTGTTGTAAATTTTGAACAGTTTTCAATTTTCAGATGGAACAATGGTTCCGACCTCACTTATTTAAATTATTATTATTGTATTTTTATCAACGCGCAATTGAATTACAGTTTTAATACTTTTCTACTGTGGCCATAAATATATTAGTGTCAGAAATAAGCATTATTCTGCCATAACATGTAAATATACCTTTGTCCCTTCTCCATTCCTCTCCTCAATCTGAAGGTAACAACTTCATGTTGAAGAGGACTGTTTTTGACCAGGTGATGCTGGTGAAACGCTTGGAGGAGGAGCAGAGCATCCTGTTAAAGGACATGTCTCAGCACGTCCTTTACCTCCTGAAGGAAGTCAAAGAAGTGGAGACACTCAGAGGACAGACTTTGGAGAGCCTCAAAACCAACAGTATGTATGAGCTCTTCAAAGGAGAATCTTTTCCTCCACTCTGCAAACAGGTTTAGTCCTACATGTGTAGAACACCTTCATATTTTTTCATTTTTAGAAATCTTGCCATGCGTTATGCTGAACTCAGCAAATGCTTGGTGTTTGTATTTGATATATGATGGAAACAATAAGTTATCAATATTATATAATATGATATTAAAATCAATAAATGATGCTCTGTATCAGTTGTTTTGTTTGTTTTCATTTACAGATTTTGGTGACCTGACAGAGGAGGCTACACAAGGGCTCATCAGTGTCCTCAGTGGAAGACGTCTCTCAGTGAAAAGTCAGCACAGACAGGCTGTAGATGTGTACTGTAGCTTAGCCTCCATGGACTGTGATTCACTTCACACACAGACAGAGGACAGTGAGGAGTGGGACGACAACGGCTTCACTATCCCAGAGTCAGAGTCAGAGGAGGAAGAGGAGTAAGGGCCACTGCCTGACATTACTGAGGCACTGCTCCACTTGTATGGTGTTATTTACTGCCGGGGATGTGGATGTGATTTGATTGTTTTATAGGTGAGGTTAGGTGACTTTATTTGTACCTGTAGGTCGATTTGTTTTGACATCTGCATTAACAACAAACTAGACAACAGAGCATCAACAAAGAAAAACAGACAAACCACAACAAGACAGAGTACTCGCATGCTGCCTGAGACCAGAACCAGAACATTTCTTTTGGTCTCAACAACAGAAAATACCTGAAGATGAGCGGCAGAGGAAAAACTGGAGATTTTTTCTTTTCGTCTCATTGAGAGAAAGCATTAAAAGATGAGTGGAAGGGGCAAAACTGGAGCTTGATCGCTTCATTATATGTCCGTGTTTTCGGTCTCTTGGTGGGGACTGTTTCCTTTATTTTTTAGATCTCACGTAAATAAACTGTAGGCTAATTACCTCTTTTCAATATTTCCAGCGCCCAGTTGGGCAGCTGGCCACAATGCCCCCCCTGGTTAGTAAACCTGAACAATATGCATCTAAGTTTGGACAATACTGGGTGAGGTTGAGATACACTGGAGATGGTGATCTCCCCAACCGTGATTATGTCGGTGAGACACTCCTCTTTGAGTCCTGTTGGATTAATGCCTCGGATGTATATTCTTTCATCGTGTTGTCGAATAAGAGAGACTTTGAACTGTGTTTCCTCCAGGAAGCTCCTCTGTGAAGATTCCTGGAGGTACAAGCATCAAACAAGCTGGCCATGAAATGGAAAGACTGGTCTGTTGAATCGTCAATTCAATTGGACATCACCACTTTAACTGTAAAATTCTGGACCGGTAGGGTGTCAGATCATGATATTGATTTATACCTGCGGAGGTATTGTGACATCTTACACTCCAGTAAACCAGTGGACATGTTTGGCATCTGGTATGGAGTACGGAGGTATAAAGTTAAACTCCGAACAGATGCCAAAGGAGAACGGATTACAATTCCCACCTCAATTTCCCTGGGTATAATGGCCGTGTTATATATCCGGGCCAGTTAGTCGCGTGCTTCACCTGTCATTCCACCAATGATCAGGTGAGGCAGTGCCTGACGGTAAAGTGTTGGATATGTGGCAGTCTGGGCCACAGAGCCAAAGAATGCAACCAGCAGAGTCTCTGCAGCCCGTGTGCTCAAAATGGCCACACATTCTTCAGCTGTCCAGCGTCTTACTCTTACAAGGCGATATCCCAGCAGCAGCCTGATCCTCCACCAGGCACTCGGGAGCAGCAGAGACAGTCTGGTCCTGTACCAGTGCCATGGGCGCAACAACAGCAGCCGGGTCCATCAGCCCCACGAGAGCAGCAGCAGCAGCAGCAGCATGGTCCATCAGCCCCACGAAAGCAGCAACAGCAGCAGCATGGTCCATCAGCCCCACAGGAGCAGCCGCAACAGCAGCAGCATGGTCCATCAGCCCCACAGGAGCAGCCGCAACAGCAGCAGCATGGTCCATCAGCCCCACAGGAGCAGCAGCAGCAGCCTGGTCCATCAGCCCCACGAGAGCAGCAGCAACAGCAGCAGCGTGGTCCATCAGCCCCACAGGACCAGCAGCATGGTCCATCAGCCCCACGGGAGCAGCAGCAACAGCAGCAGCATGGTCCATCAGCCCCACAGGAGCAGCAGCAACAGCAGCAGCATGGTCCATCAGCCCCACAGGAGCAGCAGCAACAGCAGCAGCATGGTCCATCAGCCCCACGAGAGCAGCAGCAGCAACAGCAGCAGCATGGTCCGTCAGCCCCACGAGAGCAGCAGCAACAGCAGCAGCATGGTCCATCAGCCCCAAAGGAGCAAGCAGCAACAGCAGCAGCATGGTCCATCAGCCCCACGAGAGCAGCAACAGCAGCAGCAGCATGGTCCATCAGCCCCCTGAAAGCAGCAACAGCAGCAGCATGGTCCATCAGCCCCACGAAAGCAGCAGCAACAGCAGCAGCATGGTCCATCAGCCCCACAGGAGCAGCAGCAGCAGCATGGTCCATCAGCCCCACGAGAACAGCAGCAACAGCAGCAGCATGGTCCATCAGCCCCACAGGAGCAGCAGCAGCAGCACGGTCCATCAGCCCCAAGGGAGCAGTAGCAGTCTCTGGTCCTTCACCAGCCCTGACGGGAACAACAGGAGCTTCCGGGAGCAGCAGAGACAGTCTGATCCTGTACCAGTGCCATGGGCGTAACAACAGCAGCCGGGTCCATCAGCCCCACGAGAGCAGCAGCAGCAGCAGCCTCAGTCTGCTTCACCAGCCCTGATGGAGCAACAGGAGCTTCCGGATCCTCTGGGGCCTGCCTCGCAGCAGCAGTGGATGGGC
>MU838941.1:208124-231124 GCA_029721515.1 Synanceia verrucosa | reverse complement strand
TAACTCAAAACTTACCACGCTGACGGTTGTTGTTGCTTCCATCATTGGTGCTGCTGCGGCCGATGGTGGTGGTTGTGTCTGCGGCACCTTCTGCGGATTTTCTTCCCGGACCGTCGGAGCAAAGTGTGCTTGTTAGCGGAAGAACCCGTTTAGATCGCCGCAGACGGTTTGTTGTTGTTGACTGGTGTTGAAAATCGTCCTGCTCCGTGATGGTGTCAATCTCATCGCGGAAAACAGCTGGGTTTTCGGCACGGCTCAGGCGCTCCGAGGCTAATAAAAAATCTGTCGGTTAGTTTGAGAGAGAGATGGAAAGAGTATAATATATTGTTGTCGCTGTCAGACATGACGTTAAAAAAGAAAGATAAAAGGCATACCAAAGTCTGACTGGGTGAGGTTGATATCACCAAATTCAGCGGATGTCACTTGAAGAAAAGACAGACGACCAAACCGATATAACTGGCAAAATCAAACAATCGAACCTCCAATAAATAAGTCATTATTTACCTGGATAGTTGGGCTCCTGGTTGGGAGATGGGTGGATCTCTGCGCTCACTTTCTTTTCTAAAATAAGCAATGGTATGTTTTTTAAAAAAAAAAATCTAGTTTAAGTAAAGAGTGTAGTTAGGATTTTTTTCATACCGCAATTCATCCTGACAACAGTCTTGTACTGTGGTTGAATGGAGTGTCTTCCATGTGTCTGGGGATACTTATACCCAAAAAAGACGCAAGTACATAAAGAGTGTGTGTGTGTGACAAATCGAGCCTACTATAAAGTAATCATCCTGGCAACAGTCTTGTACTGTGGTCGAATGGAGTGTCTTCCATGTGTCTGGGGATATCACAATAAAGAGTGTGTGTGACAAATTGCGCCTACTATAAAGTAATCATCCTGGCAACAGTCTTGTACTATGGTCGAATGGAGTGTCTTCCATGTGTCTGGGGATATCACAATAAAGAGTGTGTGTGTGACAAATCGAGTCTACTATAAAGTAATCATCCTGGCAACAGTCTTGTACTATGGTCGAATGGAGTGTCTTCCATGTGTCTGGGGATATCACAATAAAGAGTGTGTGTGTGACAAATCGAGTCTACTATAAAGTAATCATCCTGGCAACAGTCTTGTACTATGGTCGAATGGAGTGTCTTCCATGTGTCTGGGGATATCACAATAAAGAGTGTGTGTGTGACAAATCGAGTCTACTATAAAGTAATCATCCTGGCAACAGTCTTGTACTGTGGTCGAATGGAGTGTCTTCCATGTGTCTGGAGATACCAAAAGATGCAAGTACATAAGGTGTGTGTGTGTGTGTGTGTGTGTGACAAATTGCGCCTTCCAGGCCTACTATAAAGTAATCATCAGTTAGAGACCTAACTAACTGAGCATTTATTCATGAGGAGGTCATCTGTGGGCCAGAGTGGGAACAATAAAGTAATTTTAGATGGTGACTGGGGTCTCACAAATCAGTGACATGGTCACTGGTCTAAGATTCTGCACCTCTTTCTCATTGGTATCAGGAACCAGATTGCCTGTATGCTGCTGCTCCTCTGCCTGCTTCAGGGTGTCTTTAGAATTGGTGCGAGTCTTGTATCGAGGCATGGTGATCTCAATGCTGTATGCAATAACGCCGCTCTTAATAAAGAGCGGTGTGGAGTAGTCCACACCCCCTTTGCTTTTCATTGATCCTCAGGCTACTACTACTCATAATGTGTTCTTTCATACATAGGTCTGGGTCCTGGGATGTCAAGTACTATAAGAGAGCACCAGCAATTAAATCAAAGTGTCTAATAATATTATGAGCTCATATTAATATCATATGGTCTGTCTTACATAGGTCACATGTCTGTCATGTGTCATGTTGGGGGGGGGGGGGGTCTACATGACTGTCACGTGTCACATGACTGTCACATGGCGGGGTGGGGGGGGGTCATAAATCACTAGGTCGTAAATCTTATTTTGACACAAGATTATACATTTATCTCTCTGTTGTCTTTGAATAGTGGCTTTATCTCGTACTGTACACAGCATATATCCATGAGAATTCATTTCTCCAGTAGTGTATGGATGTCAGCTAATATTTTGGATACCAGAGGCCTGCTGTTAATTGTTACATATACTAATACAGCATGCTATTAAAATCATGTGTTCCTGACTAATAGCTATAATTAACAAAGTGTTTCTGTACATAACTAAATAAATCACAGTATACATACCTACCATCACAGCAATGAAAATAACAACTCAGCATTTCCATAAACATTTTATTTTTTAAAAAAGAAAACAATACTCCAGTATGAACAACTTCACATGTACAGTAGAGCACAGTTGACAGAAGTAGTTGAAAAAATGGATTATTCATAGACAAAGTAACATCATTGATTTCATTCAATAGTCAGTTCAGCATGATATGTACATAGTGTAATAGGTTCAGTGTCACTGTGAAAAAGTGAAGTAAATAGTAGAACTTGAGGAGAACTGTGAAGCTGTCTGTAAGAGGGGTCACCAGCGTCTCCACTGCCTCAGGAAGCTGTCCTTCTTTCACGTGGATAAAACCATGATGATCCTGTTCTATCATGCTTTTAGTGAGTCTGTCCTATCTTTCTGCTTGGTGTCATGGTTTGGAGGTCTGACTCTGAAGGACAGAAACAGACTGAGCCAAATTGTTAAATGGTCCAGTGGACTCATTGGTGAGCCTCAGCTGAGCCTGGAGTCCCTGTACACCAGGCAGCTACAGAGGATTGCCAGCTCCATCACAGTTGATAACTCTCACCCTGTGTCTGCTGAGTTCCAGCTCCTTCCATCCGCTCAGAGGTTCAGGGTCCCAAGAGGCCGAACCAAGCGGTACAGGAGAAGCTTTGTTCCAGCCGCAGTTGGTCTCTTAAATAAGTCACAGCTTCACTGCACATATTTATTTATCTATTTATGGAAGTTTTACCCTGTTGTCTTATTTAACCCTTAAGAGTTCCTGGGACCATTTTTGTCCATTTCATTTCTTAATTTCAAATCATTTTGGCTGTGTTGAATGAATAAAGCACAAACTTGGCAAAGGATATTGTTGTGGAAATATTTTATCAGGATGTTTTAATTTCCACAGGGTTCTTTAACTACACAAAAGTCTGGTGAATAAACTTCACTGATTCAGTTGCCCAGAGAAAGTTGCTCTTTTATTATCTGTCTGCAGAACAGAGATGAGATTTCAAACACACAGCTCAGAGAGTTGTGACTGAATGCCCACACAGAATGTCAGGAAAAACAGTATTTATGCACGTCTGATACATACATGCGTATGTGAGTTCCTGCTGACAGACAATACCGTCACAGTGAGAAATGAACATGCTGTATGCTTTGATGTAGGCAGAGTCCACATGTTTATCAGGCCTGACGGTGAGGAAAAGGCATCCTGCACACACACTGTTCTCTGTGAAGACTAAACAAGATAACTTCTAGCAACATCATCATGAGTTCACACATAACAGCTTCTGACACATTCTGCTAAATTTCTATCACAATATTCTTTGCATGTAAAATTAAGAATTCAAGTTTTCAATCTTAAATTAGCCTTAAAATGGCTAAGCTACGCAAAAACTTCCTTATTTGTTCCTAGGGACAAAATTGGTCCCCATTGAAAAAGCATTGAAAATTGCAATTTTGACTCCATGTTTAGCTTTCAAAAAAACTAAGATTACCAAATGCTTTTTTGGTCTCATAATTTCATTTTGAGATACAAGCTCTCAAAATGTATTTCCATATTTGTTAACCAGGTGACGCAATTTTTTCCCATTCAAAGCATGCGTTAAAGTTTCAGAGTTTTTTTTTACCGATTTCTGCATGGGCTCCTTGCAACTGAAATGAAGTGTGAGGCGCTATTGATGTTGGACAATGGTGTTTGTGTGTGTGAAAAATAATGAAAACATGTGTGTGTGATGTGTATGCACACACTAATCATATCAGGGTGAAAGAAAGGTCAGAGTAAGATCCCACTTTTTTTCTTTTAGATATATTGTGTGTGTGTGTGTGTGTGTGTGTGTGTGTGTGTGTGTGTGTGTGTGTGTGTGTATGACCGGGTGTTTGTCTGCACAGCTTTATAAACAAATTCAATAATAATACAGAAGAGTAGCCTTTCAGATATTCAATCAGCGGTTGGTTTTTAGTTTTGGGTCATGCTCAGGTAGCTCAGGTGGTTCAGGTCCACAGGTGCGGTGCAGCCATGGTTTGTAGAATGGGCAGTAGTGTGGGAATAGTCATTTTCAAGATGGTAAGACACTACAGTGCACAGGAGGCTCTAGACATCATCACACACTCAGAGCCCAAACATGGTTCCTCATCCTACTCCGAGATGGACATGGAGGAAGCCTCAGAGGTTGAACAGCTGTACAACCCTGAGATATGTGAGGATTCATCTGAAGATGAGAGAGGAGAGGAGGAGGAAGAGGAAGAAGAAGGAGCAGCACGATGGGTGTCAAAGAACAGAAAGATTTTTCAGTCTCCTGAGAACACTGAGAAGCTCCGCTTGATCCCGGGACCAACCCACTATGCCGTCACCCAGAGAGAAGATCCAAGGTCCAGTTTTGCACTGCTGCTGATAGAAGAAATCTTCCAGCAAATCTTGTTCATGATCAATTTTCAAGGGAAACGTATTCCAGACTGGAAAGATCTGACTGCAGAGCTGCAGGCTGATGTGAGGCTGCTCATGTTGGCTGGAGAAAATCGGTCTAGAACCTGCAGAAGTCAACCAGGGGATGAGGGTGGTGTGGCAGATGATGGAGGGTCTCCAGGGCCACACCATCATGTGATCATGTCTTTTGCATTGGCAGAGGAGCTGTGCAAGAGGAAAAAATGGCCGTGGTTGGGACAATTTGGAGGAACCAACCTGAGCTTCTCTGCCACAGAGAGCCGTCTTCTCATCCTGCTTTGCTTTCACCAAAACCCACAACAATGTCCTGCTCCACCTCAACTCTCTCTCTCTCTCTCTCACACACACACACACACACACACACACACACTCTCTCTCTCTCTCTCTCACACACACACACACTCTCTCTCTCTCTCTCTAAAGCACTGGTCGGCACGGCAACTCTCTGTCTCTCTCGCCCTCTCAACTTGCTGTATACCTGTTCCATGCTTCTCGCTCCTGTTCATGTTCATCTTTGCCTCATAAATGTTTTCTGGTTTAATCTGATCTTCTATTTTGAATGTAGTTTTAGAACATCACAGGGTATTATGGCACTGGGTGGGAAAAAAGAACTTTCACTTGTAATAATAAGAAGAATTCCTTTATTAGTCCCTCAATGAGGGAAATTTCAATTTACACTCTGTTAGTATTTTTTATTTTCAGTTGCACATTACACACAAGTTATGAAACACACATGCACTAGAGGAGAGGTGTCAGAGTGAGGGGGCTGCCTCATATCCAAGCGCCCCTTGCTCAAGGGCACCTCAAGGAAGAACGGGCACCTCTCCGGCTACCCGTCCACTCTCCACACATGGTCCGACCTGGACTTGACTGGTGACCCTCCGATTCCCAGCCCAAATCACTACAGACTGAGCTACTGCAGCCCCAATAATACCAGAAGGTTTGGTAAGAATCATCATTTATCATTAGATAATATTATTAACTTTAATCTGCCATTGCAGAAAAAATAATGATGCATATAATAATTTTTACAGCAGTTTTAAGGGAAATTGACATTTTTGTCCCCAGGAACAAATTAGTAAGTTTTTTTAAGGAACTCTTAAGGGTTAACTTGATGCTTTAATGGTCTTTTAATTGCTCATGTGGCTTCTTCTCTTTTATTGGGCCTTGGTCTGGTTCTGGTCTCAGGCAGCATACGAGTACTCTGTCTTGTTGTGGTTTGTCTGTTTTTCTTTGTTGATGCTCTGTTGTCTAGTTTGTTGTTAATGCAGATGCCATCCTCTGTTTACACTGCAAAACAAATCTACCTACAGGTACAAATAAAGTCACCTAACCTCACCTATAAAACAATCAAATCACATCCACATCCAGGGCTGGTAAATAACACCATACAAGTGGAGCAGTGCCTCAGTAATGTCAGGCAGTGGTCCTTACTCCTCTTCCTCCTCTGACTCTGACTCTGGGATAGTGAAGCCGTTGTCGTCCCACTCCTCACTGTCCTCTGTCTGTGTGTGAAGTGAATCACAGTCCATGGAGGCTAAGCTACAGTACACATCTACAGCCTGTCTGTGCTGACTTTTCACTGAGAGACGTCTTCCACTGAGGACACTGATGAGCCCTTGTGTAGCCTCCTCTGTCAGGTCACCAAAATCTGTAAATGAAAACAAACAAAACAACTGATACAGAGCATCATTTATTGATTTTAATATCATATTATATAATATTGATAACTTATTGTTTCCATCATATATCAAATACAAACACCAAACATTTGCTGAGTTCAGCATAACACATGGCAAGATTTCTAACAATGAAAAAATATGAAGGTGTTCTACACATGTAGGACTAAACCTGTTTGCAGAGTGGAGGAAAAGATTCTCCTTTGAAGAGCTCATACATACTGTTGGTTTTGAGGCTCTCCAAAGTCTGTCCTCTGAGTGTCTCCACTTCTTTGACTTCCTTCAGGAGGTAAAGGACGTGCTGAGACATCTCCTTTAACAGGATGCTCTGCTCCTCCTCCAAGCGTTTCACCAGCATCACCTGGTCAAAAACAGTCCTCTTCAACATGAAGTTGTTACCTTCAGATTGAGGAGAGGAATGGAGAAGGGACAAAGGTATATTTACATGTTATGGCAGAATAATGCTTATTTCTGACACTAATATATTTATGGCCAGAGTACAAGAGTATTAAAACTGTAATTCAATTGTGCATTGACAAAAATACAATAATAATAATTTAAATAAGTGAGGTCGGAACCATTGTTCCATCTGAAAATTGAAAACTGTTCAAAATTTACAACACTAACATACAGTCGCACCACGGTCATAGAGTGGGAATAGTCTCAAAGATCAACAAGACAAGCTAACTTATTAGCATACCATTTTCATGCCTCTCCCATGGTGGGATGTAACCCTCTGTCAGACTGCACGCCAACTCCTCTTCAATCTGATCTTCAGCCACTGAGTTGTACTGAACAACCTTCTCATGAAGCTTCTTCTTCAGCTCTGTCATTTGTTTTCTCTTTCTTTGTCTCACCTGGTTGCTATCTGCATTGTGGGAGGAAAAGAGAACTGTGTTGTGGTTGATAATCTTTTGTGGTGTAATGGAAATTAACTTAGTTTGAACACAAACCATGCTGACGGTACAGATCTTGTTTCTTGTGCAAAAGGGTTACACAGTGATGTTCTCAACGTCTGCCCTCATGTCTTCAGTACACCCTGGAGTGGATACTCTCTCTGAATAGGTAAACAATAACAAAAGAGAGAAATGTCATCAACTGTCTCATTTTCAACATAAAGTAATGTGCTATTGTGGATGTGAAGGAATAACATGGACACATGAAAAGACATCAAAGTACAGTTCATTTTTCACCTGTTACCGTCCATTGCCTCACATCACACACCCACTGCTGTAGGGTTTCCTCATCAAGGTTGTGCTCCTTCTTTATGTTTTCGAGAGCGGTAGCTTCAACCTCTGCCCGCTTGGTGATCTTTAAAAGAGAACAAAACAAAAACAAGACAAATGCCACACCATAATGCAAAAACCACCAGTTTAAGTTAAGCTTCCATCAAAACAGATGAGACCTTAGACGACACCATCTGTATCCCAAAAGTAGGTGTTGAGAAAAATTATCTATAAAGTTGTAAAATCACAATTATATAACAGCACAGATTTTTTTCATAAGTATATAATATGTGTTGAGTCAGGAGAACGATCGGCAGGCATTCAGCATATTTTTTTTCTCTTTTCCCCTTTTGTCCAATTTATTTAAAGGGACTGGGTTTAATTAATAATCATATAAATATCAATATAATAATAATAATAATACTAATAATAGTGCGTTGGGTATCTGCAGGTAGGCAGGAGAGTGAGGGAGGAGCCATTCTGATGAAGTGTGCCAGCAGACAGGTGTGTGGCTTCTTTGTCTGTTCAGTGTGGCATGCTGCTGCAGGGGAGAGACAGCTTGCATCAGTGTTTAGATGAGCATAGAGACGCTGTCGGTATGTCTACATTTTATGAGTTTAAATGATGTTCTCAATCAGTGGGGTGAGTGAAAAAGTGTTTTCCTCTTCTGTTTGCCCTGCTCTGTGGACACTAGTCAGTTATTCACTCATTCATTAATTCTTTGTGCTCATTGCCAACTAAATGCTGATAGATAAATAAGTAAATAAATAAATAGATGGACAATTAGACTCATAGAGATATAAACAGATAGTATATAAGAATATTGGTTGATTCCTTTTGAAGTCACACTGATTAGTTTATTCACATTGGCTTCCTAATTTCATGTGTGTATATATAGATATATTTTATTTGGTTGAGAGGCAAATTAAAGAACTGAATAAACTTGGTGCATTAATTGCCTAAATAAAATGCCTAATAAATCCAACCTCACTCATAAATTTAACATGATTTTTTTTTGGTTTAAATAATAATATGATATTTAATTTTACCATGATGAAATAAGCTATCAAATATACTATGTTGATAAATCTGCTTATCTAATTTAATGCTCTGTTTCCATTTTAAGGTTATCAACCTATCCCATCCTGTGTGGTATTGAGAGGATAAATAAAGACACAGTGAATGAATGGATGGAGTTGTACCGCGTCCTCTGTGGTCATCTATGCCGTTTGAGTTCAGACAGGCATTGAAGCATTATCCCCAGAGGACTCTACAGTTGATAACCGAGCATGCAGCGTGGATGAGAAGATAAAAGGCTTTGCACGTCCAAGAGGGCTGTAGACGCAAAGGTAAAAGCCAGAGGAGTCCTATATTCCTGAGAAAGATGGCAGAGGAAATGTTGGAGAAGACTGTGAAACAACTCAGGAGGGAAAGAACCACTGCAAAGAGTAGCTTCACAAAGCAGGCCACCTTCCTCAGAAAAGAGGCAGACAGCATGGTCGAGGCAGAACTGAGGGAGGAATTCAACAGACTCTCTGATTGCTACAGGAGACTTCTTGATGCCAACGAGGACTATAGGATGGGACTCCAGGCTGAGGCATCAGAGCAAACAAAGGAAGAAGATGCAGTTTTTGGAGAGACACTAGAGGGTGACATTGAGAGAACTGCAACTGAAGCTGAAGAAAGATGGAAAGAATTGAAAGACATTGTCCAAGTGAACCTGTGGTCCATGTATGGCTGTTATGAGCTCACAGCAGCGATCCATGAAACTGAGAAGAGCTGTGATGTAGCTGAAAACCTACCTGTTGAAAGTATCCACTTGAAGAGCTATGAGATGCACCTAACCCTCCTGGGGAAGAGGGTGCACGAGGCCACCAGAACTATGTCTGCCTGGGAGCGGTGGATCCCCATGGAAGAGAGACAGTGCCTGAATGACCAAATTAAAGATTTAAGGGTTGTATTCAGCAGGCTGGAAATGAGGAAAGCTGAGTTCATCGCTGCGAGGAGGACTGCAGAGACAGCTGTTGAGAGTGGCAGAGAACCACTAATGCCAGTAGCACCTGCACCTGCTGCTGTGAGGATTAAACCAACAGCCCTTCCCATCTTCGGTGGAAATAAAAGAGAATACCACAGGTGGAGGAAAGACTGGGAGAGCCCACAAAGTCAAGGCGAACCATCTGGATCAGCTGAGGTCATGAAAATCCAACTCCTCAAACAGTGTTGATGGGAAGATATTAAGGGATCTCAGACTGTCAACATATAGTACTGCTGAAGAGATATTCAGAGTCATGGAAAACAGGTATGGGAATAAGACAACCATCACCTTAGAGATTCTACAAGAACTGGACAACATGCCTGCTGTGAAGGGAAACCAGCCCAGAAGAGTCATCAACTTAATACAGTTAGTAGAGAAAGCCTTGTCAGATCTCACAGAACTGTGGAATTCTGGTGCACTGAACAATCCCTTGGTGACCAAAGCAATAGAAAGTAAGTTACCAGATTTCATTAAGAGAGACTGGCTGATTTTCATGGTAGACCCAAGTAGCAATGTCACTCCCAGCAACCACTTTGATGCATTACTGAGATTCCTGAAGAACCAAGAGGAGATTCTTGAGAGGCTAGAGCAGCTTGAAGGAGTGGAAAAGACTGAAAAACCAGATTACCATTCATTCAAATAATCTGAGAAAAACTATGCCACCACAAGGACAGCAAAGAAAGCACTTGGGAACATATGTGCTGTGTGTGGTGATGAAAGACACCATGACAAAATATTCCTCTGTCAGAAGTTCAAGAGACTGAATCTCCATGAGAAGAAGGCTGCCCTGAAAAGAGTGGGAGCTTGCACAAAATGCCTTGGATGCCATTAGAGTGATGGATACTGCAGAGACACCTTCTTATGCAGGAACAAAAACTGTAAAGGGGAGGGAACATCAAGTCACCACTACTTCCACTGCCCAAAAGGAAACAGCAGCAGAAGCACTGAAGAGCAGCGTGGAGAAGGTACTAAAGACCGATTCACGGACGACCAACAGGACTTTTTGTCTGAGCTTTCCCCAGAGATGGCAGAGAGGTGCAGAAAAGTCTTCACCAACAGCACTGCAGGCAGGATTAACACCAGTGAGACCTGGACTGAGCTTCTGGCGAGGAATAGACTACGCAAACTCCCTGTCATCATGATGCTGATGGAGGTCACCGCAAATGCAGGTCAGAAGATTGGGACTCTAATTGATCTTGCTTCTGATACAAACTACATAACCCACAAAGCTGCTGAAAGGCTGAAATTACGGTGCGAGAAAGTGACCTTAATCCTACATGGTGTAGGCAGGATGGCCATGAAAGTGAAAACAAAAAGATACCTCCTCCGAGTTAGGATCAAGACACCTCAAGGCAGAGTAATAGCTCACAAACTTGTCTGCTGTGGGCTGGATGAGATTGCCAAAGCACACAGGGCTGTTGATCCTGAGAGACTGAGGAAATTCTTCCCTGAGGTTAAGCTGGAGGAGTTGAAGAGACCAAAAGACGTTGAACTTCTCATCAGCCACAGAGAGGGGAGGCTTGCACCACAAAGGGTAAGAGTTATTGGTGACCTCGTCTTGTGGGAAAGCCCTTTGGGAAGAACAGTGGGCGGAGCACACCCTGACCTGTTTGAGGATGTTGAGGTCGCAGCTTATGAGTCAAAAACCCACTTTGCTCGTTCCATGAGGACGGCTGCTGTTAAGTACACAGAAGTTTTCAGAGGTCCAGAGGCTAAGCTTGCATTTGAAGAGTATAAAGACAGACTCGCCCCAAAGTTCACAACTACAACTACCCGTGAGTTTCTTGACTGGTGGTGGTGGGAGAGCATTGGAGCGCATGTGAGCCAAAGTTTGGAGGATGTTTGGAGGCAACTGCCAGCCAGGAGGAAAAGATATGACTCTGGCAGAGGAAAAGGAACTTGAGATCATAAGAGGAGGACTCACCTATGTGTGCATGGATGGGCACACAGACTCTCCCCACTGGGATGCTAAGTACCCATGGATAGAGGACCCCACCTCACTTCCTAACAACAAAAGCGCAGTAGAGGCCACATTCTTAAGGACAGAAAGACAGCTGCAGAGACAACCAGAGTGGAAAACCATAAACACAACACAGATCCATGAAATGGTTGAGTGGGCTGCTGCCATTGAGCTTTCTGATGGAATTAGGAGGAAATGGAAAGGACCAGTGTAGTACGTGATCCACCTGGTGGCACCAAACCCACATTCTGTCACGACCCCAGTACGATTGGTTTGGAATAGCAGTCAAAAATTCAAAGGGATAAGTATGAATGATCTTCTGCTGAAGGAACCTGATGTGTTCAATCCAATCAGAGCTGTGTTATTGAGGTTCAGAAGAGGGGTACATGCTGCCCTTGGAGACATCAAGAAGATGTACAATTCAGTGTGGTTAGAGGAATGTGAAATGCACCTGCACCGATTCCTTTGGAGGGATAAGCCTGAGGAGGAGATAAGAGAGTATGCTATCACCCGTGTTAATATGGGAGACAGACCAGCTGGATGTATAGCACAACTAGCTATGAGAGAAACAGCCAAGCTTCCCATCTTTGCCCATCGGACAGAGGAATGCAGAGTCCTTGAAGAGGATAGCTATGTTGATGACATCCTTACCTCCCACAACAGCCTGGAGAAACTGGATGAAATTACCCAAGGTGTGGGGGAAATCCTGAGAGCTGGGGGCTTCCTGGTGAAACCATAGGTACGGTCAGAGAACAGTGGGAGGCAAAGGAGTGATGCTGTCCAGGAAGGAGAGGAGGATGTGACAAAAGTTTCAACCATCATTCTTCCAAATCAGATGAGAGACGAAGATAACAAAGCTCTGAGTGTTGGTTCTAATGTGGGAGAAGATAAACTCTACATGTTCACATCCATCAAATTTTCTAAGAGGAAGAAAAAGGTGAGGGTGAGCAAAGATCTTCTCAAGGACGAGGTGTGACTAGGAACTCCTGACCCACTGACTAGAAGGGAGCTTTTAAGCCAGGTGGCTGGGCTTTACGACCCCATCGGCCTGGTAACACCTGCCAAACAGAAGGGGGCAATCCTTGTGAGGAAAGCATTCCAGGAGACGGGGGGTGGAAAACTTACCAGAGAAACCTGGGACAAGCCACTTTCAGAAAGCCTCAGAGGCGAAGCCATCAAACTTTTTGAGGAGCATGTGGAGCTTGGGCAGATTACATTCCACTGCACCTTCACACCCACCAACTGGGAGGGGAGACCCTGGGGAATCACCTTCTAATACCATCATCATAATGGTAGGAATTAATAAATGAATTTATTCTGTTGTTTAGTCACTTTAATTACAGTAAAGTGATACAGCTGTATCGTTCATAGAAATGTTTACACTGTTGAGGGCTGCCTTATCACAGTGTGAGGTATGACTGTGGTACCAACCTGCCTTTGTCATGGATTTGGTAATGAGAGCTGCCCGGGACAGAAAACTGTTAACCAACAAAGAAAATATTCCATTTATGTTCAGGCTATATACACAGCATGAAGTTTATGAAAAACCCTGCATTTGACATTTGTGGTCCCTTTCAGCAACATGCATTTAACATAGCTAAAAATATGACCATGCCACCTGTCATTTCAGCAATAAAGGATGATATAAAGGATAGCATTTATTCCTCACACCAGGCTGGTCAATTACATAACAAATAATAATTTCTATTGTTTTGATTTTGATTAAGACTCATTTTACAATAATTACATACTTGCTCCACTTCCTCTCCAACTGTGTTTCCTGCTCCATCCTGACTTCTCCCACCCCATCTCACCTGCAGCACAATGTAAGAAGAGTTACAAAGCCCCATAGTTTGCACTATGTTTTTGATAGAACATCATCCAATAGAGATGTCACGCTTACAGTGTAGCGGTAAACCCTGATGAAAATGTTGACTATAAGAATTACCGTTTTAATTTCAAAATAAAAAGTTGAAAAATAAAAAGTTGTACTTTTGATAAGGCTTTCACTTTTTTGAAACTATTTCAGTTTGTGTAGGACTGTGTAGAATGTTTTCTGAACATATTCAACACACTTTTTAAATAATATCGCAATGATACCCAAAACTGTGATAATTTTGGTCACAGTAACCATGAGGTTAAACTTTCATACCGTGACACCCCTATAATCCAATAATGCATGACATGCACAGCTTTTAAAGAGCATGTCCTTTGCTTTAGATTTGAAAATGGCCTTTCAAATATGTCATTACAAAAGCACAACATTCTACAAATTCACAAGAGTAACTTAAAACACTTGGTGAAGGTTATAACACAGCATATTCTGTTGGCTAGTCTGGTATTTCCCTGTAGCTGCTGTCACATTACAATTTGAGTGATTGCATGTACCTCGCATTTTGGTGTATGGGCTTTAGCATGCATGACACTCAGTAATGGTCTCATGTCTGTCAACTGCAAAAGCTCTGGTAACTGCTCGGCTACCTTGTTCAGGTCGGGCCAGGATCTGAAAAGCAGAAGCAGCATATTGACAGTTTGATAAAGACACATCTTAATTACTACATAAATCTACAATAAATACAATCACTGTAAAGGTATGACATAGGCCATTTTGACCAAAGGGATAAATATGTAAAACAGCAATGAGGATTAGCTGCATGTCACATCCATACAGAAGAAAGAAACATTTGCCGTATTTGAGATCTCTCTCTGGAGATACATTGGATCGACAAATATTTCTCCTCGATAGTGGTTCAGTGTCCACAAGAGAAAACTATGTCTGAGTAATCAGAAGAAAAAAATAGTGGTTGATAATAAACTTCTGATCAAGAGCAAAACTCTGTCAGCTGGATGTCTGTAAAAAACACTTTCCTGCAACAAAAGAGTGATAAATATAACTCTGCATCCAAGCATAAGTAATACTTCCAATTATTACTATGAATAAGACTTGGACTGTGATGACAACAGGAATTGTGACACCAGCCTCAAGAACTATGCAGGTATCCACACAAACACAAATACAAACCTGCAAACAGCAACTTGAATGCCCTCCTCATCTATCTGAGCACCAGACTTTTTGACATGGCTCTGCCAGCTGTAAATTTGGCAGGGCCACAGACAGCGTGGTCATTTCCTACAAAGTCAGATTACACATACATTATTACACATCAAAACACATCCAAAAACTACAACAATAAAAATATATAATTCATAAACACTTACAGTTGGCACGTTGCCTCTGACAAGGTCAACAAATGTGGATACCTCCTTGTCTTTGGCCAGGAACAAGCCCTCAAATATGGGTGGCTCCTCAGTCCTGTCCATATATAGTAACGATGACAAAGTACATTATTATTATTTGTTGAAATGTCAAATTATTCTCAAAAAGCATACCTATGGGGGTATTATTCCAAACAATCCTAAAACTAACCTCTGACACTAGTACTTACCCTTCTGACTTGGAAAACCTGGAATGTTTTGGTTTCCATCACAGCAAACAGCCAGCATGTCTGGAGAACAGGCTGGACAGACAAACTGTTGGACGTGACACATTTCCTCTTCTTTGAAGTGACAAATGGAAAATTCAAAGAAAATTCGCTGGAATGTGTCAGCACAGATACTGCCCGTCTGCAAACAATTAGATTATGATTTGTTTTAAAGTGATGCCCAACATTAATATTAACAATAAAGTAATATGTAATATATGTTTCAATGTGATTAAGACAGATTACCCTTCCAGCTTTAAAGATCTGTGCTCCAACATTTTCAATAAGGCCTGTCTGCACATGGCTGGTGCTGTCACCTTCATGTGCTCAAAAGAGGTGAAGACATCAAACTTGTAGAGGGTTTGGCAGCTGGTACTAGATGGCCAGTACGATACAAAAGCAGGTCTTTCACCTCAGGAGTCCATTCAGCAGAGCAGGATGGACAGGATTTCTTCGGCAAGTACACGTCACATCGGCCTGTGAACAAGTACATTTATTTAGGAACAAGGATTTTTCACTAACCAAATTGCAATAGTTTGCCTGAGCAGATTATATTTGCAGATTGGTCCTGGTGAAGGAACAGGAAGTTGACATACGAAAATACAGAATGAAGTTAGAAGGGTTACATTTGTAGTTCTTTTTCCAATGCATTTTCAAACATGCTTATCTCATCCTCAAAATAGTGCCTCAAACACATTAAAAAAGCCAGCCACAACAGTATTTCAACTGCCATTGTGTGTGTGTGTCCACAATGTGGAGATTTAATTATCATTCCCCAAGATATGCTGGTCAAAACCAGTCATACTTTTACCAATCAGCTATCAGCTATGAACACTTCCACCTCATTCTTCTTAAGGTTTGAGAATAAAGTTACAATGTGATGTGTACACACTGTCTGGGGAATGACACTACAGTAGGATATTGTAATATAATAATAATCTTAACATACTTTGTTCATGAAACTGTGGCTGGCCATTATCATCCATCACCACAGCTGTTGTAGGGGAATGGGTTCCAGAAAACCATGGAAGAGAGCCTCTCTGTCATGGAAGATGTTCCTTTGTGGGCCTCCATGTCACAGGTAGCACAGAGAAACTCCATGTCCAGTGGCACACATTCCAGACACCTGATGACAGCTTCTGCTGCACAACACCTGTGGCACTTTTGGTTGATTATTCTCTCAGCTGCAAGTTTTGCATCAAAAAGCACAGGCCGTGCAGGTTTCATCCTTGCATCCGAGAGACGCTGCCTTTGAGCCCAAGCAGAAAGGGTTGTGCCTGTTGCCTCAGGAAACTGGATGGCAGTAAGGGTGTCCCTGAAGTGTTGGAGACATGTTTCTAAAAAGGGCATCAGCTGTTAAGCAAGCCTAAAACTCAAGGTATAATGGATAATATAGGCATGTTGAATAACTTTTGAAGACAAATTAAAGAAAGAGAAATACATCATCCTACAACTTGTTACCTGCATCATTTACCAACATTAGTAAATTAGTAAGTTTCTAACAAAACATAGTCCTGAATAAGTAGAGGAAACTGGAAATAAATGTAATAAAAATAATCAATTGCTGTTTCAGAACACTCATTATGCTCACCAAGACTTGCCATCTCTTGATATTCTATCTGAGGGCCTTCTTGTACAGGTTCCCTTTCTCTGGTTTGGGATGCTGCAGAGACATGTTTGCTGCACTTTATCTGTATCTATTATATAACTATTCTATATGTCATCTTTATGCTTATTATAATCTTCATATAGTTGAGGACAAACCTGATCTTGCACATTGTGGATGCCAACGTTTCTTCTGTCTGCTTGAGACCGCTGGGCTGGTGAGGACCCTCTTCCTGGTTGTCCTCTTTTTTTTGGTGGCAAGGCAGGTATTTCTGAGGCCATGGCAGCCTATGTTGTATTTAGAGAGGAGAAGATCAAACAAGACAGCAGCAGTTCTTAAAAAAGAGGCATTACTCAACAAGACAGGCTGATCTTTTACATAAAATGATCAAACAGCAATAACAACAATAATTATTGTATATGTGTGTGTGTGTGTGTGTGTGTGTGTGTGTGTGTGTGTGTGCGCGCGCAGTGGTATGAGTGATGCAATGAAGCTGTAATGCAAAAACAACAACGACGACAACATTAGAATAATTAATGAAAAAGTCTGATTTATTGATCGCTAAAAGTCTAAAATAAGAAGAATTAACATGTTATTGTCTTGATTAGTTATGAATTCATCGTTTTGGGCTCATTGACTGTTCCAGCTAGCTAGCTAAATTATTCAGCACCATGCAATGTATTTCTATGTGCCGTAGTTACACTATAATAACTTTGGTTGTGACTGTCCTTACTGCTCTCGGGACCGTACATGAGTGTGAAATGATTTTGCTAGCTGTCTGTGGCGGGAGGTATGTAAAATTACCGGGCAGCGCTAGACTTAGCTAGCTCAATGTAGCTAATTGCGGGTATGTGAATAAAAGTGAATATGACACACTAACGCAGTGGAATGTCCAGGGATGAAATGCTATCGAGACTGGACCCAAATGAAAGACATGATGGATAATTATCTTTATCTTATTACATATTAACAGTCACTAGTTTGCTGGACATACTTACGAGTGTCGAGTGTCAGATGGAATGAATAAACACAGAGGGATTGTGGGTAAAAAAGCACGAACGTGACGTACCGTTGCCGTGGTAACGACCCGAAAAGACCCGACCCAACCCGACCTTCTTTCGAGTCATTGGCAATATGAATACAATAATTATTAAAGCAAATACATTTAAAAATATCTGCCTCACAACGCCGTGCCGTACAGACATCTACACATATTTATGTACACAAGGGATGGTTTTATTTCTGGGCTGAAAGCTGGCTCTCTACATGAAAATGACGCTTCACTCACAGTTCAATGCGTCTAGATAAAAAAAAGAAAACTATAATTCAATTGTTGTAATTTTTTGTTAAATATCAATCAATAAATACGATAAAATAAGGTTTAATGAACCTTAAAACAGAAATAAAAAGGGTCAGGAAAGTCGTGTGTCCACCACGAGAAACGACCCGTATTAATTTAAACTGGATTCATTTTCCACATTTGGTCTTTGCTGCTTCAAACTGTAATGATCCTCACTCACTAAACACAGCACACCATCAAACCAAATGATCATAATTTATTTGATCAACAACACATCTGTGTGCTGCAGCTATATAAATATGGCTCAGAGTCCACCTGTGCGTAATGGAGCAGGATGGGCTGCTGGATGATCTCTTACTTACTGTTCCTATACATGTAAAAAACACACACACAGATAATATAGAAGGGTTTGCTTGCAGTACATCTTCAAAGTGTGCTTTGGGGAGTTTAAAATAACATCACAAAGTATATTTAAAGCATACTTTTATGTATTTAAAATGTTACAAGTTAGTCTGAATTAGTATTAAATTAACATACTTCCTAGTACACTACAAGATCATGGTCCATGGTCCGTAGTATACTTGCTATACTTATACTCAAGCATAGGTGATAAAAATGAAGTATATTACTTTATGCTGAGGGAACTGTAGCAGTAATCATGCAGACTTGGAGCAAAGACCTGCCTAAGAGGACTTTTTTTCTCGCCAACAAGCATATTGATCTCTGCGTCCGCTGATGTCACTCCACTGATCCCAGAGAGCACGTGGCTACTTTATATTCACGTGCTAATTTGCATTGATCATATGTGGTTGTGTTTGGGTTTAGAGGGAGGGATTTGAGGCGCTCATGTCCACCTTTTCTCCACTCACGTGTGATTTATGGAGGGAAATTGGTGAACCTGTGTATACACGGAGTTTGATAGATGTGAAAAGTGTTTATATTGTGTTTCACACAATCTCTCCCTCTCTCTGCCAAGCTGCCTGCACTGCCTCTGGCCCTGTATGCTCCACCTCCCCTCTGCCCTGATTGGTGGCCACTAAGACTCCTGGCCACGCCCTCTCCAGCAGTCCGCTCCTCTGATTGGTGCGGCACCTTTCCATCAGACCAATCCCTGCTGTTCAATCAGGCGCATGAGGAACGATGCGAATGGGCGGGGCTTGTGCACATTGATGTCACTAGTGACGTCACAATCCTCCTGAACCGAGGTTATGAAAGGAGGCAGTTTGCAGAGGTTTTTGACTCCCGGTCCTCAAAGTAATGAGGAGTACTGGGGAGCTCTGACATTTGGTTGTAGAGCTGCTGGAGATCAGTGGGTAGCCTTTTGTGCTACTCCAGTTTATCTCGAGATGCAGGTCTCCAGCCTCCTTCCTGTCAGCTCGGAGCTCTCCGGTGTTTCGTTAGAGGCTGGGGGGGGTAGTGGACAACCCTGAGTTGAGGACTTGTCCCCTACCTGCCTTTCTGTGTCAAACAGAAAACATCAGATTATTCCAGCATATGTCACAGCAGCAAATCAGATGGCTAGTTATCTCTGAGTTGACTCGGTAACCAAGGTCAGAGGAGTCTGTCAGCGTTGGTCCTTTGATAAGGCCGATGGCTGAGCGTCAGCAAGACAACAGGTGCCACTGTTAGTTCAGAGCTTAGAATGAGCATGCCCTGACTGTAACGCTACTCAAGAGTAATGTAAGGTAATATACTTGTACTTAACTGGGTGTTACTTTATAAGGCTGAGCACCATAAGGGAAGGTAGGAATATGTGGCGGACTCTGGCAGCTGTACGGTTGTCCACGACAAAGTTCATATTCCTCCTCAATAAATGTTACTTCTTCAATCAACTGCAGAAGGCTCCTGGGTGCATCCATTCTTTCCTCATTGACTGTTAAATATTTTCCACGACAAGTTTGATGTGAATATATGACTGTAACAGATTTCCCCGTAAAATCACAGTGCACTACTGGCAGCTATGGTGCAGCAGAGACCTCCTTCTGTATTTACAGTACAGCTAGTTCATTATTTGATCAGAAAAAATAGTGTCTCGCTGCTCCTTAATTTGTGCCATGATCTTAGCGTCGGCCTGTACCAATGCTCGTGGGTCCCTCCAGTTAGTAAAGATTTTCCACTTCTATATTGTTCATGACGCAGAGCTTCTGGCATTTGTCTTTTGTCTTGCACTAGTTGTGATACACATGTTGACGGCGTTGATCCTGGCTGCTGTTGATGTGTGGTACACCCCGACTTTGCATTGACTTAAAATTAAAGGACCACCAGGGTAAACTGTGAAAATATAAATTAATGTTTATACATGCTTCTTACCTGGGTTAACTGTTAAATATTATAATAATATTATATAGTCACAGAATCACTGAGTCACAGTGCAAGTGTGAGAGGGGCTTATGACTCAATATATCTATGTCAACACTACATTTCAGGAGTTTGTTTGCAAAAGCAGAAAAACATCATTGTTAAAGTGTTTTTATTTGACTGATATTTGCTGAGGGCGGCACGGTGGTGCAGTGGTTAGACTGTCGTCTCACAGCAAGAAGGTACCAACTTTAGAACAGCACAACTTTGATCTTCCTTGAAGTACAGGAAAAAACATGACAAAGATAAATCAACTGAAAACTGAGTAAGTGGGAGTATGTACAAGAGCCATTCATATGAAGTAATATCAACCCATTTATATGTAATGGCAACCTATTTGCCACTCTTGCAGGACGTAAAGTTTCTGTACTCGTGCACGTCGTAAGGCAAAAAAACTAACTCTCAAGGAAATCCAAGAAGGAAACGAGGCAGATGTAAAAAGCAAAACGGCGATTTATTCTCAAAATATCCACCGTAAACCAAAAATAACGAGGGTTTCCCTGCAAAATCTTAAGCCTGTCACCTTAAACTAACTAACAGACATAACTAGTCTTATGCCTAAAAGACGGTTAAGCTACGGTCAGAAAATTGTTGCTCCCGTCCTGCTCAATTACCTAAAAAATGCCGACGGAAGCACACATGGCTAGTTTACTGCCGTTCACAACAACAAGCTGCGCTTTTACGGCAGTATCGGTTCTTGGCAGCAATACAAAATAAAAGCATAATAACCTTATCTTTTGAATATACATCAACTACAACAAGAGGAACAAAACAGCATCCTTATAAATTAAAGCAAAATAGATATTAACTAATAAGACACAAAAATGCAAACATAGACTCATGTTATCCATGGCTCTAACATTCCGGCCCCTAATTGTTCTTGTGTGCCACAAAACAATTACCTTTTACATATTATAAGAGCCATATAACAGAATCTTCAAAACACAAAAGAGAGAAGTAATGTCCATACAGGCTGTTCTTCCTATCACTCCAGGAACTCTTTTAAGCAGCTCTGTGCGTAAAACAAAAAAGGGGGAGGGGGTGGGTGGAGTCAGAGGTTCAAGCACATAACTCACCGTTGGAGATCAGCCTTTACCGCTGTCTCTTAAGTGACAATGTAGAAGGGGCGCTACATATCACTTTCAAGTAGCAAGCAGAGCTTGGTCACAGGCCGTAGAAGAACAGTTGTGCTGCTTTTCACCTTCGCCTGACGAACATGTCCTCTGCTGTCTTTGATTGTCTGGATCACACGACCCATCACCCACGAATTTTGTGGGGCGGATTCATCCACGATAAGGACAATATCATTTTCACTGATATTTCTTTTTGGATGGGACCACTTTTGCCTCTCTTGTATACCCGAAAAATACTCCCTAGTCCAGCGTCTCCAAAACAAATCTGCTAAGTATTGGATCTGGCGCCATCTGCGTCTGGAGTAGACATCATTTCTATCAAACACGCCAGGCGGTAGTGGGGTTTTGGCCTTCATCAGCAGCAGATGATTTGGGGTCAAAGCCTCTAGATCGCTCGGATCGTTTGAGACTCTAGTTATGGGGCGGCTATTTATGATTGCCTCAACCTCACAAAGCAGTGTGTGCAGCCCTCCTCGTCAATTGTTTGCTGCTTCACGATCGAACTGAGCACTTTCCTTATTGTCCTTATCTGCCGCTCCCATACTCCTCCGAAATGGGACGCAGCTGGAGGGTTGAACATCCATGTGATGCCTTTAATCTGCAATGTGCCTTGAATCTTTGCATTATTCAAAGCTTGAACTGCCTCCCGCAGCTCACGCTCTGTGCCCACAAAGTTTGTTCCATTGTCAGAACGCATCAGCCGAACCTGACCTCTCCTAGCGATGAACCTACGCAGTGCGTGAATGCAGGAGTCAGTGTCCAAAGAACTTGCGACCTCAATATGCACAGCCCTTACAGTCAAACAAGTAAAAACTACGCCATACCTTTTAACCATGGTCCTGCCTCTTTTTATCTCAAAAGGACCGAAATAGTCCACACCGACGCTTGTAAATGGTGGCTCATCAGGTATAAGTCTGTCACTGGGAAGGTCCGCCATAACTTGACTTTCTCTTTTCCCACGCTGACGTCTACAGGCAACACATTGCGACAGGACATGGCGGATAGCTGCGTGGGATCTTGTAATCCAATACTTCTGCCGTACCTTTGACAACACATGATTTCTCCCACTGTGACCGAGGTCCTCGTGAGCAGATCTGAGAATGAGAGAGGTTATATGCAGGTCTTTGGCCAAGATTGCAGGATTTTTAGACTCCTCTGGCATTGCTGATTTATTCAGCCTGCCGCCGACTCTTAGTATGCCATCTTGTATGATTGGTGACAGCCGATAAAGAGGGCTGCCTTTTGGCACTGCTTTTCCTTCCTGAAGTGTGGCGATGTCGCTACGAAATCTTTCTCTTTGGCTGAAGCGTACTACTTCCAGCTCTGCCTTCGCAACATCACTTACAGAGAGGGGTACAAAGGGAAGTGAGGCTTTAAAGCCTTTCACTTGTTTATCCAGCTCCAACCTTTGGATTTGTTCATCCAGCTTTCCAGCTTTGAAAGATGCTGTCAAATCTTTTCTCTTTTGAGCCAGGAGCTTCAGCGTTGACTTTAATCTTAGAATCCATGCAACACTCCTTTTAAGGCGACACCAGCTTGAGTAGTGATGAATGAGCTGGGAAGTGGCATTTGTGCTCTGCTCGGCACTAA
>MU838941.1:162954-207624 GCA_029721515.1 Synanceia verrucosa | reverse complement strand
GTGGGCACTATAGTTAGTTATTCACTCATTCATTAATTCATTGTGCTCATTGCCAACTAATGATAGATAAATAAATAAATAAATAAATAGATGGACAATTAGACTCATAGAGACATAAACAGATAGTATATAAGAATATTGGTTGATTCCTTTTGAAGTCACACTGATTAGTTTATTCACATTGGCTTCCTAATTTCATGAGTGTATATATCTGGCGGAAAATATTGAATAGTCAATGATGAAAGAATGGATGCACCCAGAGCCTTCTGCAGTTGATTAAAGAAGTAACATTTATTGAAGATTCTGATATGTCAGGAGGAATATGAACTTGTCGTGGACAACCGCACAGCTGCCAGAGTCCGCCACATATTCCTACCTTCCCTATGGTGCTCAGCCTTATAAAGTAACACCCAGTTAAGTACAAGTATATTACCTTACATTACTCTTGAGTAGCGTTACAGTCAGGGCATGCTCATTCTAAGCTCTGAACTAACAGTGGCGCCTGTTGTCTTGCTGACGCTCAGTCATCGGCCTTATCAAAGGACCAACACTGGCAGACTCCTCTGACCTTGGTTACCTAGTCAACTCAGAGATAACTAGCCATCTGTTTTCCTTGAGACACTGTGCTTCAACCCTGCATTCTGGAGCAACAGTTTAAGGATTTAATGCTGTAAAAAAAGGACACTAGCCAACCCTAGGAACTCCTAAATTTAGAAAATATCCATAACAAGTCACACCTGTGTCATATCCTACTGTTCATTTTATTTCACCACACCTTACGGTTTATTTATATCACCTGTGTTTATTTAGACAATCACTGACATGATGTCAGCTGGTCCTTCTGTGGCAGGACTGAAATGCAGTGAAATTTTTGGGGATTAAGTTCATTTTCATGGCAAAGAAGGACTTAGAAGGAATTAATTGCAATCATCTGCTCACTCTTCATAACATTCTGGAGTACATGCAAATTGCATCATAACAAAAAGACTTTGTGAAAATTAATATTTGTGTCATTCTCAAAACTTTTGGCCACGGCTGTATATGTGAACAGCATTTTTAAACTCACAATGAGAAACACACTGCTGTTGTAATATTTCTGACTGAATGCATGTTTCCATGCAAGTCTTTGGAAAATCCATCAACATACAACATAACAAACTTATGTAATCTGTGCTTTCAGGTCTGTTCACTTAGTTTTTGTAAAATGTTTATTATAGTCTAGTATAAAGATGGGACTTGAAAACAGGTTCTTGTTGAGAACCGGTTCCCTGTGTTTCAATTCCTTGGAATTGTTCACAATTTCCAGCTGCAGCCACTGCTACCCCGCTACAAACCACGCCCCTACAAACTACGCCACGTGTTGCATGTGTGGCCAGGACGATTAAACTGCTTGCCCTTCTCCCATGCTATTTACCTTCAGTTTACACAGCAGTGACTTATTCCTTTCATCTTAAAGGAAAATAAAAAAACAAATAATATTGGAACATTGTGCTAATATGTAATCCCAAAAAGAGAACATTAGGAAACATTAAATAAACAGAGCAGAAACACCTGTCAGGATTATACAGACAGTTCTGAGCACCTGAGTATTATCACAAGAGGAAAACCCTTTTGATTTTTTAAAAGATTTTAAAAGCAGTTTGAGCTTAGGTACCCTGATGTTTAATGTAGTCTCACTTAGATTATGCAGTTTTTCGAGTAAAAAAACAAACAAACATAAAGGGAAACTTCAGCCAGGATGCTGACATGTTTCAGAGCAGTGGGGGCGGGAGAAGACCCCAACACCTGGAGAGGTCTTTAGAATACTGTAAATACTGAATTAAATTTTTGTGTCAGACTAGTGCTGTGAGGAGGAGAACCCCCTGCAGGTCACTCCCTGTACTACAGTCACCATCTGCTCACTGTGCACATCTGAAAAAAACCCGAGTGAAACAGGAATCATTTTATGTTGTTCTGTGTTATAAACTCACTACAAGACTAAACCCCTACTTTATTGGGTACCCCTGTTCAATTGTTGAACAAGATATGAACTCAGTGCATTAGACATGTAGATGTTGACATGAGCTGAAGTTCAACCAGAGACAGAATGAGGAAGAAAGAAATTTAAGAGATTTTGAAGGGATGGTTGTTGGTGCCAGACAGACTGGTATTTAAAAACTGTTGATCTACTGGGTTTTTCCCCACAACATCTCTAGGGTTCAAGAGAACGGTCCAAAAAAAGGGGAAAATATCCATGAGAAAAATGTCTCATTGATGGAGAGGTCACAGGAGAATGGAAGATGGTTGGAGAATAGAAAGCAACAGGAACTCAAATAATCACTGGTTCAACCAAGGAATGGAATATCATGTGAAGCTCAGCACGGGGTTGGGAAGAAGATGGACTAGAGCAGCAGAAGAAGAGCACACTGGGACACTGTGTCAGCTAAGAACAGAAACTGAGGCAAAGTTCACATGACAGTGAGTTCACGGGACTCCACTGGTGTCCACAGTCACCAGATTCAATCCAATAGAGCAGCTTTAGGATGGGAGGAAAGATTTCATCATAGATGATCAGGAAAAATCTGAAGCAGCTGAGGATGCCATCATGTCAATATGGACCAGAATCTGTGAGGGAAAGTTTAACACCCCAGAAAGGACGAACCAAGAATTAAGAAGTTCTGAAGGAAAAAGGGTCCCCTTTTACTGGTAAGGGTACCAATAAAATGACTGGGGTGTAAACAGCCAATGTCACAGGTCACAGATCAGCCTCAGGATTTAAGAGCGATGGAAAAAATTTGTGTTCACTGGTCATGGTGAGTGAACCTGTTTTTTCCATTCTATAGGGAGAAACAAGGTGAAGAGATCCTGTCCATATAGATATGAAGGCCCAAATAAGATTAGAAACATTCTTATACACTGAAGAAAAAAATTACAAAACTTTTCATATTATATTCAGTTTCCCAAAGAGCCCCCCACTGCTCACTCTGTTCTTTTTTAAAAAAAGTTAACAACATACCCAGGGGTTTATATTCTTTGAGCCCCCGGGGTAAAGGAAAAAGACAGCAAAAAAAAGAATTTTGTAGAAAAACTTTTTTCAGAAAGCTTGTGTGATTTTTTTTGTCCGGAAGGCACAAAACAGGTTTATTGCTGTTTTTCACAAACCAACAGGGGACTTCATGATAGTCCGTCCACTGTTTTATACAGTTATGGGCTATTTCAGCAAATTAAAAACATCAAGAGGAACTTCAGTTGTTTTCACAAATTTACCAAAGGCTTGGGTAATGAAAGAGGAGGATTCACATGGACTCTTCTTTTGAACATGATCCCACGAAGGGCACAGGACATGATGGACTTTTAGTTTAAAAGTAGTTTAAAAATATAATATTAAAAAATAATATAATTTTTTATATATATATACATTATATATATATTTTTTATATATATATATATATATATATATATATATATATATCTGTGAAATAAAAATTTTTATGGTACACAGAGGGGTAGTTACTGAGTCAAGGGGGGGCAGTGTTAAATCATGGTCAATTAGCCATCAGCAAAATAACATGAAGTAATCTACTAGGTTTGGGAGCCCCAATGTCAAGTTGAAAAAATAAAATTGGCAAAATCTGCAGATTCCAAATTAATCTGATTGAGGCCTTTCTTATTGCTTTGACGGCCACCAACAACAGATAGGGTTTTTACTGTTAAGCTTTTCACAGGGCACGTTTTAGGGTCCAAAAAATTCCCGGGGCGCCCTAGACCCCACAAATCTTGATCATGTGTCATACACGGGCACTAACTGTACTGATAGCATCTTCCATACAAAAAAGTGACAACAGAGGGTGACGACACAACATTTTGGTAGGTGAGACCCTCCGATTGGGTAGAGGACACAGAGGTACCACCTGAATCAGTGTGCAAAGCCTATATCCACTAGAACAGGAGATCAAACCCATTTCACAAGGCCCCATTAGGTTTTGGTTTTTTTGGTTTTTGGAATGACTTTGAACTTCCATATATTTTTTAAATATAACAAGGCTAAAAGTTTCTGATATACAGTTGTAGTGAAAAACAAAGGTACTATATAGACTCATTAATATCTCACAGGTGGGATGTTAGTGAATTTTACAAAAGACTGAAGATTGAATGCAGATATCAGTCCAGTTGGTCCTTCAGAATAAACTCTATACATCGGGCTGGCTCATTGTCTTCTTCATAAAGCTAGTCAAGCTTGCACTGAGTATTTATTCTTATACATACGGTAGGTCAAAATAAAGGTCTCATGTTAATAAACACAGTTCTATCAAGAGACAAAAACACCGAAGGGCTTTTATTTTGAAATTAGAGCAGGAAGTCTTGAGTAAAATAACACTTAATGGATTGTTTTATCTATGTCTGCTATTGTTGCTTGTTGTGTTGTTTTGCTATTATTGTATTTGCAGACACACTGGAGGCAGGTGGAAATGAGACATCCAGGATACAGACAGCCAGTTTAACCAGTGTACCTCAAAAGGGGTCAGATTGATTTCAACTGGAAAAGAAGATGGCCCAGTGTTCAGCTGAAATGGAGGGATTGTCCATCCTACCACCAGGATCTGACGACGAGCAATGATGTTAATAAAGGGAGCCATCACTGAGACAACAAGTGTCTGCTGCACTCCTGGTCAAGCTGAAGGTCCACTGCATCGGCCCAACCAGGAGACTACGTGGTCAGGAAAGACTTCAGAAGGAAAAGATGGAAAAACAGACGCTGGCAAGGCCCATTCCAGATCCTCCTCACCACAGGGCCAACAGTGAAGGTTGCAGAAAGAGCAACATGAATCTACACGTCCCACTGCAAAAGTACCATCTCCAACTGACCCACCACCTGAGATCCACAATATCAGGAGGAGGTAAAAGCGCCCCTGCTACATGTGACGTGCCAAGTCACCAACTGAACAGATGGTGAAAGTAAACGCTCTGTTCCAACGAAACCATGATGCCAGAACAGCGGACAAGAAACAAAGAAATCTAAAGACATCTGCACCAGCATACAGTCAACTTTTCAACATTTTCATAAATATTCATGTGATTATAATGCCTTTATGATGATTCTAATGTCTGTTTATTCTGTGTTACGACCAGGTTCACTGCAAGCCCAGAATGGTGATCGTTCCCATGAAGACCACGGAGGTGTTTTCCCCTCATCTGACACCGATGGGGTTTTTCTCCTCTGGGCTCTATGAGAGGGTCATTCAGGAATTTTTCCCTAGAAAAGGGTTTTTGCCTGAATTTGCGGTGTAACCATTGATAGGTGTGACCTCTGAGAAGAACTGAGATGCATTGGATCTGTTTGTTTTACAGCATGGACATTTGAGAATCATAAAGTTATAATGAAGAGTCTTTTCTTTCATCGTGGATGATGGTTGTTATCTGTACTGATTAATATACAGTAATGTAATATCACTTGTGTAATTCTACAATCCCTGTTCTGTCTGTCTCAGCTTTGTATAAACAGAGAGTTCTATTCTCGCAAGAACAAGTGCAACTTTTTTTTCCTGTTACTGACATCTTAATGATGTTAGATCTTAAATAACCGTGAAGCTTCAATCTGATGTTTGATGCTTTCAGTAAACTTTGTATTTACTTAGGTGTTCCTGTAGGAACAAAAGGGAGGAAATGTGATAGAAATTTAGCATGTCAAATGTCAAATGTCATGATTGTAGGTAATTCTGTTGTTGAGCTCGATGACTTAGAAAATGCAGAAAAGGCAGAGTTCAAAGGTCAATAGATCAAAGCAGGACTGGCATAGAGCCCTTAGACTGACATCATACTATCCTCCTTGATAAGACCTTTCCGATGATGTATTTGGTTTACCTCTATGACAAAATTTAAAGCTTTACCTTTCTTGACCAACCCCTAGTGTCAGGTATAGATTTCATGAGGCCATGAATGGTCACCTGCATAAAAATGATTAAAACCTGTTTTGGTTGACATAGTGGACAAATGTCTTAGTGACAATTTAGTTTTGGCTTATTATAAGTCACAAATGTCATTTCAGGCCACTTATACCATGTTTTGTGTTGATAATCAGTAGTTTTTCACTTACCCCACCCCTAACCCTGATCAGTTGCATTGTATCTGAAGAATCCAGTGTCTGGGTGATCCTCCATGAAAATGATGGTTGTTTATGAATTCTACTTTATATTACTTTGTATAAATGGGTTGATATTACTTCATATGAATGGCTCTTGTACATACTCCCACTTACTCAGTGTTCAATTATTTATCTTTGTCATGTTTTTTCCTGTACTTCAAGGAAGATCAAAGTTGTGCTGTTCTAAAGTTGGTACTTCTTGCTGTGAGACGACAGTCTAACCACTGCACCACCGTGCGCCTCAGCAAATATCAGTCAAATAAAAACACTTTAACAATGATGTTTTTCTGCTTTTGCAAACAAACTCCTGAAATGTAGTGTTGACATAGATATATTGAGTCATAAGCCCTCTCACACTTGCACTGTGACTCAGTGATTCTGTGACTATATAATATTATTATAATATTTAACAGTTAACCCAGGTAAGAAGCATGTATAAACATTAATTTATATTTTCACAGTTTACCCTGGTGGTCCTTTAATTTTAAGTCAATGTAAAGTCGGGTGTACACACATCAACAGCGGCCAGGATCAACGCCACAACATGTGTATCACAACTAGTGCAAGACAAAAGACAAATGCCAGAAGTCTCAGCATGAACAATATAGAAGTGGAAAATCTTTACTAACTGGAGGGACCCACGATTGGTGTTGTGTATTGTTTGTATATTGTGTATTGGTGTTGTGTATTGTTTGTATATTGTGTATTGTTGTTGTGTATTGTTTGTATATTGTGTATTGGTGTTGTGTATTGTTTGTATATTGTGTATTGTTGTTGTGTATTGTTTGTATATTGTGTATTGTGGTTGTGTATTGTTTGTATATTGTGTATTGTTGTTGTGTATTGTTTGTATATTGTGTATTGTTGTTGTGTATTGTTTGTATATTGTGTGTTGTTGTTGTGTATTGTTTGTATATTGTGTATTGTTGTTGTGTATTGTTTGTATATTGTGTATTGTTGTTGTGTATTGTTTGTATATTGTGTATTGGTGTTGTGTATTGTTTGTATATTGTGTATTGTTGTTGTGTATTGTTTGTATATTGTCACTGTATTGTATGTTTGTGTCATGTCTCAAGACTCTAACTTAAGGGTCTTTGAGGATCCCCATGAGGCCAGGATGCACATGGCGGCACTAATTATTGGGGTTCTTCTCAATGAGTCCAGAGTGAGACGTTTCAAGACAAGCAAGTACAAATATAAGTGTTAAATAAGTTTGTTATATAATAATAATAATAATAATAATAATAATGATTATAATAATTATCATTATTATTATTATTATTGTTGTTTGATCATTTTATCAGTCAAGTCAAGTTTATTTGTATAACCCAATATCACAAATTATGAATTTGCCCCATTGGGCTTTACAATCTGTACAGGATATGACACCCTCTGTCCTTTACAAATGACCCTCGCATCGACTAAGGAAAAACTCCCCCAAAAAAAACTTTTAACAGGGAAAAAGAAACAGAAGAAACCTCAGGATGAGCAACAGAGGAGGGATCCTTCTTCCAGGATGGACAGACGTGCAATAGATGCCATGTGTACAGAATAACAACAATGAAAACACATTAACACTACATATAACAACAATGAAAACACACCAACTCAATATAACAACAGCTAATATACAGTGTAGATATAGAATTGTATGAGAGTGTCCAAGGGGACGAAGAGCATCATCAAGCTATCAGCAAAGGATGAGAAGCATGTCCTCCTCTCCACCACGCCAACCAGAAGAAGCCTCCGCAAGATGACTTCATCACCACCACTTCACTCAGCACCAGAAGATGAAGCCTGACTGGTCTGCACAACCACTACTCCACCAGGTAGACTGGATCCATGGATACCTGTGAGATGAGAACGCACAGGGACTACGAGGCACAAAACTAATCTGCAGCATGTGTTAAAGGGAGGAAGAGTAAACACATCCTCTTCTCCACTACTCTAACAGATACAACCTGAGCAGCATCGCCTCTTCTCCATCTCACCACCATCACGACAGACGAAGCCTGGATGACACCACCTCCTTCTCACCAAGTAGCCTCAACTCACGGACACCTGGGAGCTGAGAGCACAGGGACTCCGGGGAAGAAGATGAGTTAGTAAAATGACTTAATGGAGGCATCCAAATGAAGAAGAAGAGAAGCTCAGTGTGTCAGAGGAAGTCCCCCAGCAGTCTAGACCTATAGCAGCATAACTAAGGACTGATCCAAGGCAGCCTGAGTCAGCCTTGGATCAGTCCTAACTATAAGCACTATCAAAAAGGAAAGTCTTAAGCCTACTCTTGAATAAGGGGATGGTGTCTGCCTCCCAGACTGAAAGAGGGAGTTGGTTCCACAGAAGATGAGCTTGATAACTGAAAGCTCTAGCTCCTATTCTACTTTTATAAACCCTAGGAACCTCTAATAGTCCTGCATTCTGAGAGCGCAGAGTTCTAGCAGGGTTATAAGGCACTATTAGCTCTTTAAGATAAGATGGTGCCAGCCCCGGTGGAGCTGTCAATCTGAACCACTCCTCCTGCCGTAGTTGCAACAACATGCGGTCTTGATTTTATAAAGCATCAGTCATCTACAGAACAAATATGGTTTCTTACTGAGGCTTCAGGGGAAGTGTTACTGGACTGAGTGGTAGAGGAAGACCACTTTTAACACACTCAAAAAGAAATATGCCAAAATATTGTACTCTGATATATATTTTTGGTACAGTTGTTTCTGCTTTCTAAAAGTGTGACTGACTTCCTGTGGAGCTCTCTGCATGTCCCTGAACCAGGTGTGTGTTAAACCTGCCACTGTGGGGACGCTAATCTAACTTATCAAGCCTCTCTGATGGATTCTAACAAACCCAGGTAACTTTCTGTTTGCTCTTCTCTCACCTTGAATCCTCCTCACACGTCTTCTTACTCTGTGCTCACAGAGAAAACTTTGTTTTTCAGTGAAACTACTTCAACAGTATACAGTATATCAGTACTTTTGCTAACGTGCCAAAACACACAGAAGAAACACACCTCATGTCTGCATCTGAAGGCTTAAACCCCACATATTCTTCCTTCATGTGATCAATTTGATCAGCTTCCATACATGAGGCACTTGATGAATATCACAATTGTTTATTAGATTTAGTAAATTTCAGGATGAGATCTCATGCAGCTGAACCTCCAGCTCCAGCTGCCTGGATTGGTCAGGAGTTAAAAAAGAAAACAACAAAAATAAAAACGCCATCAAGTCTCAAGAGACTCATAACCTCTGACTTTTATTCACCAAAGGAGCACATTTTAAGATGATCACATGGTGAAATGTTCTTCTTAACTGTGATTTGTTTTCATCTGAGGATCAGGAGCTGCTGCTGTATGAGTGTGTGTGATGTGGATCATGCCAGACATCAGAGTTTTTAAGGGGCAGTCAGTAACTTTTGACCTTTATCGTCCTCTACAACAAATGACACAGATTTGATCTTCTCCCAAACAACAGCTGAGGATGTTTTTAATGCTGGTTTTAGCTGCATTCATTCATTTTACCACTAAGGGGCAGAAAATGCTGCTTTAACAGTGAGAACCATTGAATCAGATCAAGGAATTTGACCCCATTCACTTTTATCTTGAGGCTGACTTTAAGTTTGAGTCACTTTGAGCGATAAAGCTTGTTGATTCATAATTCAGTAATAGTTGTGTTTATTGAAAAAAATCATTAAATATGTAGAACTTTAATTAACAGGTTGGCATGTGTGTATTTGGTATCTTTAACTCTATTAGGTCAGGATTAATATCACATATTTCCCCTCCTTCCTCACTGACAAATTACAAGAGCTGGCTCTGTAATAGACAGTTATCATCACTAGATTTTTTTGGGCAGAATTTCAATATTAACAGTTGAAATGTTTCTTTATAAAAGTGTGTTTAAAGTAAGAGACAGATTAGCTATTGTGGAAGAAGTAAAAGTACTAATACCACGCTGAAAGTACTGTGCTACAAGTCAAAATCCTGCATTGATAAGTGTAATCAGGGAAATGTACTTCAAGCATTACATGTCATTGGTTAAGGTTTGGGCGGCACGGTGGTGTAGTGGTTAGCACTGTCGCCTCACAGCAAGGAGGTACTGGGTTCGGATCCCGGCCCGGGGTCTTTCTGTGTGGAGTTTGCATGTTCTCCCCGTTTCTGTGTGGGTTCTCTCTGGTGCTCTGGCTTCCTCCCACCATCCAAAAAACATGCATGGGGATTAGGTTAATATTCTAATTTAAATTGACTGTAGGTGTGAATGTGAGTGTGAGTGGTTGTCTGTCTCTATGTGTCCTGTGATGAACTGGAGACTTTTATCACATCGGCTCTTCTCTCCTGATATGGCCCAAAATGGGCCCAATAGACTTCCATTATAGCAAAAACCACACATTTTCACCCATGGGTTATTTTTTCCAGAAACATAATTTCTATATTTTCATGATTGAAATCATTACTGGGGAAATCAAAATGCATGTTTATGAACATTTTTTGAAAATCACTCCACGATAACATTGTGGGGCCTTTGCAGAAACACAGATAGTGATTTGGGCCAAAAACCCCATTATAATTTCCCATTAACTGCACCCTGCAAGTCAAGCCTTTGAGATAAAGGCTTTGATGGTTTTATCTTGAACATATGTGTTCAATAAACATTATTAAAATAAACATTTTTCTGTGTCTGCACACATACTTTCATCTTTCCATGGTCAAGAAAACACTGTTATTACAGGTGCACAAATCTACGGAAGCTGAGAACGGCCATGGATTTAGATTTTTTTATGCACTGTTATCTCATGATAACGACTTATTAAGTCGTTATCTCGACATAACAAAGGTTGTTTTCTCGTGATAACAACTTATTAATTCGTTATCTCCATATAACAAAGACTGTTTTCCCGTGAAAACGAACTAAGTAATGATGTGTTCGTCTACAAGGGCTGCCACCAACAGCCTCCTTAGCCACTGGCTGTAGCTGTAGCCTACTGGTAGTTTGTTTACTTGACTGGGTTTGTTTAGGGGCTACCAGTTAGCAGATGAGAGCCTGACAAACTCCTATCTGTCCGGCTGCTTCAGCTAAGGTAATGTAAATGAAGGCTAACGTTAACTTAGCAATATAATGTGAGACGTAACGTCAGCCTATATTTACGTTACCTTAGCGGGCATGTCCCACCGGCAGAAGACCCTGGGGACGACCCAGGACACACTGGAGAGACTATGTCTCTAGTTTGGTCTGGGAATGCCTCGGGATTCCTCTGGAAGAGCTGGACAAAGTGGCCGGGGAGAAGGAAGTCTGGGCTTCCCTGCTGAAGCTGCTGTCCCTACGACCTGACCCCGGATAAGTGGAGGAGAATGGATGAATGGATGGATGATGGATGGATGGATGGATGGATGATGGATGGATGATGGATGGATGGATGGATGATGGATGGATGGATGGATGGATGGATGGATGATGGATGGATGGATGATGGATGGATGATGGATGGATGGATGGATGGATGGATGGATGGATGGATGATGGATGGATGGATGGATGATGGATGGATAGATAGCTGAAGCAGCACCACAGATGGGAGTTTGTCAGCCTCTCATCTGCTAACTGGTAGCTCCTAAACAAACCCGGTTAAGTAAACAAACTAACGTAAAGCTACAGCTACAGCCAGCGGCTACTGAAGCCGTTCATGGCAGCCCTTGTTAGTTAAAATCAAGACCAAACATCCATCCATCCATTTTCTACCACTTATCCTCTCATAGGGTCACGTGGGGCTGGAGTGTATCCCAGCTGTCTTAGGGTGAAAGGCAGGGTACACCCTGGACAAGTCTCCAGTTCATCACAGGACACATAGAGACAGACAACCACTCACATTCACATTCACACCTACAGTCAATTTAGATCAACTTACAAAATGGGTATAGGCCTAAACTCTGTCCATATTTAGCGAAAAGTTCACAGGAAAATATTTAATTTGTTGATTGGACAGTTGGAGCCTCTCTTCCAGTCTTTGTAAAAAACACCTCTCATATTTACACACTAGCAACGACGTGCTTTGTTGACAACGTGTGTTTCAGATGTAAATTTTTTTCTAACATACGCCGTCATCACGTTGCTGTCGATACACGTCCTTTCAATGCACTCGCTGTGAAGTCGCCGCTGTCTCTCATCTGCAGTCCCATTCACTCCTCATTCAAAAATCCATATGGTCAGGCGGCGATGTAGGGCAGGCTGCTCCTTCTCCTTCTCATCCTTGAATTGGCACGATTCACCTGCCATAAACACAGTCTCTTCATCGCCAAACAAAATGGATTTTACTCTTTCAGAAGCTACCGCTGCTTAGCTAGGTGACGAAGGATCCAGTGAAAGCTGACACACATTTTATGAAATTAAAAACAAAATAAACACATGTCAAGAGTGTGTAGTTATCAGATAACTCCTTAACGTTTTAGCGTTATCTGTTTGCTAACAACCAGCATGGACATTGAGAAATATGTAGTAAAATACATAACATGATTAGGTTAATTGGCTATTTTAAATTGACTGTAGGTGTGAATGTGAGTGTGAGTGGTTGTCTGTCTCTATGTGTCCTGTGATGAACTGGAGACTTGTCCAGGGTGTACCCTGTCTTTCACCCTAAGACAGCTGGGATAGACTCCAGCCCCCCACGACCCTATGAGAGGATAAGAGGTAGAAAATGGACGGATGGAATAGACAGTGTTTACGTTATTCACACGAGTAAATTATTATTAATTGCATAAATTAAAGTTTCTTTAAGTCCGTCAAGGCTGTCAGTGTTATATGTATAAAATATAAAATATGAAAGTCTTACTTTTCAAAGTTCATCTCACTCGCTGGTACTGGTCCACATTGGATGTAGCCTAACCCTGCTTCGTCTCAAAACAGAAGTTGACATCATGTGAAAAGGGTCTAGTTCCAGCATTGTGTGTAAAATTGGCAGGTCATTGTGTGTATTTTGGCGGAAACGTGTATAACTTGCAATGTCTCTTGCAGCCTCTGGTGGCAATGTTGGACACACGTCTTGGTCTCATAAACCCATCCTGGCATGTGAGACCAATAAATAAGAACAACAGAAAGGCATGAGGTGGGCCTTAACAGTAGAACAACTATACTAACTGATAATACTAGACACAGTAATCACACATATATTCATAATGACTTATACAATTAATGACTTATACAATTAATGTGCAGAGGACACAGAAAAGACAGAAGATCAAGAGACATCAGAAGAGACTGAGGACAGTGAGGACAAAGATGTAGAAGAGATACAAACTGGGAACACAGAGACAGAGCATCATCAAAATCTGAGACAAACACCTACAACATGAGACATGTCCCCAGCTAAATGATGGACAGTTGGTTCTAAAGAAATATTGACAAATAAATGTATTTTGTCAAAATTATTGTTTCATTTGTGATTTCTTGTAAATTAAGACTAGCATTAGGAGACCACAGTGCAGGGAGAGCCGCTGGCATGGAGGTGAGGACATCAGTCTTAACTTATAAATCAATGTTAAAAAAAAGCCAAATCAGTGTTAAAAAAGGCCAGATTTTTTTTCCAAACACATCTTGGAACTAAAGTCTCACTCTTGTCATTTTCGTTGCAGCCCTGCTGAAAAGAAACACAGAACTACGTAGTTTTGATCCAGTGGTGGACTCAGGCTGTCTGAAGGACAGGGCAAAAAATAAAAAGTGTGAAGACATGCAGGAGTTGTTCATCCCTGCATCTGTTTCACACTGAGCTGCAAGTGTTTGCAGGTCCCAGGTTGATGAAGCCAGTGGAACAATATGTCATCAGCAAAAGAGAGACAGAGATGCATTTTATGCCATTATTATATAGTAGGCAGTAGAGAAAGAAAATGAAGTGAGCATAGGGAGCCTAGTGTTTTCCAGCTCAGAGCTTTGTTATCATCATGATGACACCAGCTCAAAACTACTGTTTGAATTAACTGGGAGCCAGAATGAAGCTGAGCTCCCATGAAGAAAAGAAAATCCATCATCAACATCTGTGGGAGTCTTGACCCAAAAATTTAATTACAAATACATTTTTCAATGTAATGAGTATTATTTATACTAATGTGATAGATCACAGCACAGTGGTGTAGTGGTTAGCACTGTTGCCTCACAGAAAAAAGGTACCGGGTACTCTGGCTTCCTCCCACCATCCAAAAACATGCATGAGGATTAGGTTAATTGGTTAATTTAAATTGACCGTAGGTGTGAATGTGAGTGTGAGTGGTTGTCTGTCTCTATGTGTCCTGTGATGAACTGGAGACTTGTCCAGGGTGTACCCTGCCTTTCACCCTAAGACAGCTGGGATAGACTCCAGCCTCCCCACGACCCAATGAGAGGATAAGAGGTAGAAAATGGATGGATGGAATGTGATAGACTAAAATAAACTTGTTTTCCAAAAGAAATGTGCACCCATTGTTTCATGCACAACAGTTTACACCATCAAACCACCATGGAGGGTAATAGAAAATAGAACGTAAACTATGTCCGCTGTGAGGATGCGCGCAGTTGGTGACGTGATTGGCGCACTCAAACCATTTAGCCCCCATGAGATGCACAAAATATGAGAAAGAGTGAGTATTTTTCTCACTTGTCTGCCAAAAGACTGTGGAGCCAAACAAGATCACATCACTCCTGCTCTTAGATATCTGCAATTGTTTCGAGTTGGTTTCAGAATACATATACATACATGTATATACACACACACTACTCATAATATTCAACTTTTGGGTGAAATTTCTGGAAAATGTAAAAAGTTCATGCTACAGTGATATAATATCATGATAGTAGGACATTTAACTAACAGCATGCAATGGTAATTTCTTCATCTTAAATAATTTATTGGAACAAAAAACTAACAACAGTGGTGGGTCTACCACAACAAAAAAATGTCAATAACTTGTCATGTGTCCTTGAGCATCAATTACCCTCAGGTCATTGATGTTCTAGTGTGCAGGGTTACGACCCTCAACACGCTGAATCAGCTGATCGCATAGGTTTTCTATGGGCTTCAGGTGTGGAGAAAGAGCAGGCCACTCCATTTGAGGTACCCCAGCCTCCAGCAGCCGTTCCCTGATGATGTGACCTCAATGAGCTGGAACACTGTCATCCATGACGATGAAATCAGGTCTGTGCCACGATGGGAGGCAGCTGTACTTAAGTGATTCATGAATAGTGTAAGGTTATATGATAATTAATTTAAGCTCATATTCTGGCCTCATTATATTGAATTTGTCCTCACTTTTTTACATATGAAAATTAATAAACCAACACCAAATTATTTAGGGGGGCTTAAGAATATTCAGGAGGGCTTTAGCCCCCCTAAAATAGGCTGTTGACGCCACTGCTTACCGGTAAAGATGAAGGAAACATGAGCTCAGACCATCAGTGCTGCTCCTCTTCAGGATGTAATGACAGCAGAGACCTGTCAATCACACAGTAGCCACGCCCCCAAAGCAGCTCCTGATTTATGTGTTTTTTTCACCATATATTTGACCATCAGTCAGTAAATGGACATCCTGTGGTATTATAACATTATTTGAACCAACCATTCAGATCATAATCTCATGTTTACAATGTTTACAGAGGTAACACACCAGGGGGGTATTCCATCAAAATCGCTAATCATAGCAGTGCTTAAGTGATTAAACCTCATTTGAAGTAGCGTCAACTTTAACATGAGGCTGAAGCCGTTCTATTAACGCGTTTAAGCTGCTCCTCAGTGGAGTTAACTTCAGTGAAGTTTATGCAGTCTTCTATTAGACGCATGCGTGGCGTACATAAGAAGCCCAGACCATGTGATTGTTGAAAACGTGATCATGTCAAAGAATCGGGCTGATTTTTTCAATAGTGCAGAGCAAAACATGTTTTTGAAACTCTACGAGAGGTATAAACCAATAATAACCAAGAAATACTTCACTAATTAACAAGACAAGATACATGGCCTGGCAGGAAATAGCCGACTGCTAAAATGTGTTAAGTTTTATCACAATGCTGAATGTCAGTTTTGTTTTTCAAAGTAAGGTTATGGGTTCCATGGCGTTTACATGACCTGTCAGTAGTAGAGAGGAAACACTACAGTCTGACATGTAGGAGACCCTTGATTGATTCCCAATCAGTGCAAATGAAGGTGTAAAATATTTTCATACTTATAGAGCAGTCTCATCAGTTCTAATTTCTATTTAATGTGTAAAAGTACTCACACTTGAACTAATATGACAAACTGTGATATCTTTGAACAGGAGCGGCGCTAATAATAAAGGACTGATTTGCAGGTTTAGAAAAAGCATTAAAACATTTTGCAGAGTGGTCAAGTGTTAATGTTAGGCCTAGCTGAAGTTCTATACTGATATGAATAATAGTAAATGGGTTAAATATAGGATTAGCAGTGTGGCGTTCATTCACATTTGTGTAATATGTGACAAATATAAGTTAGTGAAACTATAACAAACCTTTAGGGAAATTTTTCAAAATGGAGGGGGGCAGAAGAGAGTTTTGCAATCTCAGATCTCACCATTAATTGTTGCTAAAATGCATTTGTAAATTTGATAATACATACTGAACCTGAAGTGACCAACAGAAGCACAAAGATACACAGAACACAGGAATAAAACAGATGTAACTGTACATAACCAAAAGTAAATACACAAACCATAAGGTGCAGGGGAGCCAGTCATAAAGGTGTTCTGTCCTCCCCTATGGCAGCCAAACAAAGACATTTTACTATTTATACTCTATTTACACAATATGCCTTCTGTATTTGGAATAATGACGAATTTATTGAAAAAAAAACATTACTCAGTTTTCAATTATTTATCTTTGTCATGTTTTTTCCTGTACTTCAAGGAAGATCAAAGTTGTGCTGTTCTAAAGTTGGTACCTTCTTGCTGTGAGACGACAGTCTAACCACTGCACCACCGTGTCACTGTATTCAGGATCACATAATATGTTGTTTTGATGCCTTTTATCACCATTCTATTTTTTTTTAACTTTTTGACTTTTTTCAACATACTATAAGATGACATTTTTTAAATTTCATGACATTTTATATGTCTTTGTTCCAACTTTGTTCCAACAATCTGACAGTATGACAGTAATCAGAATCATATAATATGTTGTTTTGATTAATTTTATTGACAATCTAGGTTTTGATCTTGAATGATTTTTTTCGACATACTATATGATGACAATTTTTTAATTTCTTTACATTTCATAATATGCCTTTTTCAAACTTTTTTTAAGGATCTAACAGCATGACAATAATCAGACACATATAACATGTTGTTTTGATTACTTTTATTGTCAATTTAGATTTTGACCTATTTTGACTTTTTTGACATATTGTACTAAGACATTTTTTTTTAAATTAAATGACATTTCATAATATGCTTTTTTACAACTTTACTTGAAAGCATTACACTATGACTATTCAGGATCATATGTTGTTTTGATGTCTTTTATTAACAATCTTTTTTTTGGAACTTTTTGACTTTTGTTCGACATAGAGTAACTGGAAACTCTCGAGAGCCATGCCGTTATGTTCTTTACAAGTTTATTTAAATTTTGACCATGACTGTATATTTGGGGAAAAAAAAACTGATCACCAGGAAAAACACTCTCATTTCATCAATAGATCAAATCCATCGCTTTGATGGATTGATTAAATGATAAAGGAGGTAGAGGTGAGGGAGATGAAGGAAGTTACTGATGTCCAGCCTAAGCTGAACATCCAGTAGCCTCCTCCATTTGACAATCACTGCCACTCTTCTCCGTTCCTCTTCTTTTCACCTCCTTTTCTCCTCCTCCTCCCTCTTTTTCATCTCCCTCTCATGCAGCTTGTTCTTCATCCTCTCCAACGCTGCCTCCCTGTCCAGGATCTCCCTTCTGAATAGGAAGCAGCCTCTCCTGCTCTTTTGGTACAGACAGATGTCCTCCAGCAGTCTGATCTCCTTCTGCATGTGTTGAGCTTGCTCTTCCTTGCTTTGGTGAAGAGCAGAGATTATGTTGTCCTTGTCCTGAATCTCTGTCTTCATCTGACTCTCCTTCTTTTTACAGCTCTCTTCTGTTTGTGCCAGCCTCTCATCCACAGCTTTGACCCTGTCCTGACAGTCTCTCACAGACTGGTAGAGTTCAGCTCTTTCTGTGGTTAGCTGCATCATTTTCTTGTTAAGGCTCTCACTTAAATGCTCAATGCTTTGCTTAAGAGCATAGATTATGTTGTCCTTGTCCTGAATCTCTGTCTTCATCAGACTCTCCTTCTTTTTCCAGCTCTCATCCAAGTCTTTCACAGACTGGTGGAGTTCAGCTCTTTCTGTGTTGAGCTGCATCGTTTTCTTCTTTAGGCTCTCACGTAAATGCTCCATGCCTTGGTGAAGATCAGAGATGATGTTGTCCTTGTCCTGAATCTCAGCCTTCATCTGGCTCTCCTTCTTTCTCCAGCCCTCCTCTTTCTGTGCCAGCTCCTTAGCAAACCTCTCCTCCAATGCTCTGAACCGTTCCTGCCAGGCTGTCTCCATCCCTTCGCCATCAACTTTTGCAGCATCACTTGCGTGAAGTGCCACTGGTGGAGGAACATGGTCCTGTTGAGGACGTTCTGGTTGTTCCTGGGGCCTGTCAGCATCCCCCTGGTGTGTTGTGTTGTTTTCACTCTCCATATCAGTGCTGCTGTTTGCAGATATGCTTTAGTACAAAAGGCTCCTCTGTGTTTTAAACAGCAGACTGTGAACTCTCTGTGTCTCTCTTTGTGCTACTGACTCGATCAGCCTCTCAACACTTCTGTTCAATAATACTAGATGTTGTGGCTTTTATTGCCTAAAGGATCAAAGGCAGTTCTGAACACGTCATGGAGTGACAACGCCATTGTGTTCTGAACTGCCTTTGAACTGTGTTCCGTTGCTACGGTAACAGGGGACACGTTTTACAGCACAAAATTATCATGCTAGGACGTTATGAGTTACTCTTCAATTCGGCTTCAATATAATGTGATATATACTTTTAGATTTTGGTGTGTTGGTTAAAACAAACCCTGAGCCTTTGAATATTTGGTGTTTGATGGTAGATTTCCTACATATGTATCTTACAAGTGATTTTAGAAATGAGTCTGTCTTTCAGTGTCTGTTTCAATGGTTATTGATTCTTTTTCAGTTTTAGGTGATGTCTGTTGAAGAAGTTGAGGGGATTTTGGATGAATCAAGACGCCATCGAATACCAAACAGTCAGCTGATGTCAAACATACAGGACTGTTTTCTATCCTCTGATCTTCAGTATGAACCAGTTTGTTGTTGTTTACTCAGAGCTTGTTGTGTCTCTGCAGCAAATAGACGAGATGCTTGCTGCCTCAAGAAGATGAAGATGTTGTGCTGGCTGAGCTGGAGACTATAACTCAGGTCGGTCTCATCTCCATAACTGTGTTTACACTTTATGAGGTTTAATGCTAAAATTCTCACTTTTACAGAAAGGGTGTGTTTTTACTTGAAATTGAAGCGTCTTCAGAGGCTCAGAGGAGCAGCGTTACTCTTCCATGTGTTCGATCTGCTCTGTTTGTGTCTCAGGGAGACGCCGAGCTTCCTGAGGTTCCCAAAGACGAGCTCCCAGAAGTCCCAGCGTCCACTCAGGAGAAACCAGGTCTGTTCTCTTGCCCCCTTTTTGTTTTCTCTGACTGTTGCTTTGACACCAAACAGCCTCTTTGTGTTGTCCCGATCATAATCCAGCCATATCACGTGATCACTGTGCATTCTGTCGTCTTTAATTCACCTGGCCTCGTTAAAAGGATCGGCTGTCCTCAACATGCTGTATGAGGAGTCTCTCACCTTCAGAGGCCTGTGATGAGCAGCCTCTCAGATCCCGACCTTCCTCCATAACAACATCAGCCAGATGAAAGCAGCACGACAGCTTCACTGGACCATGAAGTCCTGTGAGGTCAGATTATTGTACCTGACCTTTGTTTCCTTAGTAAACCATTTTACACACTGTGACTTAACTTAAATGTATGATAGTCACTGTAATTCATCATCTGTGTACCAACTAGCACCAGGGTGAGTTACAGCAATGACAAACCCTGCTTCACAGCTAAACTCAGATGGCTGTGGTTGCAGAGGGAGGAGATGTTTAAGAGTGGGGACAAGAAGAGGAGCTGTACTGCCCGATTAGTGGCCAAATGCAAAGCTTATTGAAGAACATCATTTATTAAACTTGTGGGATTAAAAAAGTCCCTGGCATTTTTTTTTGTATTTCACTGTAAATATGAGTGACGATATTAATAAATGAACTGATATATTGCCTCCCAAATGACTAGAACAAAGCCTCCTCTGCTATCTTTGAAGATGGATTTTACTGCCATTAGTTCCCCCTTGAAATGTTGTTTTTGGGCCCAGTATGTGAGAGCATTCCCAAAATTATTAAGTAGTACTTTTACTGTGTACTTTTTGAGTAATCCTTTCTCAAATCCTCTTGCCTTGTTGTCTTTATATGTGTTAGATGTCCATTTTTAATATATGTTAAAAAAAAACAAATCCATCCATCCATCCATTCTCTTCCGCTTATCCAGGATCGGGTCGTGGGGTATGAACTTGGAGTACCAGGATGTGAGCCCTAGGAATGAGCGGAGTGTGGTTATGTCTGTAGGTGCAGGTGCTTGGACGACTGTGGCATCAGGCTGAATGCCTTTTTCTGAGACTGTGTGTCCCAGGAAGCACAAATCTTTCTGCCTGATGTTGCACTTTGACAGGTTGAGTTTCAGGCCCGCCTTGTCAAGAAGAAGAAGAAGAAGACTTACTTTATTGATCCCTCAATGGGGAAATTACATTTTTTCACTCTGTTAGTAACTTTTTTTTTTTTTTGTTCAGTTGCACATTACACACACAAGTCATGAAACAAACACATGCACATGCATTGGAGGAGAGGTGTCAGAGTGGGGGATGCCCCTTATCCAGGCGCCCCGTGCAGTTGGGGGTTCGGCAGTGCCCAGGAGGAGGAGCTGGCACCTCTCCAGCTACCAGTCCACTCTCCACATTTTGGTCCGACCTGGACTTGAACTGATGATTCACCGATTCCCAGCCCAAGTCACTACAGACTGAGCTACTGCCGTTGAATGCATTGAATCACAGCAGTCAGGGTTTTGTCATGTTGCTCTGGTGTCGAGCCTGACACGATCACATCATCCAGATAGCATTGAACTCCTTTCATGTCTTTCAGGATCATTGACATCATCCGCTGGAAGCAGCTGGGCGCGGATGCCAGTCCGTACGGCACCCTTTTGTACCGGAACAGACCGTCATGCGTGATGAATGTTGTAAGGTGACGGCTGTCTTCATGGAGAGGCAGTTGGTGGTAAGCACTCTGTAAGTCCAATGTAGAGAACGTTGTTGCACCCCTGAGCTCTGTAAACATTTCCTCCATGTGTGGCAGTGGAAAGCCATCTACTACCACAGCCTTGTTGACCTCTCGCAAGTCCGCACAGAGTCTCAGGTCCTTCCCACCTTTCTTTGTAGTGACCACGATGGGTGAAATCCACTCTGAAGCCTCCACTGGTTCTATGACGTCCTGTTGCAGCAGCTTATTCAACTCTGCCGACACTGCATCCCTGACAGCAAAAGGCAACCTGCGCATTTTCTGTCGAACTGGTTGGACGTCAGGGCGCATTTTCACCTGATGTGTAAAGCCTTTGGCGCACCCCAGTGTGTTCTCATCTGCATCAACATTCTGTACTGTGGCTTTAAATGGGACAGCTGAGCGTGCTGCAACCTGGCCATTGATCAGTTGCATTTGTAGTGCAGCGAACAGGTCTCTGCCTAACACTGCAGACCCCCGCTTTGCAATGTAGAAATCTGTGGCAGTGCTACAGTCACCAAAAGTCACAGTTGCATTCAAGCACCCCAGCACAGGTATCTCATTCCCCCCATAGTCTTTCAGTTTGTAGGTAGGCTTGACAAGTGCAGTGGTAGGGAAGGACTTTGCATAGACAGTCGCTGGTAGAATAGACACTGCTGAGCCTGTGTCTAGCATTAATTCGACAGCCTGGCCCTGTTGTCCCTCTGCACTCACTTTAACTGTACACATTATGTTACTCACATGCCCAGTATTAACATTCAAGATGGTTACCTCTGGTGCGGCGATCTCGTGCACTTGTTTGCTGCCTCTGCAGACTTTTGCATAATGTCCTTTCTTTTTACAGGAATTGCATTGCGCCTCTTTTGCAGGACAGTCCTTGTAATCCGCCTTGTGTGAAGCTGATCCACATCTGTAGCATGTTTTCCCTGGTGCATCCGAAGTTTGAGGCGATGTCTTCTTCCCTTTCTGGAATTTGCGGTGTTGCTGCGATCTTTTCAGATGCACCGCTTACACTGCACCCTCAGCAACGGTCGTGCTCATGGCTTTAGCCTCTGTAATGGCTGTTTCAACTTGGCGCGCAATCGTCAACGTTTTGGTTAGTGTTAATCCGTCCTCCAGTAGCAATCATTACCTGATGCGTGATGAGTTGGTCTTTTCGACGATTTGATCGCGTAGCATCTCGTCCTCCAATCGACCAAAGTTGCATGTTGTAACCAGCTCTTTCAATGCAGCATGGAACTGGTCTGTCGTTTCCCCTGCACGCTGACCACGCTGTCTGAAGCGGTAACATTCAGCCACGACATTAACTTTTGGTGTGAAAAAGTCCTCAAGCGCTTTAAGAGCCTTAGCATAGGTGTTGTCATCAACTTTAAGCATGTAGAAAAGTCTCTGACCTTCAGCACCCAAGCAGTGTATCAGCAAGGCACGTTTCCTAGCATCAGTTAGCTCACCCTCAGACATTACTAGCAGAAAGTTGTCGAAGGAGCGGATCCACGCTTTGAACGGAATCGGCGGTTCACCTACATTTTGTAGAAACGGCGTCGGCTGGCACAGCTGTAGAGTCGTCATCCTCGTCGCCAATATGTTGTGTCGTAATTCAACACACGTGGTTTAACAACCGTACTTTTATTAAACAAAATAAGCGACTCCCCAAGAGCATCACATAACGTGTGTACCCATTGCATACAGTCTTACTCTGTCCCCTCTACCCAAGTCATGTTATAGAAGTAGTACCAGGCTCCACCTAGTGGAAGGGATGAACATAACACATCGCATATACCACAGATCAGTTAAAATATTTAACTCCAGCAAGACGGAGAGGGTGTCCATGAGTAGTGAACAGTAGCAGAACTGGTCTACGTCCAAATGTGGCAGGTATTATATATCGCTATAATGAAGAATTATTAACATTAAATTCCAGAGGTGACAGCAGCTCTCTATCTCTCAAGTGTTTCACGTGTAAATAGAAACCTTTAGGAATATTATGTTAAGAGTGAAGTCAAATCATTTTAGTTTTATCATCCATTTTGTGCAGAAAGTATCCAGTCAGTCATTGCATTTGTAGACAGTTGAGGTCTTTACTGATAAAGTGATGAGAAATACAGTGCATTATATACAGTATTCACAGCAGTTAAGACAACGTTTAAAGGGACATTTCTATGCATTAAAATTTGAGTTACTGTACAACAAATTACACAAAAAGGTTCACAAAGAGTAACAAAAGGGTATGTAACATCAAAGTCACATTAAAAATAAATTTGCTCCCAGTGAGAAAAAGTACAAAAATGTGAGTACAGGCTGTTTCTGAACAATTTTTCTATACAAAATAGGAGGCATTAAAAAACAAAAAACACTGCTTCAGCAGTGTCATTTACACAATTTACACAAGCGTCACATTTTGAAACATGATGAACATACATGATGACTATATGCAGAAATGTTGATTAAGAAATCATTATTTATTAAAAACATCAATTTCTAACCTGATAATCCTAAGATGTTTATGTTTAGACATCTCAGCAGGCATTTTTGAAATAAATGAAAATCATTAGGAAGACAAGATCAATATTTGTGTTATTACTCCATCAGGCTGCCTATAGTGTTGACATACATAGACATGTAATTATTCTGTTATCAAATATGTGATATTGTGGCTTATTCAGGTTTGAGTGTTTTCTGGTGAAATATACAGTATATGAAGAAACAGACAAATACATAACTCATCACAGATTTCTATTCAAACATGAATTAATCAACAGGAAATCACTGTGATAAATAAAATGTACACATGCTATAGTCCATTTAAATAAAACTCTAGTAAGAGGAAACGTTTGTTTTGGCAACCGTCAAATCGATCCAGTGGAAACATTTATTTTAATTTCTAATATTTTTTTACTGCTGAATCTTTAAGTAGGTCAAGCTTTGGTTACCAAGCTGCATCATATGTACAGAAAGAAAGTGTCTGACACTTTAATATGGCATTTAGGATAAACAGGATCTGATATCTGACCTGCCAACATTTAGGGTTTAAAGGGGCAGTGCGTAAATAAAAGGCCAAACCTCAACCATCCATCCATTTTCTACCACTTATCCTCTCATAGGGTCACAGGGGGGCTGGAGTCTATCCCAGCTGATTTAGGGTGAAAGGCAGGGTACACCCTGGACAAGTCTCCAGTTCATCACAGGACACAGAGACAGACAACCACTCACACTCACATTCACATCTACGGACAATTTATTCCCTTATGTTTTCTCAGTGGCAAGACCTGTGTGTGTGTGTGTGTGTGTGTGTGTGTGTTTCAGTATATTGTGTTTTCTTTAATAAAAAATGTAAATGAAATTGTCTTATTTTATCATCCCCATGATATTTATTTTGATATGATCAATATGTGAAACTGGTGAGTGTGACCCAGTTAGTCCTCATTTAGTTTTGGCTAACAATTATATTTTAATAATAATACATTTTATGAACAGATTGTCTGTCACGTTACCTGTTACTCAAAGACACTGTACATCAAAGGTGACATAAAAGCACAATATTTGAAAAGATCATAACAGTATCTATATAAAAGCAATCAAACATTAAAAGCAATTCTGAATAAGTGAGTTTTTTCCAGGGATTTGATTCTGGGTAGGTCTGAGCAGGTGTGAATGTGTATGGGCAGAGTGTGGGGGCAGCAACAGTAAAAGCCCCAGGTCCGGTTCTTGGTTCTGTGTGAAAGGGAGAGGAGGTGGGCATCAGAGGATTGAAGGTCCTGATGGTTTTGGTGGAATGTAGAGCTGGATGTTGACAGTGAAGCAGTGGAAACGGACACCGTGATGATAACTGAGGTAAGTGGGAGTATGTACAAGAGCCATTCATATGAAGTAATATCAACCCATTCATACAAAGTAATATAAAGTAGAATTCATAAACAACCATCATTTTCATGGAGGATCACCCAGACACTGGATTCTTCAGATACAATGCAACTGATCAGGGGTAGGGGTGGGGTAAGTGAAGAACTACTGATTATCAACACAAAACATGGTATAAGTGGCCTGAAATGACATTTGTGACTTATAATAAGCCAAAACTAAATTGTCACTAAGACATTTGTCCACTATGTCAACCAAAACAGGTTTTAATCATTTTTATGCAGGTGACCATTCATGGCCTCTTGAAATCTATACCTGACACTAGGGGTTGGTCAAGAAAGGTAAAGCTTTAAATTTTGTCATAGAGGTAAACCAAATACATCATCGGAAAGGTCTTATCAAGGAGGATAGTATGATGTCAGTCTAAGGGCTCTATGCCAGTCCTGCTTTGAACTATTGACCTTTGAACTCTGCCTTTTCTGCATTTTCTAAGTCATCTAGCTCAACAACAGAATTACCTACAATCATGACATTTGACATTTGACATGCTAAATTTCTATCACATTTCCTCCCTTTTGTTCCTACAGGAACACCTAAGTAAATACAAAGTTTACTGAAAGCATCAAACATCAAATTGAACCTTCCGCAGGTTGTTAAGATCTAACATCATTAAGATGTCAGTAACAGGAAAAAAAAAAGTTGCATTTGTTCTTGCGAGAATAGAACTCTCTGTTTATAGCAAAGCTGAGACAGACAGAACGGGGATTGTAGAATTACACAAGTGATATTACATTACTGTATATTAATCAGTACAGATAACAACCATCATCCACGATGAAAGAAAAGACTCTTCATTATAACTTTATGATTCTCAAATGTCCATGCTGTAAAACAAACAGATCCAATGCATCTCAGTTCTTCTCAGAGGTCACACCTATCAATGGTTACACCGCAAATTCAGGCAAAAACCCTTTTCTAGGGAAAAATTCCTGAATGACCCTCTCATAGAGCCCAGAGGAGAAAAACCCCATCGGTGTCAGATGAGGGGAAAACACCTCTGTGGTCTCCATGGGAACGATCCCCATCCTGGGCTTGCAGTGAACCTGGTTGTAACACAGAATAAACAGACATTAGAATCATCATAAAGGCATTATAATCACATGAATATTTATGAAAATGTTGAAAAGCTGACTGTATGCTGGTGCAGATGTCTTTAGATTTCTTTGTTTCTTGTCCGCTGTTCTGGCATCATGGTTTCGTTGGAACAGAGCGTTTACTTTCACCATCTGTTCAGTTGGTGACTTGGCACGTCACATGTAGCAGGGAGCGCTTTTACCTCCTCCTGATATTGTGGATCTCCAGGTGGTGGGTCAGTTGGAGCTGGTACTTTTGCAGTGGGACGTGTAGATTCATGTTGCTCTTTCTGCAACCTTCACTGTTGTGTCCGTGGTGAGGAGGATCTGGAACGGGCCTTGCCAGCGTCTGTGTTTCCAGCTTTTCCTTCTGAAGTCTTTCATGACCACGTAGTCTCCTGGTTGGAGCCGATGCAGTGGACCTTCAACTTGACCAGGGAGTGCAGCAGACACTTGTTGTCTCAGTGATGGCTCCCCTTTATTAACATCATTGCTCGTCGTCAGATCCTGGTGGTAGGATGGACAATCCCTCCATTTCAGCTGAACACTGGGCCATCTTCTTTTCCAGTTGAAATCAGTCTGACCCCTTTTGAGGTACACTGGTTAAACTGGCTGTCTGTATCCTGGATGTCTCATTTCCACCTGCCTCCAGTGTGTCTGCAAAATACAATAATAGCAAGACAACACAACAAGCAACAATAGCAGACACAGATAAAACAATCCATTAAGTGTTATTTTACTCAAGACTTCCTGCTCTAATTTCAAAATAAAAGCCCTTCGGTGTTTTTGTCTCTTGATAGAACTGTGTTTATTAACATGAGACCTTTATTTTGACCTACCGTATGTATAAGAATAAATACTCAGTGCAAGCTTGACTAGCTTTATGGAAAAAGACAATGAGCCAGCCCGATGTATAGAGTTTATTCTGAAGGACCAACTGTACTGATATCTGCGTTCAATCTTCAGTCTTTTATAAACTTCACTAACATCCCACCTGTGAGATATTAATGAGTCTATATAGTGACCTTGCTGCTTTTAACACTACAAGCTGTATATCAGAAACATTTAGCCTAGTTATACTTAAAATATATGGATAGTTCAAAGTCATTACCAAAAACCAATAATAACCATAACGCTAATGTGGCCTTCAATGAAATGGAGTTTGATACTCCTGTTCTAGTGGATATGGAGGCTTTAGCACACTGATTCAGGTGGTACCTCGTGTGTCCTCTATCCAGTCGGAGGGTCTCACCCTCTGTTGTCACTCTTTTGTATGGAGAGATGCTACCAGTACAGTTAGTGCACCGTAGTATGACACATGATCAAGATTTGTGAGGTCTAGAGGCGTCCCCCTGAGACCCACTATTGCAGGACCCTCAAACGTGTCCTGTGCAAAGCTTGAACAGTAAAAACCCTATACTGTTGTTGGTGGAGGCTCTGATCAAAGCAATAAGCAAGGCCTCAACTCAGATTAATTTGGAATCTGCGCAGATTTTTGCCAATTTTTACTTTTTCAACTTGACATTGGGGCTGCCAAACCTAGTAGATTACTTCATGTTACTATTGCTGATGGCTAATTGTTACCATGACTATACACTGCCCACCCTCAGTGACTCAGTAACTACCCCTCTGTGTACCATGAAAGTTTTATTTCACATATACATATATATACATATACATATATATATGTATATATATATATATATATATATATATATACATATATATATATATATATATATAAAAAGCTGACATTTAAACTCAAGCGTCCATCATGTCCATGTGCTGCCTTCAGATGGGATCATGTTCACAAGAAGAGTCCATGTGAATCCTCCTCTTTCATTATCCAAGACCTCATTGGTGGAAATTTAGTGAAAACAACTGAAGTTCACTCTTGATGTTTGTTAATATGCTGTAATCAGACCATAGACTGTATATAACGAGTGGACGGAGCTATCATGAAGTCACCTGTTGGTTTGTGAACAACAGCAATGAAGCCCACTCGTTTTGTGCTTCTTCACAGGACAACAAAAATCACACAAGCTTTCTGAGAAAAAGACTTTTCAACTAAATTCTTTATTTTGCTGTTTTTTTCCATGTACCACCAAGGCTCTAAGAATAGCTAAATCCTCGGTATGTTGTTAACTGGCTCTTTTAAAAGAACAGAGTGTAGCAGTGAGGGGCTCTATTGGCAGAAACTGAATATAATATGAAGAAGTTTTAGTAAGTTTTCTTCAGTGTATAAGAATGTTTCTATCATCTTATATTGAGCCGTTCATATCTACATATGGAGCAGGATCTCTTCACCTTGTTTCTACACTATAGAATGGAAAAAACAGGTTCACTCACCATGACCGAGTGGGAACACAAGAGTTTTTCCATCAGCTCTTAAAATACCATGAGGCTGATCTGTGACCTGTGACATTAGGCTGTTTACACTCTCCAGTCACTTTATTAGGTACACCTTGCCAGTAAAAGGTTGGACCCCTTTTTTCCTTCAGAACTGTCTTAATTCTTGGTGTCGTCCTTTCTACGAGGTGTTGGAAACATTCCTCACAGATTCTGGTCCATATTGACATGATGGCATCACTCAGCTGCTGCAGATTTGTCAGCTGATCATCTATGATGAGAATCTCTTTTCCTCCACATCCTAAAGCTGCTCTATTGGATTGAGATCTGGTGACTGTGGACACCAGTGGAGTCCAGTGAACTCACTGTCATGTGAACTGTAGCCTCAGTTTCTGTTCTTAGCTGACAGCAGTGTCACCAGGTGTGCTCTTCTTCTGCTGCTCTAGTCCATCTTCTTCAAGGCTCCAGTGCTGAGCTTCACACATGATATTCTGCATTCCTTGGTTGAACCAGTGGTTATTTGAGTTCCTGTTGACTTTCTATCATCTCCAACCAGTCTGTCCATTCTCCTGTGACCTCTCACATCAATGAGACATTTTACTCACTGGATATTTCCTCTTTTCTGGACCATTCTCTGTGAACCCTAGAGATGTTGTAGTGAAAATCCCAGTAGATCAACAGTTTATGAAATACCAGTCTGTCTGGCACCAACAACCATGCCACGTTCAAAGTCTCTTAAATCTTCTTTCTTCTTCATTCTGATGCTCTGGTTGAACTTCAGCTCAGTGTCTTGACCACATCTACATGTCTCAATGCACTGAGTTACAGCTATCTGTGTTAACAAGCAATTGAACAGGTGTACCTAATAAAGTGGCAGGGTTGTCAGCCTCTTGTAGTGAGTTTATAACTACAGAACAACATAAAGTGTTTCCTGTTTCACTCGGGTTTATTTTTCAGATGTGCACAGTGAGCAGATGGTGACTGTAGTAGCAGGTAGTGACCTGCAGGGGAGTTATGCTCCTCCTCACAGCACTGAGTCTGACACAAAGATTTAATTCAGTATTTACAGTATTCTAAAGACACTCTCATCAGGTGTTAGGAGCTCTTCACTCCTGCCACAGCACTGCTCTGAAACATGTCAGCATCCTGGCTGAAGTTCCTTCATGTTTGATTTGTTTTTTCACTGCGAACAAACTGCATAATCTAGAGTGAGACATACATTAAACATCAGGGTACCTAAGCTCAAACTGCTTTTAATAATCTTAGAAATATCAAGGTTATCCTCTTGTGATAATCACTCAGGTGCTGCAGAACTGTACTGTATAATCCTGACAGGTGTTTCTGTCCATGGATCTGCTCTGTTCATATTTAATGTAATTACTTCATAATGTTCTACGTTTTAGGGATTACATATTAGCACAATGTTCCAATATTATTTGTTTTTGTATTTCCTTTAAGATGAAAGGAATAAGTCACTGCTGTGAAAACTGAAGGTAAAGGACAAAACCAAAAAGAGATCAGCCGTATAAAGAGAGAGTTACAACAACTCAAATCATGGGCGCCATCTTTAAGACATAAGTCAGAGCGTTCAGCAATGTCTTTCAATGGAACGAAGATGGGATGTTGCAACAAATCGCTCATTATCTGTGGAGCTATTTATAAAGTTAGTCTTTGTTTTTAGTTTTAGTCCTAAATTGAGTTGCTAATTATGAGTAACTTTGTTTGATTTAAATGTTACTTACTTAAAATACTAATAATAATATTTTGATAATAGTTTTTGTTATTTGTTTAAGCTATTTAGATTTGCACAGTTAATAATTTGCTTTATTTCTTGGTAATTGGGGCACCTGAGGTTATTTGAGTAGGTAGGCACCTTGTGGACCAGCATGCACCTGGGTGGGCCTATGGTTTTTTACCAGTGCAAAGGAGGCACCGCAGTCATGATTTCCTTTGTTCTTTTGTTTGTTCATTAATTTGGAAATAAAATGAAACAAAATGCAAGATCTAGTATGGACATTCATCTTCTTTTGCCTGCGTTAAACCACATCCCCATGGTGCATCAGTGGCCTTTTGATTATGTTTGGTCTAAAGTTTAATTTGTATATTATTATTTATTTTTTTTTGGACAAATGGCCACTACATTATCATCTAAAACTGTGAATGATAAAATATTTCTCATCCTTTGCTAAACTAGAAACACTTTTACAAATATGTCACTTTCATCGTTTGGAGAAGACAGATAAATATGCCTAAATCACCTAATCAGTGGAGCCACGTTTACCTTACCTTCTCTGATAGCAGTCACCATGTAGCCTACGATTAGGCTACTTATTGAGCCACTGGCTAAACATGACAACTACTTGGTTATTTAGTTTAATCTATAAATATTTCTCCTAAACATCATTTTAACCCTTCACTTAGCCTGCTTAGCTGTAATGATCAGACTGTGTCTATTGTTAAATATGTGACTGATGACTATGTCTAAGGGAAAAAAGACCAGACACATGTAGTATGATTTGGTTTATCAATTCAAGAGTTGTCTTCTCTTTAAAAAAAAAAAAAAAAGATTCAGACTTTAGCAATATAAAAATAACTTAATAGAATAATATGCAAAAGTGAAAGTGAAAGCAATAATGTGGATCTTGAATATGATGGTAAAAATGTACATGTTGTATCAGACAATCTATGAATATATTTGGTTACTTCTTACACTATAGCATATAATACATTCTGAATGTTTGTATTCAAATCCTAGCGAACGATGCGATGGGCGGGGCTTGTGTACATTGATGTCACTAGTGACGTCACAATCCTCCTGAACCGAGGTTGTGAAAGGAGGCAGTTTGCAGAGGTTAGTCACTCCCGGTCCTCAAACCAATGAGGAGTACTGGGGAGCTCTGACCTTTGGTCGTGGAGCTGCTGGAGATCAGTGGGTAGCCTTTTATGCTGCTTCTGTTCATCTCCTGGAGATCAGTGGGTAGCTTTTTGTGCTACCCGAGTTTATCTCCTTGAGATGTCCTAAGCCACGCAAGTCTCCAGCCTGTTTCCTCCCAGGTCGGAGCTCTCCGGTGCTTCGTTAGAGGCTGGGAGGGGTAGAGGACAAGCCCTCGGAGGAGGACTTGTCCTCTACCTGCTTTTCTATGTCAAACAGAAAACATCAGATTATTCCAGCATATGTCACAGCTCAGTGACTGTCTCCAGTTGTGTAAAGTCAATAACAACATTTGTGTAACTGTAGTATTTATTACTTAAATGGACTGTAGCCTGCTGGTGACTTTCTGGACTAAATAGGGCTGCTTTTCTGGGCTGGTGAAAACTACTGATAATACAATATGCTAGGATATACATCATTTAAAAGTTGAGTATTTGTTCTGTTAATTCTAAGCACACTTTATCCTGTCTTGTTTGACTGAACTGATCAGATCCATGAATGTGTTTGATAAAGTGCAGGAAATAAACACAACTGCACTGTAATTCTCTGACTTTAGGAATGCCTACTACAATATATAAAAAACTGGATAAAATTTTATTCAACTTCATATGGAGAAATAAATGTCATTATCTAAAAAAAGAGGTACTATCTAACACGAGACAAATGGGGGTTTGGAGGTCCTAAGTTTTGAAACATTAAATAATACTTTTAAAATTAAATGGCTGATGAAATTGATGAAGGAGGAAGATAATATTTGGAACGCTTTCCCAAAATATATTTTTAATTCAATTGGAGGACTTAAATTCCTATTGAAATGTGATTATAATCCGGATAAATTACCTGTGAAATTAGCAAATTTCCACAATCAAGCTGGCATGGAAAATGGTGTACAAACATAATTATTACCTTTGGAATAACAGGAGTATTCAGTATAAAAACAGATATTTATATGACAAAATCTGGGTCAATAATGGGATTATTTTAGTCTCACAACTCATGAAGACGGATGGGCAACTGTTGTTATATGAAGAATTTATTGACAAATTTGGTATTGCAGTTACACCAAAAGAATATGATATAATCTTTAATGCTATTCCAAGGAATGTACCACAGCTTCTTGTGGGCTCTAGATCCCAGATCCACATGACAACTTCTATAAACAGTATTTCTCTGGAAAATATTGATGTCACAAAAACAATAGTTCAAATAAATACATTAGAAATCTTTTGGTAAACATAACTGTTCCTTCTGCTAAAGTTTTTGGTCGTCTCTTTGTAATGAAATAGACTGGAATAAAAATGGGATGGTCATTATTAAAAAATGTCTAAACAATAAGATTAAGGAAATATCTTTCAAAATTATACACAGAACATATCCAGCCAAAAACCTTTAGAAAGATTTAACATTGATATTGAATATTCCTGTGATTTCTGTGGCTTGAGTGAAGAATCTGTTTCACATTTATTTTATCACTGTTTGTATTCACAAATGTTTTGGTTAAATGTACAGACTTTTATCCAAGGAAGAACCGGACACTCACTGCAGCTGCAGGAGAGGGACATTTTTCTTTACTTTGATGACAGCAGGATGGAAAAGGACTTGTTTTTATTGTGGAAAAATTCCACATTCATAAAAGAAAATGGTCTAACAACAAACCCAACTTCACTCTGTTTTTGCAGGAACTTTATCAGTACAGCACCATTACAGACAGCATTGAAAACCCTATAAGGCATTAAAAACAAATTTGATTTTGGAAAAAAATTTAGTAAATTAATATGCTTTTTTGAATATTTTATTTATTGATCAGTTATTTCTTTTTTTCTGTGTATATATGAATATATGTATGGATATAATGTTTATATATGTCTATATGTAAGTGTATATATATGTGTATATGATTTTTTACATATACTCTTAATATGATTATATATAAGTTTTGTATTTCTTACCCCTGGCTAAACAGTTTTGTTATGTATATATTTGTTAATAAAGTATGAAATAAACACAACTGCACTGTAATCACGTGTGTGTTTTGGAGTGAGTTTGCCAAAAGCTGTTTAACAGTGTTTACAGTTACAAACGCTGCACTACTGCCCCCTACTGGTCTGAACAGGCTCCAACACTGATCCACAGTGGACCAACAGATTAATGGATGATCTGATATCACCAAGTACTTAACAGTCCTGGACAAATGTCAAAGTTTTTAGAGTCAGGGTAAAGCTTAGGGTTAGTGCTCCAGGACTATTGTCTCAGTTGTCCAGGACTGTTAATTACTAGGTGATATCAGATCGTGCTGTCTTGTACATAGTCTTAACATCTGCTGCAATACATACATACAATACATTTCCTGTTTATATATTCAGTATTTATCCTTGTTGTAAATTCATAATCACATTTGTATATAAATCCATTATACTTATTTTGTATTTACAGTCAAAGATTTATTTACTTCTTTTTCATAATTAATTCCTATTTTATTTATTCTTGTACACTGAAAAGGGAGAAGCTCTACAATTTCGTTGTTCAGTTTCTTAATGACAATAAAGATCATTCTATTCTTCTGGTTTCAACAACTCAATTTGAAACAATGCATAACGTTTTGTCTCTTTATTTTAAAGGGACACTATGTAATTTTTAAGTATTTTATTACCTCAAATCAACGTCTTCATTCATAAATAGATCCTCATTGGTGTAAAATAACATATGCCAACAATCTGACTTATTCTCCTGGGAGAAGAATCAGTTATCTGTCTTTACATAGAGCGGGTCGCTCATATGGAGGCAGTTGTGTTTATTTCATACTTTATTAACAAATATATACATAACAAAACTGTTTAACTAGGGGTAAGAAATACAAAACTTATATATAATCATATTAAGAGTATATGTAAAAACATATACACATATGTATACACTTACTGTTGGAGCTATTTGTTATTTTGTGATATTCAATAGTTAAACATTTAGTTATTTTTTGGGGTTTTTTGAAGTGTACACCTTTAGTTTCATTATAGAATTAGTATAATTATTTTAGTTCATTTGAGTGATTAATGCCTTTATTTTGAAAGTACCGGGTAGCCAGGTGTGCACTGGGTGAATCTATATGTAGGAGTAGGCAGGGATCGGTGAGCTGGGCACCGGGAAGGGCTATGGTTTTTAACCAGGCAAGAGAGGCAGCAGAGGCCATTGTTCTTTGTTGTTTGCTTAAAAATGGGAAATAAACCGCAGAAATCTGACTTTGCCTGGACAATGGCTTTCCTTTTCACCTGCGTAAATTAATACCATGGGTGCCTTAGTGGTCCTTTGATTTATTTGATTTCGTTTTATTTCTTTATTCTTTTGAATTTTGATTATTTATTTTTGATTAAAGACAAGTAGCCACTACATAAAGTAAAAAACCACCCTAAAGTTAACGTTCCTGTGGATGGACTTTCTGGAAGCTGGGAGCGCTCATGTTCGAGGATTGATGGACAAAGACGTGGCGTTTGGAGAGTGTGTGGCCTACATCGCAAAACTACCCAACAGCATCGGTATGTGAAACCTATTTGCTTGAAGGCTGTAAAGCAAAACGGCTTAACTATTGGAGTGTTTTGAGTTATTGTTTCACTGGATGAATATTGGGAAGTTTGACGATACGTATGGATTGTACGCGCTTGTGGTTGCGCATTACGCCTCCGGCCAGCCACACTTTATTTCATTCATAAAATATCTGATGCGGAGCCGTGTCTGTGTAACGAGCGTTTTCCCTGCATTCCCTAATTGTTGCAAATAAAGAATGGGAATTAAAGGATACTGAAAAGTGCTTAATATAAAGGAAACATGTCTGAAGTTGCATCAGTTGTGAAGAGTGACACTATGTCCGCGCTTTCCAAGCGGAAGTTTACATCAAAGGGCTTGGCATTTTATGTCACTACGTGCCAAGAAAAGAGGTCATTAAAATGCAAACAAGCAAAGAGGAACATGGAACAAATGCATGTTTTGATGGAATCCGCTGACAATGTAAACTCTGTGCAGTCTGAGCTGAATAAATTTGTCAAGTGTTACGAGGACGCAAATGACATGAAGCCATCTTAAATATGAGTTTGCCAGAAGATGAAGTTGAACGGCAAAATACATATTTTCAAGCAAAAAGGATCATGTTTTCTGATTTCATTGCAAATGTAAAGAGTTGGTTATCTGATGCTGGTCACCCATATGTGCAATCAAATGACAATGATATGGAAAATCCTGATCATCTAAGTGTGGTTTCTAATGAGATTAATCCTGAAGACAGTGCTTCAAATATTTGATGTCAAAAGGAGTATGATTCCAGAGCACATTCACAGTTATCCAAAGCCTCATCCACTTTATCTGCAAGAATAAAAGCAGAAGCTGATAAGGCAGCACTAATGGAGCGCATGGCTGCATTAAAAGGAAACACTTGTGGGAAGCCAAAGAGGAGGAACTCAGAAAGGAAAAGGAGCAGTTGGCCTTGGAAACTGAGCTGGCTGCAGCCAATGCAAAACTTCACGTGCTGGAAATCAACTCAAAGTGTGGTTCTAAAGGATCTGATGGAATGAACTCATATCTTGAAGGGAAGCAGAATGAGGCACATGTAACAAGCCACCTGAATCCTCATGTTGATGATTTTGTTCCAGAAAGGGATGATGCAAATAAGTCTCAGCGTAGATCTCATCATGGTGTTCATGCTGTCACTGTCAGGCCTAAACAAGTGCCAATGACACGAACTGATATTATACCATTAATAACTAATACCCAAGTGAGTGCAACACGGATGGTTTATGATGCTCAGTCAACGGGATGTGAATCCTATATTGTCAGACCTAAACGAGCAGTAGTGACACAAACTGACAGCAGCCCAGGGACAAGCCAAATTCAAGAACACAAAGCACAAGTGGTTCATGATACGCTGAATCTAGCCAATAACAACATCACCTGCAATGATATTGTGAACATCATGCAACGCCAGAATAACATCACTGAATTGTTGGTTCAGCAAAATCAAGCATCCGCTCTGCCAATGAGAAATATTCCTGTGTTTGATGGTGACCCTCTTCAGTTTCAGTCCTTTATGAGAACTTTTGAAAACTGTGTAGAAAGAAAAACCAACAACTTCAGTGATTGCTTGACATTTTGGAACAGTACACCAGGGGGCAGCCAAGAGACCTTGTAAAGAGCTGCCAGCATTTACCACCTAACATGGGATACCAAAGAGCTAAATCCCTTCTTGATGAACATTTTGGCAACAAATATAAAATTGCTTCTGCTTACATGGACAGGATTCATAACTGCCCTCCATTAAAGCAGAGTATGTCCAAGCACTGCAATCATTTTCTCTGTTTCTTCAAGGCTGTTGCAATTTAACACAGCAAATCATGTATATGAAAGAGTTGGATGTGCCCTCAAATCTGAGAAATATTGTGATGAAACTTCCCTACAAGCTACGGCAAAAGTGGCGAAGTGTTGCATGTGATCTGCAGGAGCAAAATGGATGTAGAGCAGTGTTCACTGACCTTGTGACCTTTGTTGAGAGACAAGTCAGAATAGCCTCTGACCCACTTTTTGGTAATATTCAAGATCTGCAATCTGCCAGCCGCAGTAAAGTTTCCAATGCTAGTCACAGAAAACAAAGAAGAAATGGAGGCACTTTTGCTACCAGTGTCACTGCAGTAAAAGATGGAGGAAAAATCTACACAGAGAAAAACATCAAGTCCTCTTCTGTCCAAAGTGAATTCAAATGTTGTTTACTTTGCAAACAAAATAGTCACATTTTGGATAAATGCTCACACTTCAAGTCAAAGATGCATCGCGACAAGATAAATTTTATAAAGGAAAATGGAATTTGTTTTGGTTGTTTGAAGGTTGGCCATACAAGTAAAGACTGCAGGAGTCGTTTGGTTTGTAGTGTGTGTTATCAGAAGCATCCATCAGTCCTTCATATTCAGGAAAAGTATAAAAGTTCATCCTTTAAAGATGCACAGCAATCTGTGAGCCCTCCACCGAGCGTTTCTCATGAATCATCTCAGACATGTGGTCATATAGGGACCGGTGATGAAGATCATGCTGTCTTCCTGGATCCTGGGAGTTCAGGTACATTCTGTACCGTCAGTCTGGCAAAGAGACTTGGCCTAAGTGGCAAACCAGCCAACATTTTGTTGAGAACTATGGGTCAGAGGAAGATTGTGAGTACTACTGTATTGTCTGGTTTGGAAGTGTCTGGCATGGAAATGGATGATTTTTATCAAGTTACCTAATGTTCTGACTCAAAAGACAATGCCAGTGTCACGATTGAACATCCCACAGCAAGAGGATGTTGCAAAGTGGTCACATCTGAGCAACATAAAGCTTCATGATGTGGACACAGAGGTGGATTTACTCATTGGTACAGATGCACCAAAGGTAATGGAGCCCTGGGAGCTGATAAACAGCCAAAATGAGGGACCATATGCAGTCCGAACAAGAGTCGGCTGGGTAATTAATGGACCGCTGCGTGGTGGAGATGGCAACAGAGTCAAGACTGGTTGCTCTGTGGTCATGGCCAATCGCATCTCTGTGGAACATCTGGAAGAGATTCTCATCAGTCAATATAATCATGATTTTAATGAGAGAACATCATTGGGGCAATTGGAAATGTCCAAAGAGGACATTAAATTCATGAAGACTGTTCAAACTACAACAGAACTGAAAGATGGACATTACTGTATTGACTTACCTTTCAGAGAAAAAGATCCTGTCTTGCCAAATAACCGCTGTGTGGCAGAGCAGCGGCTTCAAGGCCTGAAGAGGAAATTTGAGAGAAATGTCAACTACAATGAGGAGTATACTTCATTTCTCAGTGACATGTTGGTTCAAGGCTATGCTGAAATGGTACCCATAGATCAGCTGGGACAGGATGATGGAAAAGTATGGTACATTCCCCATCATGGAGTACATCACCCTACCAAAGGAAAACTGAGAGTTGTGTTTGACTGTGGGGCCGTATATAAAGGAACATCACTGAACCAACAGCTGTTGCAGGACCCTGATCTCACCAACAGACTGATATTTCATAAACTGTTGATCTACTGGGATTTTCACTACAACATCTCTAGGGTTCACAGAACGGTCCAGAAAAGAGGAAATATCCAGTGAGTAAAATGTCTCATTGATGTGAGAGGTCACAGGAGAATGGACAGACTGGTTGGAGATGATAGAAAGTCAACAGGAACTCAAATAATCACTGGTTCAACCAAGGAATGCAGAATATCATGTGTGAAGCTCAGCACTGGAGCCTTGAAGAAGATGGACTAGAGCAGCAGAAGAAGAGCACACCTGGTGACACTGCTGTCAGCTAAGAACAGAAACTGAGGCTACAGTTCACATGACAGTGAGTTCACTGGACTCCACTGGTGTCCACAGTCACCAGATCTCAATCCAATAGAGCAGCTTTAGGATGTGGAGGAAAAGAGATTCTCATCATAGATGATCAGCTGACAAATCTGCAGCAGCTGAGTGATGCCATCATGTCAATATGGACCAGAATCTGTGAGGAATGTTTCCAACACCTCGTAGAAAGGACGACACCAAGAATTAAGACAGTTCTGAAGGAAAAAAGGGGTCCAACCTTTTACTGGTAAGGTGTACCTAATAAAGTGACTAGAGAGTGTAAACAGCCTAATGTCACAGGTCACAGATCAGCCTCATGGTATTTTAAGAGCTGATGGAAAAACTCTTGTGTTCCCACTCGGTCATGGTGAGTGAACCTGTTTTTTCCATTCTATAGTGTAGAAACAAGGTGAAGAGATCCTGCTCCATATGTAGATATGAACGGCTCAATATAAGATGATAGAAACATTCTTATACACTGAAGAAAACTTACTAAAACTTCTTCATATTATATTCAGTTTCTGCCAATAGAGCCCCTCACTGCTACACTCTGTTCTGTTAAAAGAGCCAGTTAACAACATACCGAGGATTTAGCTATTCTTAGAGCCTTGGTGGTACATGGAAAAAAACAGCAAAATAAAGAATTTAGTTGAAAAGTCTTTTTCTCAGAAAGCTTGTGTGATTTTTGTTGTCCTGTGAAGAAGCACAAAACGAGTGGGCTTCATTGCTGTTGTTCACAAACCAACAGGTGACTTCACGATAGCTCCGTCCACTCGTTATATACAGTCTATGGTCTGATTACAGCATATTAACAAACATCAAGAGTGAACTTCAGTTGTTTTCACTAAATTTCCACCAATGAGGTCTGAAAGAGGAGGATTCACATGGACTCTTCTTGTGAACATGATCCCATCTGAAGGCAGCACATGGACATGATGGACGCTTGAGTTTAAATGTCAGCTTTATATATATATATATATACGTATATATATATATATACGTATATATATACGTATATATATACGTATATATATATGTATACGTATATATATATATATCTGTGAAATAAAACTTTCATGGTACACAGAGGGGTAGTTACTGAGTCACTGAGGGTGGGCAGTGTATAGTCATGGTAACAATTAGCCATCAGCAATAGTAACATGAAGTAATCTACTAGGTTTGGCAGCCCCAATGTCAAGTTGAAAAAGTAAAAATTGGCAAAAATCTGCGCAGATTCCAAATTAATCTGAGTTGAGGCCTTGCTTATTGCTTTGATCAGAGCCTCCACCAACAACAGTATAGGGTTTTTACTGTTCAAGCTTTGCACAGGACACGTTTGAGGGTCCTGCAATAGTGGGTCTCAGGGGGACGCATCTAGACCTCACAAATCCTGATCATGTGTCATACTACGGTGCACTAACTGTACTGGTAGCATCTCTCCATACAAAAGAGTGACAACAGAGGGTGACGACGACAACATTCAGGTAAGGGTGTGAGACCCTCCGATTGGATAGAGGACACACGAGGTACCACCTGAATCAGTGTGCTAAAGCCTCCATATCCACTAGAACAGGAGTATCAAACTCCATTTCATCGAAGGCCACATTAGCGTTATGGTTATTATTGGTTTTTGGTAATGACTTTGAACTCTCCATATATTTTAAGTATAACAAGGCTAAATGTTTCTGATATACAGCTTGTAGTGTTAAAAGCAGCAAGGTCACTATATAGACTCATTAATATCTCACAGGTGGGATGTTAGTGAATTTTACAAAAGACTAAAGATTGAACGCAGATATCAGTCCAGTTGGTCCTTCAGAATAAACTCTATACATCGGGCTGGCTCATTGTCTTTTTCCATAAAGCTAGTCAAGCTTGCACTGAGTATTTATTCTTATACATACAGTAGGTCAAAATAAAGGTCTCATGTTAATAAACATAGTTCTATGAACAGACAAAAAGGGCTTTTATTTTGAAATTAGAGCAGGAAGTCTTGAGTAAAATAACACTTAATGGATTGTTTTATCTATGTCTGCTATTGTTGCTTGTTGTGTTGTTTTGCTATTATTGTATTTTGCAGACACACTGGAGGCAGGTGGAAATGAGACATCCAGGATACAGACAGCCAGTTTAACCAGTGTACCTCAAAAGGGGTCAGATTGATTTCAACTGGAAAAGAAGATGGCCCAGTGTTCAGCTGAAATGGAGGGATTGTCCATCCTACCACCAGGATCTGACGACGAGCAATGATGTTAATAAAGGGGAGCCATCACTGAGACAACAAGTGTCTGCTGCACTCCCTGGTCAAGCTGAAGGTCCACTGCATCGGCTCCAACCAGGAGACTACGTGGTCATGAAAGACTTCAGAAGGAAAAGATGGAAACACAGACGCTGGCAAGGCCCGTTCCAGATCCTCCTCACCACGGACACAACAGTGAAGGTTGCAGAAAGAGCAACATGAATCTACACGTCCCACTGCAAAAGTACCAGCTCCAACTGACCCACCACCTGGAGATCCACAATATCAGGAGGAGGTAAAAGCGCTCCCTGCTACATGTGACGTGCCAAGTCACCAACTGAACAGATGGTGAAAGTAAACGCTCTGTTCCAACGAAACCATGATGCCAGAACAGCGGACAAGAAACAAAGAAATCTAAAGACATCTGCACCAGCATACAGTCAACTTTTCAACATTTTCATAAATATTCATGTGATTATAATGCCTTTATGATGATTCTAATGTCTGTTTATTCTGTGTTACAACCAGGTTCACTGCAAGCCCAGAATGGTGATCGTTCCCATGGAGACCACGGAGGTGTTTTCCCCTCATCTGACACCGATGGGGTTTTTCTCCTCTGGGCTCTATGAGAGGGTCATTCAGGAATTTTTCCCTAGAAAAGTGTTTTCGCCTGAATTTGCGGTGTAACCATTGATAGGTGTGACCTCTGAGAAGAACTGAGATGCACTGGATCTGTTTGTTTTACAGCATGGACATTTGAGAATCATAAAGTTATAATGAAGAGTCTTTTCTTTCATCGTGGATGATGGTTGTTATCTGTACTGATTAATATACAGTAATGTAATATCACTTGTGTAATTCTACAATCCCCGTTCTGTCTGTCTCAGCTTTGCTATAAACAGAGAGTTCTATTCTCGCAAGAACAAGTGCAACTTTTTTTTTCCTGTTACTGACATCTTAATGATGTTAGATCTTAACAACCTGCGGAAGGTTCAATCTGATGTTTGATGCTTTCAGTAAACTTTGTATTTACTTAGGTGTTCCTGTAGGAACAAAAGGGAGGAAATGTGATAGAAATTTAGCATGTCAAATGTCAAATGTCATGATTGTAGGTAATTCTGTTGTTGAGCTAGATGACTTAGAAAATGCAGAAAAGGCAGAGTTCAAAGGTCAATAGTTCAAAGCAGGACTGGCATAGAGCCCTTAGACTGACATCATACTATCCTCCTTGATAAGACCTTTCCGATGATGTATTTGGTTTACCTCTATGACAAAATTTAAAGCTTTACCTTTCTTGACCAACCCCTAGTGTCAGGTATAGATTTCAAGAGGCCATGAATGGTCACCTGCATAAAAATGATTAAAACCTGTTTTGGTTGACATAGTGGACAAATGTCTGAGTGACAATTTAGTTTTGGCTTATTATAAGTCACAAATGTCATTTCAGGCCACTTCGACCATGTTTTGTGTTGATAATCAGTAGTTTTTCACTTACCCCACCCCTAACTCTGATCAGTTGCATTGTATCTGAAGAATCCAGTGTCTGGGTGATCCTCCATGAAAATGATGGTTGTTTATGAATTCTACTTTATATTACTTTGTATAAATGGGTTGATATTACTTCATATGAATGGCTCTTGTACATACTCCCACTTACCTCAGTTTTCAATGATTTATCTTTGTCATGTTTTTTCCTGTACTTCAAGGAAGATCAAAGTTGTGCTGTTCTAAAGTTGGTACCTTCTTGCTGTGAGACGACAGTCTAACCACTGCACCACCGTGCCGCCCTCAGCAAATATCAGTCAAATAAAAACACTTTAACAATGATGTTTTTCTTCTTTTGCAAACAAACTCCTGAAATGTAGTGTTGACATAGATATATTGAGTCATAAGCCCCTCTCACACTTGCACTGTGACTCAGTGATTCTGTGACTATATAATATTATTATAATATTTAACAGTTAACCCAGGTAAGAAGCATGTATAAACATTAATTTATATTTTCACAGTTTACCCTGGTGGTCCTTTAATTTTAAGTCAATGCAAAGTCGGGTGTACCACACATCAACAGCGGCCAGGATCAACGCCGTCCAACATGTGTATCACAACTAGTGCAAGACAAAAGACAAATGCCAGAAGCTCTGCGTCATGAACAATATAGAAGTGGAAAATCTTTACTAACTGGAGGGACCCACGAGCATTGGTACAGGCCGACGCTAAGATCATGGCACAAATTAAGGGGCAGCGAGACACTATTTTTTCTGATCAAATAATGAACTAGCTGTACTGTAAATACAGAAGGAGGTCTCTGCTGCACCATAGCTGCCAGTAGCTGGAATAATCTGATGTTTTCTGTTTGACATAGAAAATTGTGGGAGGAGAGCCCGCCCACCCCACCTCTCCCAGCCTCTAAGGAAGCACTGGAGAGCTCCGGCCTGACAGGAAAGAAGCTGGAGACTTGCGTGGCTTAGGGCATCTCAAGGAGGTAAACTCGAGTAGCACAAAAAGCTACCCACTGACCTCCAGGAGATGAACCCAAGTAGCAACAAAGGCTACCCACTGATCTCCAGCAGCTCCACGACCAAAGGTCAGAGCTCCCCAGTACTCCTCATTACTTTGAGGACCGGGAGGGCGACTAACCTCTGCAAACTGCCTCCTTTCATAACCTCGGTTCAGGAGGATTGTGATGTCACTAGTGACGTCAATGTGCACAAGCCCCGCCCATTCGCATCGTTCCTCGTGCGCCTGATTGAACAGCAGGGATTGGTCTGATGGAAAAGGTGCCGCACCAATCAGAGGAGCGGACTGCTGGAGAGGGCGTGGCCAAGAGTCCTAGTGGCCACCAATCAGGGCAGAGGGGAGGTGGAGCATACAGGGCCAGAGGCAGTGCAGGCAGCTTGGCAGAGAGAGGGAGAGATTGTGTGAAACACAATATAAACACTTTTCACATCTATCAAACTCCGTGTGTACACAGGTTCACCAATTTCACTCGATAAATCACACGTGAGTGGAGAAAAGGTGGACATGAACACGCCTCAAATCCCTCCCTCTACATGCCCAAACACAATCATATATGATCAGTGTAAATTAGCACGTGAATATAAAGTAGCCATGTGCGCTCTGGGATTAGTGGAGTGACGTCAGTGGACACAGAGATCAATATGATTGTTAGTGAGAACAAGTCCTTTTTGTCAGGTCTTTGCTCCAAGTCTGCATGATTACTGCTACAGTTCCCTCAGCATAAAGTAATATACTTCATTTTTATCACCTATGCTTGAGTATAAGTATAGCAAGTATACTACGGACCATGGACCATGATCTTG
>MU838941.1:135454-162454 GCA_029721515.1 Synanceia verrucosa | reverse complement strand
TTGACTGATGAGAATCTCTTCCAGATGTTCCACAGAGATGCGATTGGCCGTGACCACAGAGCAACCAGTCTTGACTCTGTTGCCATCTCCACCACGCAGCGGTCCATTAATTACCCAGCCGATTCTTGTTCGGACTGCATATGGTCCCTCATTTTGGCTGTTTATCAGCTCCCAGGGCTCCATTACCTTTGGTGCATCTGTACCAATGAGTAAATCCACCTCTGTGTCCACATCATGAAGCTTTATGTTGCTCAGATGTGACCACTTTGCAACATCCTCTTGCTGTGGGATGTTCAATCGTGACACTGGCATAGTCTTTTGAGTCAGAACATTAGGTAACTTGATAAAAATCATCCATTTCCATGCCAGACACTTCCAAACCAGACAATACAGTAGTACTCACAATCTTCCTCTGACCCATAGTTCTCAACAAAATGTTGGCTGGTTTGCCACTTAGGCCAAGTCTCTTTGCCAGACTGACGGTACAGAATGTACCTGAACTCCCAGGATCCAGGAATGCGTATGTTTGCACAACTTTGTTACTCATCGGGCATTTAACCTGGACTGCAACAATGGAGAAGACAGCATGATCTTCATCACCGGTCCCTATATGACCACATGTCTGAGATGATTCATGAGAAACGCTCGGTGGAGGGCTCACAGATTGCTGTGCATCTTTAAAGGATGAACTTTTATACTTTTCCTGAATACGAAGGACTGATGGATGCTTCTGATAACACACACTACAAACCAAACGACTCCTGCAGTCTTTACTTGTATGGCCAACCTTCAAACAACCAAAACAAATTCCATTTTCCTTTATGAAATTTATCTTGTCGCAATGCATCAAAAATGTGACTATTTTGTTTGCAAAGTAAACAACATTTGAATTCACTTTGGACAGAAGAGGACTTGATATTTTTCTCTGTGTAGATTTTTCCTCCATCTTTTACTGCAGTGACACTGGTAGCAAAAGTGCCTCCATTTCTTCTTTGTTTTCTGTGACTAGCATTGGAAACTTTACTGCGGCTGGCAGATTGCAGATCTTGAATATTACCAAAAAGTGGGTCAGAGGCTATTCTGACTTGTCTCTCAACAAAGGTCACAAGGTCAGTGAACACTGCTCTGCATCCATTTTGCTCCTGCAGATCACATGCAACAATTCGCCACTTTTGCCGTAGCTTGTAGGGAAGTTTCATCACAATATTTCTCAGATTTGAGGGCACATCCAACTCTTTCATATACATGATTTGCTGTGTTAAATTGCAACAGCCTCGAAGAAACACAGAAAATGATTGCAGTGCTTGGACATACTCTGCTTTAATGGAGGGCAGTTATGAATCCTGTCCATGTAAGCAGAAGCAATTTTATATTTGTTGCCAAAATGTTCATCAAGAAGGGATTTAGCTCTTTGGTATCCCATGTTAGGTGGTAAATGCTGGCAGCTCTTTACAAGGTCTCTTGGCTGCCCCCTGGTGTACTGTTCCAAAAATGTCAAGCAATCACTGAAGTTGTTGGTTTTTCTTTCTACACAGTTTTCAAAAGTTCTCATAAAGGACTGAAACTGAAGAGGGTCACCATCAAACACAGGAATATTTCTCATTGGCAGAGCGGATGCTTGATTTTGCTGAACCAACAATTCAGTGATGTTATTCTGGCGTTGCATGATGTTCACAATATCATTGCAGGTGATGTTGTTATTGGCTAGATTCAGCGTATCATGAACCACTTGTGCTTTGTGTTCTTGAATTTGGCTTGTCCCTGGGCTGCTGTCAGTTTGTGTCACTACTGCTCGTTTAGGTCTGACAATATAGGATTCACATCCCGTTGACTGAGCATCATAAACCATCCGTGTTGCACTCACTTGGGTATTAGTTATTAATGGTGTAATATCAGTTCGTGTCATTGGCACTTGTTTAGGCCTGACAGTGACAGCATGAACACCATGATGAGATCTACGCTGAGACTTATTTGCATCATCCCTTTCTGGAACAAAATCATCAACATGAGGATTCAGGTGGCTTGTTACATGTGCCTCATTCTGCTTCCCTTCAAGATATGAGTTCATTCCATCAGATCCTTTAGAACCACACTTTGAGTTGATTTCCAGCACGTGAAGTTTTGCATTGGCTGCAGCCAGCTCAGTTTCCAAGGCCAACTGCTCCTTTTACTTTCTGAGTTCCTCCTCTTTGGCTTCCCACAAGTGTTTCCTTTTTAATGCAGCCATGCGCTCCATTAGTGCTGCCTTATCAGCTTCTGCTTTTATTCTTGCAGATAAAGTGGATGAGGCTTTGGATAACTGTGAATGTTCTCTGGAATCATACTCCTTTTGACATAAAATATTTGAAGCACTGTCTTCAGGATTAATCTCATTAGAAACCACACTGAGATGATCAGGATTTTCCATGATGATTTCCATCATTGTCATTTGATTGCACATATGGGTGACCAGCATCAGATAACCAACTCTTTACATTTGCAATGAAATCAGAAAACATGATCCTTTTTGCTTGAAAATATGTATTTTGCCGTTCAACTTCATCTTCTGGCAAATTCATATTTAAGATGGCTTCATGTCATTTGCGTCCTCGTAACACTTGACAAATTTATTCAGCTCAGACTGCACAGAGTTTACATTGTCAGCGGATTCCATCAAAACATGCATTTGTTCCATGTTCCTCTTTGCTTGTTTGCATTTTAATGACCTCTTTTCTTGGCACGTAGTGACATAAAATGCCAAGCCCTTTGATGTAAACTTGATATTCCGCTTGGAAAGCGCGGACATAGTGTCACTCTTCACAACTGATGCAACTTCAGACATGTTTCCTTTATATTAAGCACTTTTCAGTATCCTTTAATTCCCATTCTTTATTTGCAACAATTAGGGAATGCAGGGAAAACGCTCGTTACACAGACACGGCTCCGCATCAGATATTTTATGAATGAAATAAAGTGTGGCTGGCCGGAGGCGTAATGCGCAACCACAAGCGCGTACAATCCATACGTATCGTCAAACTTCCCAATATTCATCCAGTGAAACAATAACTCAAAACACTCCAATAGTTAAGCCGTTTTGCTTTACAGCCTTCAAGCAAATAGGTTTCACATACCGATGCTGTTGGGTAGTTTTGCGATGTAGGCCACACACTCTCCAAACGCCACGTCTTTGTCCATCAATCCTCGAACATGAGCGCTCCCAGCTTCCAGAAAGTCCATCCACAGGAACGTTAACTTTAGGGTGTTTTTTTTACTTTATGTAGTGGCTACTTGTCTTTAATCAAAAATAAATAATCAAAAGTCAAAAGAATAAAGAAATAAAACGAAATCAAATAAATCAAAGGACCACTAAGGCACCCAGGGGATTAATTTACGCAGGTGAAAAGGAAAGCCATTGTCCAGGCAAAGTCAGATTTCTGCGGTTTATTTCCCATTTTTAAGCAAACAACAAAGAACAATGGCCTCTGCTGCCTCTCTTGCCTGGTTAAAAACCATAGCCCTTCCCGGTGCCCAGCTCACCGATCCCTGCCTCCTCCTACATATAGATTCACCCAGTGCACACCTGGCTACCCGGTACTTTCAAAATAAAGGCATTAATCACTCAAATGAAGTAAAATAATTATACTAATTCTATAATGAAACTAAAGGTGTACACTTCAAAACCCCCCAAAAAATAACTAAATGTTTAACTATTGAATATCACAAAATAACAAATAGCTCCAACAGTAAGTGTATACATATGTGTATATGTTTTTTTACATATACTCTTAATATGATTATATATAAGTTTTGTATTTCTTACCCCTAGTTAAACAGTTTTGTTATGTATATATTTGTTAATAAAGTATGAAATAAACACAACTGCCTCCATATGAGCGACCCGCTCTATGTAAAGACAGATAACTGATTCTTCACCCAGGAGGATAAGTCAGATTGTTGGCATATGTTATTTTACACCAATGAGGATCTATTTATGAATGAAGACGTTGATTTGAGGTAATAAAATACTTAAAAAATTACATAGTGTCCCTTTAAAATACAGAGACAAAACGTTATGCATTGTTTCAAATTGAGTTGTTGAAACCAGAAGAACAGAATGATCTTTATTGTCATTAAGAAACTGAACAACGAAATTGTAGAGCTTCTCCCTTTTCAGTGTACAAGAATAAATAAAATAGGAATTAATTATGAAAAAGAAGTAAATAAATCTTTGACTGTAAATACAAAATAAGTATAATGGATTTATATACAAATGTGATTATGAATTTACAACAAGGATAAATACTGAATATATAAACAGGAAATGTATTGTATGTATGTATTGCAGCAGATGTTAAGACTATGTACAAGACAGCACGATCTGATATCACCTAGTAATTAACAGTCCTGGACAACTGAGACAATAGTCCTGGAGCACTAACCCTAAGCTTTACCCTAACTCTAAAAACTTTGACATTTGTCCAGGACTGTTAAGTACTTGGTGATATCAGATCATCCATTAATCTGTTGGTCCACTGTGGATCAGTGTTGGAGCCTGTTCAGACCAGTAGGGGGCAGTAGTGCAGCGTTTGTAACTGTAAACACTGTTAAACAGCTTTTTGCAAACTCACTCCAAAACACACACGTGATTACAGTGCAGTTGTGTTTATTTCATACTTTATTAACAAATATATACATAACAAAACTGTTTAGCCAGGGGTAAGAAATACAAAACTTATATATAATCATATTAAGAGTATATGTAAAAAATCATATACACATATATATACACTTACATCTATACATATAGACATATATAAACATTATATCCATACATATATTCATATATACACAGAAAAAAGAAATAACTGATCAATAAATAAAATTTTCAAAAAAGCATATTAATTTACTAAAATTTTTTCCAAAATCAAATTTGTTTTTAATGCCTTATAAGGTTTTCAATGCTGTCTGTAATGGTGCTGTACTGATAAAGTTCCTGCAAAAACAGAGTGAAGTTGGGTTTGTTGTTAGACCATTTTCTTTTATGAATGTGGAATTTTTCCACAATAAAAACAAGTCCTTTTCCATCCTGCTGTCATCAAAGTAAAGAAAAATGTCCCTCTCCTGCAGCTGCAGTGAGTGTCCGGTTCTTCCTTGGATAAAAGTCTGTACATTTAACCAAAACATTTGTGAATACAAACAGTGATAAAATAAATGTGAAACAGATTCTTCACTCAAGCCACAGAAATCACAGGAATATTCAATATCAATGTTAAATCTTTCTAAAGGTTTTTTGGCTGGATATGTTCTGTGTATAATTTTGAAAGATATTTCCTTAATCTTATTGTTTAGACAAAATTTACTACTGACCAGCCCATTTTTCTTCCAGTCTATATCATTATAAAGAGACGACCAAAAAACTTTAGCAGAAGGAACAGTTATGTTTACCAAAAGATTTCTAATGTATTTATTTGAACTATTGTTTTTGTGACATCAATATTTTCCAGAGAAATACTGTTTATAGAAGTTGTCATGTGGATCTGGGATCTAGAGCCCACAAGAAGCTGTGGTACATTCCTTGGAATAGCATTAAAGATTATATCATATTCTTTTGGTGTAACTGCAATACCAAGGTCTTCATGAGTTGTGAGACTAAAATAATCCCATTATTGACCCAGATTTTGTCATATAAATATCTGTTTTTATACTGAATACTCCTGTTATTCCAAAGGTAATAATTATGTTTGTACACCATTTTCCATGCCAGCTTGATTGTGGAAATTTGCTAATTTCACAGGTAATTTATCTGGATTATAATCACATTTCAATAGGAATTTAAGTCCTCCAATTGAATTAAAAATATATTTTGGGAAAGCGTTCCAAATATTATCTTCCTCCTTCATCAATTTCGTCAGCCATTTTATTTTAAAAGTATTATTTAATGTTTCAATACTTAGGACCTCCAAACCCCCATTTGTCTCGTGTTGGATAGTACCTCTTTTTTTAGATAATGACATTTATTTCTCCATATGAAGTTGAATAAAATTTTATCCAGTTTTTTGTATATTGTAGTAGGCATTCCTAAAGTCAGAGAATTACAGTGCAGTTGTGTTTATTTCCTGCACCTTATCAAACACATTCATTGATCTGATCAGTTCAGTCAAACAAGACAGGATAAAGTGTGCTTAGAATTAGCAGAACAAATACTCAACTTTTAAATGATGTATATCCTAGCATATTGTATTATCAGTAGTTTTCACCAGCCCAGAAAAGCAGCCCTATTTAGTCCAGAAAGTCACCAGCAGGCTACAGTCCATTTAAGTAATAAATACTACAGTTACACAAATGTTGTTATTGACTTTACACAACTGGAGACAGTCACTGAGCTGTGACATATGCTGGAATAATCTGATGTTTTCTGTTTGACATAGAAAAGCAGGTAGAGGACAAGCCCTCCTCCGAGGGCTTGTCCTCTACCCCTCCCAGCCTCTAACGAAGCACCGGAGAGCTCCGACCTGGGAGGAAACAGGCTGGAGACTTGCGTGGCTTAGGACATCTCAAGGAGATAAACTCGGGTAACACAAAAAGCTACCCACTGATCTCCAGGAGATGAACAGAAGCAGCATAAAAGGCTACCCACTGATCTCCAGCAGCTCCACGACCAAAGGTCAGAGCTCCCCAGTACTCCTCATTGGTTTGAGGACCGGGAGTGACTAACCTCTGCAAACTGCCTCCTTTCACAACCTCGGTTCAGGAGGATTGTGACGTCACAAGTGACATCAACGTACAAAAGCCCCGCCCATTCGCATCGTTCACTAGGATTTGAATACAAACATTCAGAATGTATTATATGCTATAGTGTAAGAAGTAACCAAATATATTCATAGATTGTCTGATACAACATGTACATTTTTCCCATCATATTCAAGATTCACATTATTGCTTTCACTTTCACTTTTGCATATTATTCTATTAAGTTATTTTTATATTGCTGCAGTCTGAATCCTTTTTTTTTTTTTTTAAAGAGAAGACAACTCTTGAATTGATAAACCAAATCATACTACATGTGTCTGGTCTTTTTTTCCCTTAGACATAGTCATCAGTCACATATTTAACAATAGACACAGTCTGATCATTACAGCTAAGCAGGCTAAGTGAAGGGTTAAAATGATGTTTAGGAGAAATATTTATAGATTAAACTAAATAACCAAGTAGTTGTCATGTTTAGCCAGTGGCTCAATAAGTAGCCTAATCGTAGGCTACATGGTGACTGCTATCAGAGAAGGTAAGGTAAACGTGGCTCCACTGATTAGGTGATTTAGGCATATTTATCTGTCTTCTCCAAACGATGAAAGTGACATATTTGTAAAAGTGTTTCTAGTTTAGCAAAGGATGAGAAATATTTTATCATTCACAGTTTAAGATGATAATGTAGTGGCCATTTGTCCAAAAAAAAATAAAAAATAATATACAAATTAAACTTTAGACCAAACATAATCAAAAGGCCACTGATGCACCATGGGGATGTGGTTTAACGCAGGCAAAAGAAGATGAATGTCCATACTAGATCCTGCGTTTTGTTTTATTTTATTTCCAAATTAATGAACAAACAAAAGAACAAAGGAAATCATGACTGCGGTGCCTCCTTTGCACTGGTAAAAAACCATAGGCCCACCCAGGTGCATGCTGGTCCACAAGGTGCCTACCTACTCAAATAACCTCAGGTGCCCCAATTACCAAGAAATAAAGCAAATTATTAACTGTGCAAATCTAAATAGCTTAAACAAATAACAAAAACTATTATCAAAATATTATTATTAGTATTTTAAGTAAGTAACATTTAAATCAAACAAAGTTACTCATAATTAGCAACTCAATTTAGGACTAAAACTAAAAACAAAGACTAACTTTATAAATAGCTCCACAGATAATGAGCGATTTGTTGCAACATCCCATCTTCGTTCCATTGAAAGACATTGCTGAACAGCTCTGACTTATGTCTTAAAGATGGCGCCCATGATTTGAGTTGTTGTAACTCTCTCTTTATACGGCTGATCTCTTTTGGTTTTGTCCTTTACCTTCAGTTTTCACAGCAGTGACTTATTCCTTTCATCTTAAAGGAAAATACAAAAACAAATAATATTGGAACATTGTGCTAATATGTAATCCCTAAAACGTAGAACATTATGAAGTAATTACATTAAATATGAACAGAGCAGATCCATGGACAGAAACACCTGTCAGGATTATACAGTACAGTTCTGCAGCACCTGAGTGATTATCACAAGAGGATAACCTTGATATTTCTAAGATTATTAAAAGCAGTTTGAGCTTAGGTACCCTGATGTTTAATGTATGTCTCACTCTAGATTATGCAGTTTGTTCGCAGTGAAAAAACAAATCAAACATGAAGGAACTTCAGCCAGGATGCTGACATGTTTCAGAGCAGTGCTGTGGCAGGAGTGAAGAGCTCCTAACACCTGATGAGAGTGTCTTTAGAATACTGTAAATACTGAATTAAATCTTTGTGTCAGACTCAGTGCTGTGAGGAGGAGCATAACTCCCCTGCAGGTCACTACCTGCTACTACAGTCACCATCTGCTCACTGTGCACATCTGAAAAATAAACCCGAGTGAAACAGGAATCACTTTATGTTGTTCTGTAGTTATAAACTCACTACAAGAGGCTGACAACCCTGCCACTTTATTAGGTACACCTGTTCAATTGCTTGTTAACACAGATAGCTGTAACTCAGTGCATTGAGACATGTAGATGTGGTCAAGACACTGAGCTGAAGTTCAACCAGAGCATCAGAATGAGGAAGAAAGAAGATTTAAGAGACTTTGAACGTGGCATGGTTGTTGGTGCCAGACAGACTGGGATTTCATAAACTGTTGATCTACTGGGATTTTCACTACAACATCTCTAGGGTTCACAGAGAATGGTCCAGAAAAGAGGAAATATCCAGTGAGTAAAATGTCTCATTGATGTGAGAGGTCACAGGAGAATGGACAGACTGGTTGGAGATGATAGAAAGTCAACAGGAACTCAAATAACCACTGGTTCAACCAAGGAATGCAGAATATCATGTGTGAAGCTCAGCACTGGAGCCTTGAAGAAGATGGACTAGAGCAGCAGAAGAAGAGCACACCTGGTGACACTGCTGTCAGCTAAGAACAGAAACTGAGGCTACAGTTCACATGACAGTGAGTTCACTGGACTCCACTGGTGTCCACAGTCACCAGATCTCAATCCAATAGAGCAGCTTTAGCATGTGGAGGAAAAGAGATTGTCATCATAGATGATCAGCTGACAAATCTGCAGCAGCTGAGTGATGCCATCATGTCAATATGGACCAGAATCTGTGAGGAATGTTTCCAACACCTCGTAGAAAGGACGACACCAAGAATTAAGACAGTTCTGAAGGAAAAAAGGGGTCCAACCTTTTACTGGCAAGGTGTACCTAATAAAGTGACTGGAGAGTGTAAACAGCCTAATGTCACAGGTCACAGATCAGCCTCATGGTATTTTAAGAGCTGATGGAAAAACTCTTGTGTTCCCACTCGGTCATGGTGAGTGAACCTGTTTTTTCCATTCTATAGTGTAGAAACAGGGTGAAGAGATCCTGCTCCATATGTAGATATGAACGGCTCAATATAAGATGATAGAAACATTCTTATACACTGAAGAAAACTTACTAAAACTTCTTCATATTATATTCAGTTTCTGCCAATAGAGCCCCTCACTGCTACACTCTGTTCTTTTAAAAGAGCCAGTTAACAACATACCGAGGATTTAGCTATTCTTAGAGCCTTGGTGGTACATGGAAAAAAACAGTAAAATAAAGAATTTAGTTGAAAAGTCTTTTTCTCAGAAAGCTTCTGTGATTTTTGTTGTCCTGTGAAGAAGCACAAAACGAGTGGGCTTCATTGCTGTTGTTCACAAACCAACAGGTGACTTCATGATAGCTCCGTCCACTCGTTATATACAGTCTATGGTCTGATTACAGCATATTAACAAACATCAAGAGTGAACTTCAGTTGTTTTCACTAAATTTCCACCAATGAGGTCTTGGATAATGAAAGAGGAGGATTCACATGGACTCTTCTTGTGAACATGATCCCATCTGAAGGCAGCACATGGACATGATGGACGCTTGAGTTTAAATGTCAGCTTTATATATATATATATATATATATATATATATATATATATATATATATATATATATATATATATATATGTATATATATATATATATATATACGTATGTATATATATATATATATACACATATATATATATATATATATATATATATATATATATATATATATATACATGTATATATATATATATATATATATATATATATATATATATATATATATATATATATATATATATATATATATATATATATATATATATATATATATATATATATATATATATATATATATATATATATATATATATATATATATATATATATATATATATATATATATATATATATATATATATATATATATATATATATACACACGTATATATATATATATATGTATACGTATATATATATGTATATGTGAAATAAAACTTTCATGGTACACAGAGGGGTAGTTACTGAGTCACTGAGGGTGGGCAGTGTATAGTCATGGTAACAATTAGCCATCAGCAATAGTAACATGAAGTAATCTACTAGGTTTGGCAGCCCCAATGTCAAGTTGAAAAAGTAAAAATTGGCAAAAATCTGCGCAGATTCCAAATTAATCTGAGTTGAGGCCTTGCTTATTGCTTTGATCAGAGCCTCCACCAACAACAGTATAGGGTTTTTACTGTTCAAGCTTTGCACAGGACACGTTTGTGGGTCCTGCAATAGTGGGTCTCAGGGGGACGCCTCTAGACCTCACAAATCTTGATCATGTGTCATACTACGGTGCACTAACTGTACTGGTAGCATCTCTCCATACAAAAGAGTGACAACAGAGGGTGACGACGACAACATTCAGGTAAGGGTGTGAGACCCTCCGACTGGATAGAGGACACACGAGGTACCACCTGAATCAGTGTGCTAAAGCCTCCATATCCACTAGAACAGGAGTATCAAACTCCATTTCATCGAAGGCCACGTTAGCGTTATGGTTATTATTGTTTTTTGGTAATGACTTTGAACTATCCATATATTTTAAGTATAACAAGGCTAAATGTTTCTGATATACAGCTTGTAGTGTTAAAAGCAGCAAGGTCACTATATAGACTCATTAATATCTTACAGGTGGGATGTTAGTGAATTTTACAAAAGACTAAAGATTGAACGCAGATATCAGTCCAGTTGGTCCTTCAGAATAAACTCTATACATCGGGCTGGCTCATTGTCTTTTTCCATAAAGCTAGTCAAGCTTGCACTGAGTATTTATTCTTATACATACGGTAGGTCAAAATAAAGGTCTCGTGTTAATAAACACAGTTCTATCAAGAGACAAAAACACGGAAGGGCTTTTATTTTGAAATTAGAGCAGGAAGTCTTGAGTAAAATAACACTTAATGGATTGTTTTATCTATGTCTGCTATTGTTGCTTGTTGTGTTGTCTTGCTATTATTGTATTTTGCAGACACACTGGAGGCAGGTGGAAATGAGACATCCAGGATACAGACAGCCAGTTTAACCAGTGTACCTCAAAAGGGGTCAGATTGATTTCAACTGGAAAAGAAGATGGCCCAGTGTTCAGCTGAAATGGAGGGATTGTCCATCCTACCACCAGGATCTGACGACGAGCAATGATGTTAATAAAGGGGAGCCATCACTGAGACAACAAGTGTCTGCTGCACTCCCTGGTCAAGTTGAAGGTCCACTGCATCGGCTCCAACCAGGAGACTACGTGGTCATGAAAGACTTCAGAAGGAAAAGCTGGAAACACAGACGCTGGCAAGGCCCATTCCAGATCCTCCTCACCACGGACACAACAGTGAAGGTTGCAGAAAGAGCAACATGAATCTACACGTCCCACTGCAAAAGTACCAGCTCCAACTGACCCACCACCTGGAGATCCACAATATCAGGAGGAGGTAAAGCGCTCCCTGCTACATGTGACGTGCCAAGTCACCAACTGAACAGATGGTGAAAGTAAACGCTCTGTTCCAACGAAACCATGATGCCAGAACAGCGGACAAGAAACAAAGAAATCTAAAGACATCTGCACCAGCATACAGTCAACTTTTCAACATTTTCATAAATATTCATGTGATTATAATGCCTTTATGATGATTCTAATGTCTGTTTATTCTGTGTTACAACCAGGTTCACTGCAAGCCCAGAGTGGTGATCGTTCCCATGGAGACCACGGAGGTGTTTTCCCCTCATCTGACACCGATGGGGTTTTTCTCCTCTGGGCTCTATGAGAGGGTCATTCAGGAATTTTTCCCTAGAAAAGGGTTTTTGCCTGAATTTGCGGTGTAACCATTGATAGGTGTGACCTCTGAGAAGAACTGAGATGCACTGGATCTGTTTGTTTTACAGCATGGACATTTGAGAATCATAAAGTTATAATGACTTGGTGAGGCGACTGCCCGATGGCCTGTATAGGCCTGGGAACAGGTTCCCACTCTGAGTCTTTTCTTTCATCCTGTTTTAGGATGATGGTTGTTATCTGTACTGATTAATATACAGTAATGTAATATCACTTGTGTAATTCTACATTCCCCGTTCTGTCTGTCTCAGCTTTGCTATAACCAGAGAGTTCTATTCTCGCAAGGACAAATATAACTTTTTTCTTTTTTTTTTCCTGTTACTGACATCTTAATGTTGTTAGATCTTAACAACTTGCGGAAGGTTCAATCTGATGTTTGATGCTTTCAGTAAACTTTGTATTTACTAAGGTGTTCCTGTAGGAACAAAAGGAGGGAATGTGATGGAAATTTAGCAGAATGTGTCAGAAGCTGTTATTTGTGAACTCATGATGATGTTGCTAGAAGTTATCTTGTTTAGTCTTCACAGAGAACAGTGTGTGTGCAGGATGCCTTTTCCTCACCGTCAGGCCTGATAAACATGTGGACTCTGCCTACATCAAAGCATACAGCATGTTCATTTCTCACTGTGACGGTATTGTCTGTCAGCAGGAACTCACGTACGCATGTATGTATCAGACGTGCATAAATACTGTTTTTCCTGACATTCTGTGTGGGCATTCAGTCACAACTCTCTGAGCTGTGTGTTTGAAATCTCATCTCTGTTCTGCAGACAGATAATAAAAGAGCAACTTTCTCTGGGCAACTGAATCAGTGAAGTTTATTCACCGGACTTTTGTGTACTTAAAGAACCCTGTGGAAATTAAAACAACCTGATAAAATATTTCCACAACAATATCCTTTGCCAAGTTTGTGCTTTATTCATTCAACACAGCCAAAATGATTTGAAATTAAGAAATGAAATGGACAAAAATGGTCCCAGGAACTCTTAAGGGTTAAATAAGACAACAGGGTAAAACTTCCATAAATAGATAAATAAATAAGTGCAGTGAAGCTGTGACTTATTTAAGAGACCAACTGCGGCTGGAACAAAGCTGCTCCTGTACCGCTTGGTTCGGCCTCTTGGGACCCTGAACCTCTGAGCGGATGGAAGGAGCTGGAACTCAGCAGACACAGGGTGAGAGTTATCAACTGTGATGGAGCTGGCAATCCTCTGTAGCTGCCTGGTGTACAGGGACTCCAGGCTCAGCTGAGGCTCACCAATGAGTCCACTGGACCATTTAACAATTTGGCTCAGTCTGTTTCTGTCCTTCAGAGTCAGACCTCCAAACCATGACACCAAGCAGAAAGATAGGACAGACTCAATAAAAGCATGATAGAACAGGATCATCATGGTTTTATCCACGTGAAAGAAGGACAGCTTCCTGAGGCAGTGGAGACGCTGGTGACCCCTCTTACAGACAGCTTCACAGTTCTCCTCAAGTTCTACTATTTACTTCACTTTTTCACAGTGACACTGAACCTATTACACTATGTACATATCATGCTGAACTGACTATTGAATGAAATCAATGATGTTACTTTGTCTATGAATAATCCATTTTTTCAACTACTTCTGTCAACTGTGCTCTACTGTACATGTGAAGTTGTTCATACTGGAGTATTGTTTTCTTTTTTAAAAAAATAAAATGTTTATGGAAATGCTGAGTTGTTATTTTCATTGCTGTGATGGTAGGTATGTATACTGTGATTTATTTAGTTATGTACAGAAACACTTTGTTAATTATAGCTATTAGTCAGGAACACATGATTTTAATAGCATGCTGTATTAGTATATGTAACAATTAACAGCAGGCCTCTGGTATCCAAAATATTAGCTGACATCCATACACTACTGGAGAAATGAATTCTCATGGATATATGCTGTGTACAGTACGAGATAAAGCCACTATTCAAAGACAACAAATTCCATGCATCAATACCAAATAATCTAATCTCTTTTAAAATCACAATCTAAACATGGAAACTGGAAATGTAATGTTGAGGGGGTTGGGGGATTAACATGATTGTAATAATAATAATAATATAAATAGTAAATGGGTATTATTGATAAAATAAGTAAGATAACGCTTTGGTGATGGTAGTTCTGCTGTAGCATATTTGTTAGGAAGCTAGTCGGCATTTTATACTGTAGTTCTGTTGAAAAACCCTGTTCTGATTCTGACAACTAGCTAAACTACATACTTAACGGTCAGCCCTATCATGTTGTATTGCGCTGCAATAGGGAATTGTAGTTTTTTATTTATAACCCCTTTTTCTCATTAGTGGAAGTACTTCATATAGAAGTGAAAGTGTAGTCAGGGGTTTTAGTGGATGGGGAACACTGCTGTTTGGTCAGAATTTTAAAAAGAACATGTTAAATAGCTGAAAATGTGTTTTGACCATATTTAGTGACGCCTGCTATAGGTGAACACACAAAACCATACCCCACATGATAAAGGAAATCAAGACCTTTCCAGAAATGTTACTGTCATGATTGTAGGTAATTCTGTTGTTGAGCTAGATGACTTAGAAAATGCAGAAAAGGCAGAGTTCAAAGGTCAATAGTTCAAAGCAGGACTGGCATAGAGCCCTTAGACTGACATCATACTATCCTCCTTGATAAGACCTTTCCGATGATGTATTTGGTTTACCTCTATGACAAAATTTAAAGCTTTACCTTTCTTGACCAACCCCTAGTGTCAGGTATAGATTTCAAGAGGCCATGAATGGTCACCTGCATAAAAATGATTAAAAGCTGTTTTGGTTGACATAGTGGACAAATGTCTTAGTGACAATTTAGTTTTGGCTTATTATAAGTCACAAATGTCATTTCAGGCCACTTAGACCATGTTTTGTGTTGATAATCAGTAGTTCTTCACTTACCCCACCCCTAACCCTGATCAGTTGCATTGTATCTGAAGAATCCAGTGTCTGGGTGATCCTCCATGAAAATGATGGTTGTTTATGAATTCTACTTTATATTACTTTGTATAAATGGGTTGATATTACTTCATATGAATGGCTCTTGTACATACTCCCACTTACCTCAGTTATCATCACGGTGTCCGTTTCCACTGCTTCACTGTCAACATCCAGCTCTACATTCCACCAAAACCATCAGGACCTTCAATCCTCTGATGCCCACCTCCTCTCCCTTTCACACAGAACCAAGAACCGGACCTGGGGCTTTTACTGTTGCTGCCCCCACACTCTGCCCATAAACATTCACACCTGCTCAGACCTACCCAGAATCAAATCCCTGGAAAAAACTCACTTATTCAGAATTGCTTTTAATGTTTGATTGCTTTTATATAGATACTGTTATGATCTTTTCAAATATTGTGCTTTTATGTCACCTTTGATGTACAGTGTCTTTGAGTAACAGGTAACGTGACAGGCAATCTGTTCATAAAATGTATTATTATTAAAATATAATTGTTAGCCAAAACTAAATGAGGACTAACTGGGTCACACTCACCAGTTTCACATATTGATCATATCAAAATAAATATCATGGGGATGATAAAATAAGACAATTTCATTTACATTTTTTATTAAAGAAAACACAATATACTGAAACACACACACACACACTCACACACACACACACACACACACACAGGTCTTGCCACTGAGAAAACATAAGGGAATAGAGGTTAGTCAGTAGTAATATCCATATGAACAGTTTAGAAAGTTTATATTACGATATGTTAATGTTAACTCACATTAACTTCTATGCATTGATAAATAACCAAAGCTAGATTTGCTGTTATGTGAGGTACTTGTTTCTATTTTTCATTTGTTTTAATTAGTCAGACTACATGTCTGTTTTGCTCCTATTTTGTTGTAATTGTTTATTTTGTACTGTGGTACTTTGTTATTTTCCAGTATGGAGCTGAAAAAAATCTCAAAAGTTAGTGGAGAATTACAGTAAAACCAGTGTTGTTTTAGGCAGCCATTTTAGATTTAGTCTTAAGTCTTTTTGAATGAAAATACTTTTTAGTTTTGGTGACATTTTAGTCATTTCTATATGTGATAGTTTTTGTCTAGTTTTAGTCATTTTTAGTTGAAAGAAAACAAAGGATTCGTCTTTTTAAAAAATAAAAATCATTCAGATCAATGTATTAGAAACTGGACTTAAGGATGACAGGTTGTATCAATTGTTCCAGTTCATAAAACAACAGTTAACCTTAATGCTTCTGTATAATAACCAGTGCTCAGTTTTTCAAAAGGAATCCACTCAGATTTTGGATAACGGATTGGATCAAATCTTGAAAATGGCTTTTTCAAAAGAAAAAACGGATTATGTAATCAGATTAGATCATGTAATCCAATCTGGGTTTTGATGTGGATCAAACTTTTGGTTTGGGTTTTTAAGAGTTTTTAGTGGGATTGGGATCACTTTGATCCAAAAAATCTGGATTAAACTGATCCCATCAGAAGGGTGGATTCAGCATGGATTTCAGGCCCAAAATGTGATGAAACTTTAAACGTTTATCAAATAATACTCTATTTGGATCATGCAGTATAGTTTACAAGATATCCTATTTATTAATAAGGTTTGAATTTGATTTGTTCATCCATCAGGCTACAGTGATTAGGTAGACTATAACGTATTCAGCCTTTCAGTATAGGCCTACAGCAAAGTAGAAGGAGTTTGGCCTCATAAAACAACATATATATACGTATATATACGTATATATACGTATAGACGTATATATATATAGTGAGTGTCCACTGGAAATACCTTAGCTGGAAAACAAGAAGACAGCTTTTATTTGTTTAACATTTTGAACTTCTTGAACTTTTAGAGAGTAATCTTATGATCCATCTTAGGAGCAGTTACTAGTTTAGTTTCCTTGAGAGAAAGTTTTCAAAATGGAGGGGGGCGCAAGAGAGTTTTGCAATCTCAAATCTCACCATTAATTGTTGCTAAAATGCATTTGTAAATTTGACAATACATACTGAACCTGGAGTGACCAACAGAAGCACAAAGATACACAGAACACAGGAATAAAACAGATGTAATTGTACATAACCAAAAGTAAATACACAAACCATAAGGTGCAGGGGAGCCAGTCATAAAGGTGTTCTGTCCTCCCCTATGGCAGCCAAACAAAGACATTTTACTATTCATACTCTATTTACACAACATGCCTTTTGTATTTGGAATAATGAGGAATTTATTGTAAAAAAAAACATTACTCAGTTTTCAATTATTTATCTTTGTCATGTTTTTTCCTGTACTTCAAGGAAGATCAAAGTTGTGCTGTTCTAAAGTTGGTACCTTCTTGCTGTGAGACGACAGTCTAACCACTGCACCACCGTGCCGCCCTCAGCAAATATCAGTCAAATAAAAACACTTTAACAATGATGTTTTTCTGCTTTTGCAAACAAACTCCTGAAATGTAGTGTTGACATAGATATATTGAGTCATAAGCCCCTCTCACACTTGCACTGTGACTCAGTGATTCTGTGACTATATAATATTATTATAATATTTAACAGTTAACCCAGGTAAGAAGCATGTATAAACATTAATTTATATTTTCACAGTTTACCCTGGTGGTCCTTTAATTTTAAGTCAATGTAAAGTCGGCGTGTACCACACATCAACAGCGGCCAGGATCAACGCCGTCAACATGTGTATCACAACTAGTGCAAGACAAAAGACAAATGCCAGAAGCTCTGCGTCATGAACAATATAGAAGTGGAAAATCTTTACTAACTGGAGGGACCCACGAGCATTGCTACAGGCCGACGCTAAGATCATGGCACAAATTAAGGGGCAGCGAGACACTATTTTTTCTGATCAAATAATGAACTAGCTGTACTGTAAATACAGAAGGAGGTCTCTGCTGCACCATAGCTGCCAGTAGTGCACTGTGATTTTACGGGGAAATCTGTTACAGTCATATATTCACATCAAACTTGTCGTGGAAAATATTTAACAGTCAATGAGGAAAGAATGGATGTACCCAGGAGCCTTCTGCAGTTGACTGAAGAAGTAACATTTATTGAGGAGGAATATGAACTTTGTCGTGGACAACCGTACAGCTGCCAGAGTCCGCCACATATTCCTACCTTCCCTTATGGTGCTCAGCCTTATAAAGTAACACCCAGTTAAGTACAAGTATATTACCTTACATTACTCTTGAGTAGTGTTACAGTCAGGGCATGCTCATTCTAAGCTCTGAACTAACAGTGGCGCCTGTTGTCTTGCTGACGCTCAGCCATCGGCCTTATCAAAGGACCAACGCTGGTAGACTCCTCTGACCTTGGTTACCTAGTCAATTTAGAGATAACTAGCCATCTGTTTTGCTGCTGTGACATATGCTGGAATAATCTGATGTTTTCTGTTTGACACAGAAAGGCAGGTAGGGGACAAGTCCTCAACTCAGGGTTGTCCACTACCCCCCCAGCCTCTAACGAAACACCGGAGAGCTCCGAGCTGACAGGAAGGAGGCTGGAGACCTGCATCTCGAGATAAACTGGAGTAGCACAAAAGGCTACCCACTGATCTCCAGCAGCTCTACAACCAAATGTCAGAGCTCCCCAGTACTCCTCATTACTTTGAGGACCGGGAGTCAAAAACCTCTGCAAACTGCCTCCTTTCATAACCTCGGTTCAGGAGGATTGTGACGTCACTAGTGACGTCAATGTGCACAAGCCCCGCCCATTCGCATCGTTCCTCATGCGCCTGATTGAACAGCAGGGATTGGTCTGATGGAAAAGGTGCCGCACCAATCAGAGGAGCGGACTGCTGGAGAGGGCGTGGCCAGGAGTCTTAGTGGCCACCAATCAGGGCAGAGGGGAGGTGGAGCATACAGGGCCAGAGGCAGTGCAGGCAGCTTGGCAGAGAGAGGGAGAGATTGTGTGAAACACAATATAAACACTTTTCACATCTATCAAACTCCGTGTGTACACAGGTTCACCAATTTCCCTCGATAAATCACACGTGAGTGGAGAAAAGGTGGACATGAGCGCGCCTCAAATCCCTCCCTCTAAACCCAAACACAACCACATATGATCAATGCAAATTAGCACGTGAATATAAAGTAGCCACGTGCTCTCTGGGATCAGTGGAGTGACAGCAGACGCAGAGATCAATATGCTTGTTGGCGAGAAAAAAAGTCCTCTTAGGCAGGTCTTTGCTCCAAGTCTGCATGATTACTGCTACAGTTCCCTCAGCATAAAGTAATATACTTCATTTTTATCACCTATGCTTGAGTATAAGTAAAGCAAGTATACTACGGACCATGGACCATGATCTTGTAGTGTACTAGGAAGTATGCCAATTTAATACTAATTCAGACTAAATTGTAACATTTTATATTCATAAAAGTATGCTTTAAATATACTTTGTGGTGTTATTTTAAATTTCTCAAAGCACACTTTGAAGATGTACTGCAAGCAAACCCTTCTATATTATCTGTGTGTGTTTTTTTACATGTATAGGAACAGTAAGTAAGAGATCATCCAGCAGCCCATCCTGCTCCATTACGCACAGGTGGACTCTGAGCCATATTTATATAGCTGCAGCACACAGATGTGTTGTTGATCAAATAAATTATTATCATTTGGTTTGATGGTGTGCTGTGTTTAGTGAGTGAGGATCATTACAGTTTGAAGCAGCAAAGACCAAATGTGGAAAATGAATCCAGTTTAAATTAATACGGGTCGTTTCTCGTGGTGGACACATGACTTTCCTGGCCCTTTTTATTTCTGTTTTAAGGTTCATTAAACCTTATTTTATCGTATTTATGGATTGATATTTAACAAAAAATACAGCAATTGATTTATAATTTTCTTTTTTTTATCTAGACGCATTGAACTGTGAGTGAAGCGTCATTTTCATGTAGAGAGCCAGCTTTCAGCCCAGAAATAAAACCATCCCTTGTGTACATAAATATGTGTAGATGTCTGTACGGCACGGCGTTGTGAGGCAGATATTTTTAAATGTATTTGCTTTAATAATTATTGTATTCATATTGCCAATGACTCGAAAGAAGGTCGGGTTGGGTCGGGTCTTTTCGGGTCGTTACCACGGCAACGGTACGTCACGTTCGTGCTTTTTTACCCACAATCCCTCTGTGTTTATTCATTCCATCTGACACTCGACACTCTTAAGTATGTCCAGCAAACTAGTGACTGTTAATATGTAATAAGATAAAGATAATTATCCATCATGTCTTTCATTTGGGTCCAGTCTCGATAGCATTTCATCCCTGGACATTCCACTGCGTTAGTGTGTCATATTCACTTTTATTCACATACCCGCAATTAGCTACATTGAGCTAGCTAAGTCTAGCGCTGCCCGGTAATTTTACATACCTCCCGCCACAGACAGCTAGCAAAATCATTTCACACTCATGTACGGTCCCGAGAGCAGTAAGGACAGTCACAACCAAAGTTATTATAGTGTAACTACGGCACATAGAAATACATTGCATGGTGCTGAATAATTTAGCTAGCTAGCTGGAACAGTCAATGAGCCCAAAACGATGAATTCATAACTAATCAAGACAATAACATGTTAATTCTTCTTATTTTAGACTTTTAGCGATCAAGAAATCAGACTTTTTTCACTCATTATTCTAATGTTGTTGTTGTTGTTGTGTTTGTGGTGGTTGTTGTTGTTGTTTTTGTCATTGTCGTCGTTTTTTCAACATTCAACTTTAAATTCACATTCATGAATTATACAATCATAATTTTTCAACATTCATTTTACTTAACCTTCATATTACCACATTCAACACAGCATTCAGCAGTTTGGCTTAGGCTTTCATTTTCAAAATTTCTATTCATACAATTCATTCTCATTCAAAAATTCAACCCAGCATTCAGCAGTTTGGCTTAGGCTTTTATTTTCAAACATTCAATTCATACTCATTCAAACATTCAACCCAGCATTCAGCAGCATTCAGCAGCATTCAGCAGCATTCAGCAGCGTAGCTTCAGCTGCGGGCATTCACACCCCGCAATTGCTTCAGCAATTGCTCTTCTAGACATGCCACTGGACATGGAGTTTCTCTGTGCTACCTGTGACATGGAGGCCCACAAAAGGAACATCTTCCATGACAGAGAGGCTCTCTTCCATGGTTTTCTGGAACCCATTCCCCCTACAACAGCTGTTGTGATGGATGATAATGGCCAGCCACAGTTTCATGAACAAAGTATGTTAAGATTATTATTATATTACAATATCCTACTGTAGTGTCATTCCCCAGACAGTGTGTACACATCACATTGTCACGTTTGAAAATGCATTGGAGAAAGAACTACAAATGTAACCCTTCTAACTTCATTCTGTATTTTCGTATGTCAACTTCCTGTTCCTTCACCAGGACCAATCTGCAAATATAATCTGCTCAGGCAAACTACTGCAATTTGGTTAGTGAAAAATCCTTGTTCCTAAATAAATGTACTTGTTCACAGGCCGATGTGACGTGTACTTGCCGAAGAAATCCTGTCCATCCTGCTCTGCTGAATGGACTCCTGAGGTGAAAGACCTGCTTTTGTATCGTACTGGCCATCTAGTACCAGCTGCCAAACCCTCTACAAGTTTGATGTCTTCACCTCTTTTGAGCACATGAAGGTGACAGCACCAGCCATGTGCAGACAGGCCTTATTGAAAATATTGGAGCACAGATCTTTAAAGCTGGAAGGGTAATCTGTCTTAATCACATTGAAACATATATTACATATTACTTTATTGTTAATATTAATGTTGGGCATCACTTTAAAACAAATCATAATCTAATTGTTTGCAGACGGGCAGTATCTGTGCTGACACATTCCAGCGAATTTTCTTTGAATTTTCATTTTGTCACTTCAAAGAAGAGGAAATGTGTCACGTCCAACAGTTTGTCTGTCCAGCCTGTTCTCCAGACATGCTGGCTGTTTGCTGTGATGGAAACCAAAACATTTCAGGTTTTCCAAGTCAGAAGGGTAAGTACTAGTATCAGAGGTTAGTTTTAGGATTGTTTGGAATAATACCCCCATAGGTATGCTTTTTGAGAATAATTTGACATTTCAACAAATAATAATAATGTACTTTGTCATCGTTACTATATATGGACAGGACTGAGGAGCCACCCATATTTGAGGGCTTGTTCCTGGCCAAAGACAAGGAGGTATCCACATTTGTTGACCTTGTCAGAGGCAACGTGCCAACTGTAAGTGTTTATGAATTATATTTTTTTATTGTTGTGGTTTTTGGATGTGTTTTTATGTGTAATAATGTATGTGTAATCTGACTTTGTAGGGAAATGACCACGCTGTCTGTGGCCCTGCCAAATTCACAGCTGGCAGAGCCATGTCAAAAAAGTCTGGTGCTCAGATAGATGAGGAGGGCATTCAAGTTGCCGTTTGCAGGTTTGTATTTGTGTTTGTGTGGATACCTGCATAGTTCTTGAGGCTGGTGTCACAATTTCTGTTGTCATCACAGTCCAAGTCTTATTCATAGTAATAATTGGAAGTATTACTTATGCTTGGATGCAGAGTTATATTTATCACTCTTTTGTTGCAGGAAAGTGTTTTTTTGTTTTTTACAGACATCCAGCTGACAGAGTTTTGCTCTTGATCAGAAGTTTATTATCAACCACTATTTTTTTCTTCTGATTACTCAGACATAGTTTTCTCTTGTGGACACTGAACCACTATCGAGGAGAAATATTTGCCGATCCAATGTATCTCCAGAGAGAGATCTCAAATACGGCAAATGTTTCTTTCTTCTGTATGGATGTGACATGCAGCTAATCCTCATTGCTGTTTTACATATTTATCCCTTTGGTCAAAATGGCCTATGTCATACCTTTACAGTGATTGTATTTATTGTAGATTTATGTAGTAATTAAGATGTGTCTTTATAAAACTGTCAATATGCTGCTTCTGCTTTTCAGATCCTGGCCCGACCTGAACAAGGTAGCCGAGCAGTTACCAGAGCTTTTGCAGTTGACAGACACGAGACCATTACTGAGTGTCATGCATGCTAAAGCCCATACACCAAAATGCGAGGTACATGCAATCACTCAAATTGTAATGTGACAGCAGCTACAGGGAAATACCAGACTAGCCAACAGAATATGCTGTGTTATAACCTTCACCAAGTGTTTTAAGTTACTCTTGTGAATTTGTAGAATGTTGTGCTTTTGTAATGACATATTTGAAAGGCCATTTTCAAATCTAAAGCAAAGGACATGCTCTTTAAAAGCTGTGCATGTCATGCATTATTGGATTATAGGGGTGTCACAGTATGAAAGTTTAACCTCATGGTTACTGTGACCAAAATTATCACGGTTTTCGGTATCATTGCAGTATTATTTAAAAAGTGTGTTGAATATGTTCAGAAAGCATTCCACACAGTCCTACACAAACTGAAATAGTTTCAAAAAAGTGTAAAAAATACAGAGAAAGCCTTATCAAAAGTACAAGTTTTTATTTTGAAATTAAAACGGTAATTGTTATAAACATTTTTATTGGGGTTTACTGCTACACCGGTAAGCGTGACATCTCTACTGGATGATGTTCTATCAAAAAACATAGTGCAAACTATGGGGCTTTGTAACTCTTCTTACATTGTGCTGCAGGTGAGATGGGGTGGGAGAAGTCAGGATGGAGCAGGAAACACAGTTGGAGAGGAAGTGGAGCAAGTATGTAATTATTGTAAAATGAGTCTTAATCAAAATCAAAACACTAGAAATGGTTATTTGTTATGTAATTGACAAGCCTGGTGTGAGGAATAAATCCTATCCTTTATATCATCCTTTATTGCTGAAATGACAGGTGGGCTGGTCATATTTTTAGCTATGTTAAATGCATGTTGCTGAAAGGGACCACAAATGTCAAATGCAGGGTTTTTCATAAACTTCATGCTGTGTATATAGCCTGAACATAAATGGAATATTTTCTTTGTTGGTTAACAGTTTTCTGTCCCGGCAGCTCTCATTACCAAATCCATGACAAAGGCAGGTTGGTACCACAGTCATACCTCACACTGTGATAAGGCAGCCCTCAACAGTGTAAACATTTCTATGAACGATACAGCTGTATCACTTTACTGTAATTAAAGTGACTAAACAACAGACTAAATTCATTTATTAATTCCTACCATTATGATGATGGTATTAGAAGGTGATTCCCCAGGGTCTCCCCTCCCAGTTGGCGGGTGTGAAGCTGCGGTGGAATGTAATCTGCCCAAGCTCCACATACTCCTCAAAAAGTTTGATGGCTTCGCCTCTGAGGCTTTCTGAAAGTGGCTTGTCCCAGGTTTCTCTGGTAAGTTTTCCACCCCCCGTCTCCTGGAATGCTTTCCTTACAAGGATTGCCCTTTCTGTTTGGCAGGTGTTACCAGGCCGATGGGGTCGTAAAGCCCAGCCACCTGGCTTAAAAGCTCCCTTCTAGTCAGTGGGTCAGGAGTTCCTAGTCTCACCTCCTCCTTGAGAAGATCTTTGCTCACCCTCACCTTTTTCTTCCTCTTAGAAAAGTTGATGGATGTGAACATGTAGAGTTTATCTTCTCCCACATTAGAACCAACACCCAGAGCTTTGTTATCTTTGTCTCTCATCTGATTTGGAAGAATGATGGTTGAAACTTTTGTCACGTCCTCCTCTCCTTCCTGGACAGCATCACTCCTTTGCCTCCCACTGTTCTCTGACCGTACCTATGGTTTCAGCAGGAAGCCCCCAGCTCTCAGGATTTCCCCCACACCTTGGGTAATTTCATCCAGTTTCTCCAGGCTGTTGTGGGAGGTAAGGATGTCATCAACATAGCTATCCTCTTCAAGGACTCTGCATTCCTCTGTCCGATGGGCAAAGATGGGAAGCTTGGCTGTTTCTCTCATAGCTAGTTGTGCTATACATCCAGCTGGTCTGTCTCCCATATTAACATGGGTGATAGCATACTCTCTTATCTCCTCCTCAGGCTTATCCCTCCAAAGGAATCGGTGCAGGTGCATTTCACATTCCTCTAACCACACTGAATTGTACATCTTCTTGATGTCTCCAAGGGCAGCATGTACCCCTCTTCTGAACCTCAGTAACACAGCTCTGATTGGATTGAACACATCAGGTTCCTTCAGCAGAAGATCATTCATACTTATCCCTTTGAATTTTTGACTGCTATTCCATACCAATCGTACTGGGGTCGTGACAGAATGTGGGTTTGGTGCCACCAGGTGGATCACGTACTACACTGGTCCTTTCCATTTCCTCCCTAATTCCATCAGAAAGCTCAATGGCAGCACCCCGCTCAACCATTTCATGGATCTGTGTTGTGTATATGGTTTTCCACTCTGGTTGTCTCTGCAGCTGTCTTTCTGTTCTTAAGAATGTGGCCTCTACTGCGCTTTTGTTGTTAGGAAGTGAGGTGGGGTCCTCTATCCATGGGTACTTAGCATCCCAGTGGGGAGACTCTGTGTGCCCATCCATGCACACATAGGTGAGTCCTCCTCTTATGATCTCAAGTTCCTTTTCCTCTGCCAGAGTCATATCTTTTCCTCCTGGCTGGCAGTTGCCGCAGCGACATCCTCCAAACTTTGGCTCACATGCGCTCCAATGCTCTCCCACCACCCACCAGTCAAGAAAACTCACGGGTAGTTGTAGTTGTGAACTTTGGGGCGAGTGTATTTGTACTCTTCAAATGCAAGCTTAGCCTCTGGACCTCTGAAAACTTCTGTGTACTTAACAGCAGCCGTGCTCATGGAACGAGCAAAGTGGGTTTTTGACTCATAAGCTGCGACCTCAACATCCTCAAACAGGTCAGGGTGTGCTCCGCCCACTGTTCTTCCCAAAGGGCTTTCCCACAAGACGAGGTCACCAATAACTCTTACCCTTTGTGGTGCAAGCCTCTCCTCTCTGTGGCTGATGAGAAGTTCAACGTCTTTTGGTCTCTTCAACTCCTCCAGCTTCACCTCAGGGAAGAATTTCCTCAGTCTCTCAGGATCAACAGCCCTGTGTGCTTTGGCAATCTCATCCAGCCCACAGCAGACAAGTTTGTGAGCTATTACTCTGCCTTGAGGTGTCTTGATCCTAACTCGGAGGAGGTAGCTATTTGGTTTTACTTTCATGGCCATCCTGCCTACACCATGTAGGATTAAGGTCACTTTCTCGCACCGTAATTTCAGCCTTTCAGCAGCTTTGTGGGTTATGTAGTTTGTATCAGAAGCAAGATCAATTAGAGTCCCAATCTTCTGACCTGCATTTGCGGTGACCTCCATCAGCATCATGATGACAGGGAGTTCGCGTAGTCTATTCCTCGCCAGAAGCTCAGTCCAGGTCTCACTGGTGTTAATCCTGCCTGCAGTGCTGTTGGTGAAGACTTTTCTGCACCTCTCTGCCATCTCTGGGGAAAGCTCAGACAAAAAGTCCTGTTGGTCGTCCGTGAATCGGTCTTTAGTACCTTCTCCACGCTGCTCTTCAGTGCTTCTGCTGCTGTTTCCTTTTGGGCAGAGGAAGTAGTGGTGACTAGATGTTCCCTCCCCTTTACAGTTTTTGTTCCTGCATAAGAAGG
>MU838941.1:113954-134954 GCA_029721515.1 Synanceia verrucosa | reverse complement strand
GATACAGATAAAGTGCAGCAAACATGTCTCTGCAGCATCCCAAACCAGATAAAGGGAACCTGTACAAGAAGGCCCTCAGATAGAATATCAAGAGATGGCAAGTCTTGGTGAGCATAATGAGGGTTCTGAAACAGCAATTGATTATTTTTATTACATTTATTTCCAGTTTCCTCTACTTATTCAGGACTATGTTTTGTTAGAAACTTACGCATTTACTAATGTTGGTAAATGATGCAGGTAACAAGTTGTAGGATGATGTATTTCTCTTTCTTTAATTTGTCTTCAAAAGTTATTCAACATGCCTATATTATCCATTATACCTTGAGTTTTAGGCTTGCTTAACAGCTGATGCCCTTTTTAGAAACACGTCTCCAACACTTCAGGGACACCCTTACTGCCATCCAGTTTCCTGAGGCAACAGGCACAACCCTTTCTGCTTGGGCTCAAAGGCAGCGTCTCTCGGATGCAAGGATGAAACCTGCACGGCCTCTGCTTTTTGATGCAAAACTTGCAGCTGAGAGAATAATCAACCAAAAGTGCCACAGGTGTTGTGCAGCAGAAGCTGTCATCAGGTGTCTGGAATGTGTGCCACTGGACATGGAGTTTCTCTGTGCTACCTGTGACATGGAGGCCCACAAAAGGAACATCTTCCATGACAGAGAGGCTCTCTTCCATGGTTTTCTGGAACCCATTCCCCCTACAACAGCTGTGTTGATGGATGATAATGGCCAGCCACAGTTTCATGAACAAAGTACGTTAAGATTATTATTATATTACAATATCCTGCTGTAGTGTCATTCCCCAGACAGTGTGTACACATCACATTGTAACTTTATTCTCAAACCTTAAGAAGAATGAGGTGGAAGTGTTCATAGCTGATAGCTGATTGGTAAAAGTATGACTGGTTTTGACCAGCATATCTTGGGGAATGATAATTAAATGTCCACATTGTGGACACACACACAATGGCAGTTGAAATACTGTTGTGGTTGGCTTTTTTAATGTGTTTGAGGCACTATTTTGAGGATGAGATAAGCATGTTTGAAGATGCATTGGAGAAAGAACTACAAATGTAACCCTTCTAACTTCATTCTGTATTTTAGTATGTCAACTTCCTGTTCCTTCACCAGGACCAATCTGCAAATATAATCTGCTCAGGCAAACTATTGCAATTTGGTTAGTGAAAAATCCTTGTTCCTAAATAAATGTACTTGTTCACAGGCCGATGTGACGTGTACTTGCCGAAGAAAACCTGTCCATCCTGCTCTGCTGAATGGACTCCTGAGGTGAAAGACCTGCTTTTGTATCGTACTGGCCATCTAGTACCAGCTGCCAAACCCTCTACAAGTTTGATGTCTTCACCTCTTTTGAGCACATGAAGGTGACAGCACCAGCCATGTGCAGACAGGCCTTATTGAAAATGTTGGAGCACAGATCTTTAAAGCTGGAAGGGTAATCTGTCTTAATCACATTGAAACATATATTACATATTACTTTATTGTTAATATTAATGTTGGGCATCACTTTAAAACAAATCATAATCTAATTGTTTGCAAACGGGCAGTATCTGTGCTGACACATTCCAGCGAATTTTCTTTGAATTTTCGTTTTGTCACTTCAAAGACGAGGAAATGTGTCACGTCCAACAGTTTGTCTGTCCAGCCTGTTCTCCAGACATGCTGGCTGTTTGCTGTGATGGAAACCGAAAACATTTCAGGTTTTCCAAGTCAAAAGGGTAAGTACTAGTATCAGAGGTTAGTTTTAGGATTGTTTGGAATAATACCCCCATAGGTGTGCTTTTTGAGAATAATTTGACATTTTAACAAATAATAATAATGTACTTTGTCATCGTTACTATATATGGACAGGACTGAGGAGCCACCCATATTTGAGGGCTTGTTCCAGGCCAAAGACTAGGAGGTATCCACATTTGTTGACCTTGTCAGAGGCAACGTGCCAACTGTAAGTGTTTATGAATTAGATATTTTTATTGTTGTAGTTTTTGGATGTGTTTTTATGTGTAATAATGTATGTGTAATCTGACTTTGTAGGGAAATGACCACGCTGTCTGTGGCCCTGCCAAATTTCCAGCTGGCAGAGCCATGTCAAAAAAGTCTGGTGCTCAGATAGATGAGGAGGGCATTCAAGTTGCCGTTTGCAGGTTTGTATTTGTGTTTGTGTGGATACCTGCATAGTTCTTGAGGCTGGTGTCACAATTCCTGTTGTCATCACAGTCCAAGTCTTATTCATAGTAATAATTGGAAGTATTACTTATGCTTGGATGCAGAGTTATATTTATCACTCTTTTGTTGCAGAAAGTGTTTTTTGGTTTTTACAGACATCCAGCTGACAGAGTTTTGCTCTTGATCAGAAGTTTATTGTCAACCACTATTTTTTTCTTCTGATTACTCAGACATAGTTTTCTCTTGTGGACACTGAACCACTATCGAGGAGAAATATTTGCCGATCCAATGTATCTCCAGAGAGAGATCTCAAATACGGCAAATGTTTCTTTCTTCTGTATGGATGTGACATGCAGCTAATCCTCATTGCTGTTTTACATTTTTATCCCTTTGGTCAAAATGGCCTATGTCATACCTTTACAGTGATTGTATTTATTGTAGATTTATGCAGTAATTAAGATGTGTCTTTATCAAACTGTCAATATGCTGCTTCTGCTTTTCAGATCCTGGCCCGACCTGAACAAGGTAGCCGAGCAGTTACCAGAGCTTTGCAGTTGACAGACATGAGACCATTACTGAGTGTCATGCATGCTAAAGCCCATACACCAAAATGCGAGGTACATGCAATCACTCAAATTGTAATGTGACAGCAGCTACAGGGAAATACCAGACTAGCCAACAGAATATGCTGTGTTATAACCTTCACCAAGTGTTTTAAGTTACTCTTGTGAATTTGTAGAATGTTGTGCTTTTGTAATGACATATTTGAAAGGCCATTTTCAAATCTAAAGCAAAGGACATGCTCTTTAAAAGCTGTGCATGTCATGCATTATTGGATTATAGGGGTGTCACGGTATGAAAGTTTAACCTCATGGTTACTGTGACCAAAATTATCACGGTTTTGGGTATCATTGCGATATTATTTAAAAAGTGTGTTGAATATGTTCAGAAAGCATTCTACACAGTCCTACACAAACTGAAATAGTTTCAAAAAAATGAAAGCCTTATCAAAAGTACAACTTTTTATTTTTCAACTTTTTATTTTGAAATTAAAACGGTAATTCTTATAGTCAACATTTTCATCAGGGTTTACCGATACACCGGTAAGCGTGACATCTCTATTGGATGATGTTCTATCAAAAAACATAGTGCAAACTATGGGGCTTTGTAACTCTTCTTACATTGTGCTGCAGGTGAGATGGGGTGGGAGAAGTCAGGATGGAGCAGGAAACACAGTTGGAGAGGAAGTGGAGCAAGTATGTAATTATTGTAAAATGAGTCTTAATCAAAATCAAAACACTAGAAATGGTTATTTGTTTTGTAATTGACCAGCCTGGTGTGAGGAATAAATCCTATCCTTCATATCATCCTTTATTGCTGAAATGACAGGTGGCATGGTCATATTTTTAGCTATGTTAAATGCATGTTGCTGAAAGGGACCACACATGTCAAATGCAGGGTTTTTCATAAACTTCATGCTGTGTATATAGCCTGAACATAAATGGAATATTTTCTTTGTCGGTTAACAGTTTTCTGTCCTGGGCAGCTCTCATTACCAAATCCATGACAAAGGCAGGTTGGTACCACAGTCATACCTCACACTGTGATAAGGCAGCCCTCAACAGTGTAAACATTTCTATGAACGATACAGCTGTATCACTTTACTGTAATTAAAGTGACTAAACAACAGACTAAATTCATTTATTAATTCCTACCATTATGATGATGGTATTAGAAGGTGATTCCCCAGGGTCTCCCCTCCCAGTTGGCGGGTGTGAAGCTGCGGTGGAATGTAATCTGCCCAAGCTCCACATGCTCCTCAAAAAGTTTGATGGCTTCGCCTCTGAGGCTTTCTGAAAGTGGCTTGTCCCAGGTTTCTCTGGTAAGTTTTCCACCCCCCGTCTCCTGGAATGCTTTCCTTACAAGGATTGCCCCTTCTGTTTGGCAGGTGTTACCAGGCCGATGGGGTCGTAAAGCCCAGCCACCTGGCTTAAAAGCTCCCTTCTTGTCAGTGGGTCAGGAGTTCCTAGTCACACCTCGTCCTTGAGAAGATCTTTGCTCACCCTCACCTTTTTCTTCCTCTTAGAAAAGTTGATGGATGTTAACATGTAGAGTTTATCTTCTCCCACATTAGAACCAACACCCAGAGTTTTGTTATCTTCTTCTCTCATCTGATTTGGAAGAATGATGGTTGAAACTTTTGTCACATCCTCCTCTCCTTCCTGGACAGCATCACTCCTTTGCCTCCCACTGTTCTCTGACCGTACCTATGGTTTCACCAGGAAGCCCCCAGCTCTCAGGATTTCCCCCACACCTTGGGTAATTTCATCCAGTTTCTCCAGGCTGTTGTGGGAGGTAAGGATGTCATCAACATAGCTATCCTCTTCAAGGACTCTGCATTCCTCTGTCCGATGGGCAAAGATGGGAAGCTTGGCTGTTTCTCTCATAGCTAGTTGTGCTATACATCCAGCTGGTCTGTCTCCCATATTAGCACGGGTGATAGCATACTCTCTTATCTCCTCCTCAGGCTTATCCCTCCAAAGGAATCAGTGCAGGTGCATTTCACATTCCTCTAACCACACTGAATTGTACATCTTCTTGATGTCTCCAAGGGCAGCGTGTACCCCTCTTCTGAACCTCAATAACACAGCTCTGATTGGATTGAACACATCAGGTTCCTTCAGCAGAAGATCATTCATACTTATCCCTTTGAATTTTTGACTGCTGTTCCATACCAATCGTACTGGGGTCGTGACAGAATGTGGGTTTGGTGCCACCAGGTGGATCACGTACTACACTGGTCCTTTCCATTTCCTCCTAATTCCATCAGAAAGCTCAATGGCAGCACCCCGCTCAACCATTTCATGGATCTGTGTTGTGTATATGGTTTTCCACTCTGGTTGTCTCTGCAGCTGTCTTTCTGTCCTTAAGAATGTGGCCTCTACTGCGCTTTTGTTGTTAGGAAGTGAGGTGGGGTCCTCTATCCATGGGTACTTAGCATCCCAGTGGGGAGACTCTGTGTGCCCATCCATGCACACATAGGTGAGTCCTCCTCTTATGATCTCAAGTTCCTTTTCCTCTGCCAGAGTCATATCTTTTCCTCCTGGCTGGCAGTTGCTGCAGCGACATCCTCCAAACTTTGGCTCACATGCGCTCCAATGCTCTCCCACCACCACCAGTCAAGAAACTCACGGGTAGTTGTAGTTGTGAACTTTGTGGCGAGTCTGTCTTTATACTCTTCAAATGCAAGCTTAGCCTCTGGACCTCTGAAAACTTCTGTGTACTAAACAGCAGCCGTCCTCATGGAACGAGCAAAGTGGGTTTTTGACTCATAAGCTGCAACCTCAACATCCTCAAACAGGTCAGGGTGTGCTCCGCCCACTGTCCTTCCCAAAGGGCTTTCCCACAAGACGAGGTCACCAATAACTCTTACCCTTTGTGGTGCAAGCCTCTCCTCTCTGTGGCTGATGAGAAGTTCAACGTCTTTTGGTCTCTTCAACTCCTCCAGCTTAACCTCAGGGAAGAATTTCCTCAGTCTCTCAGGATCAACAGCCCTGTGTGCTTTGGCAATCTCATCCAGCCCACAGCAGACAAGTTCGTGAGCTATTACTCTGCCTTGAGGTGTCTTGATCCTAACTCGGAGGAGGTATCTTTTTGTTTTCACTTTCATGGCCATCCCGCCTACACCATGTAGGATTAAGGTCATTTTCTCGCACCGTAATTTCAGCCTTTCCGCAGCTTTATGGGTTATGTAGTTTGTATCAGAAGCAAGATCAATTAGAGTCCCAATCTTCTGACCTGCATTTGCGGTGACCTCCATCAGCATCATGATGACAGGGAGTTTGCGTAGTCTATTCCTCGCCAGAAGCTCAGTCCAGGTCTCACTGGTGTTAATCCTGCCTGCAGTGCTGTTGGTGAAGACTTTTCTGCACCTCTCTGCCATCTCTGGGGAAAACTCAGACAAAAAGTCCTGTTGGTCGTCCGTGAATCGGTCTTTAGTACCTTCTCCACGCTGCTCTTCAGTGCTTCTGCTGTTTCCTTTTGGGCAGAGGAAGTAGTGGTGACTCGATGTTCCCTCCCCTTTACAGTTTTTGTTCCTGCATAAGAAGGTGTCTCTGCAGTATCCATCACTCTCATGGCATCCAAGGCATTTTGTGCAAGCTCCCACTCTTTTCAGGGCAGCCTTCTTCTCATGGAGATTCAGTCTCTTGAACTTCTTACAGAGGAATATTTTGTCATGGTGTCTTTCATCACCACACACAGCACACATGTTCCCAAGTGCTTTCTTTGCTGTCCTTGTGGCGGCATATTTTTTCTCAGGTTTCTTGGATGAATGGTAGTCTGGTTTTTCAGTCTTTCCCACTCCTTTAAGCTGCTCTAGCCTCTCAAGAATCTCCTCTTGGTTCTTCAGGAATCTCAGTAATGCATCAAAGTGGTTGCTGGGAGTGACATTGTTACTTGGGTCTACCATGAAAATCAGCCAGTCTCTCTTAATGAAATCTGGTAACTTACTTTCTATTGCTTTGGTCACCAAGGGATTGTTCAGTGCACCAGAATTCCCCAGGTCTGTGAGATCTGACAAGGCTTTCTCTACTAACTGTATTAAGTCGATGACTCTCCTGGGCTGGTTTCCCTTCACAGCAGGCATGTTCTCCAGTTCTTGTAGAATCTCTAAGGTGATGGTTGTCTTATTCCCATACCTGTTTTCCATGACTCTGAATATCTCTTCAGCAGTATTATATGTTGACAGTCTGAGATCCCTAAATATCTTCCCATCAACACTGTTGAGGAGTTGGATTTTCTTGACCTCAGCTGATCCAGATGGTTCGCCTTGACTTTGTGGGCTCTCCCAGTCTTTCCTCCACCTGTGGTATTCTCTTTTATTTCCACCGAAGATGGGAAGGGCTGTTGGTTTAATCCTCACAGCAGCAGGTGCAGGTGCTACTGGCATTAGTGGTTCTCTGCCACTCTCAACAGCTGTCTCTGCAGTCCTCCTTGCAGCGATGAACTCAGCTTTCCTCATTTCCAGCCTGCCGAATACAACCCTTAAATCTTTAATTTGGTCATTCAGGCGCTGTCTCTCTTCCATGGGGATCCGCCGCTCCCAGGCAGACATAGTTCTGGTGTCCTCGTGCACCCTCTTCCCCAGGAGGGTTAGGTGCATCTCATAGCTCTCCAAGTGGGTACTTTCAACAGGTAGGTTTTCAGCTACATCACAGCTCTTCTCAATTTCATGGATCGCTGCTGTGAGCTCATAACAGCCATACATGGACCACAGGTTCACTTGGACAATGTCTTTCAATTCTTTCCATCTTTCTTCAGCTTCAGTTGCAGTTCTCTCAATGTCACCCTCTAGTGTCTCTCCAAGAACTGCATCTTCTTCCTTTGTTTGCTCTGATGCCTCAGCCTGGAGTCCCATCCTATAGTCCTCGTTGGCATCAAGAAGTCTCCTGTAGCAATCAGAGAGTCTGTTGAATTCCTCCCTCAGTTCTGCCTCGACCATGCTGTCTGCCTCTTTTCTGAGGAAGGTGGCCTGCTTTGTGAAGCTACTCTTTGCAGTGGTTCTTTCCCTCCTGAGTTGTTTCACAGTCTTCTCCAACATTTCCTCTGCCATCTTTCTCAGGAATATAGGACTCCTCTGGCTTTTACCTTTGCGTCTACAGCCCTCTTGGACGTGCAAAGCCTTTTATCTTCTCATCCACGCTGCACACTCGGTTATCAACTGTAGAGTCCTCTGGGGATAATGCTTCAATGCCTGCCTGAACTCAAACGGCATAGATGACCACAGAGGACGCGATACAACTCCATCCATTCATTCACTGTGTCTTTATTTATCCTCTCAATACCACACAGGATGGGATAGATTGATAACCTTAAAATGGAAACAGAGCATTAAATTAGATAAGCAGATTTATCAACATAGTATATTTGATAGCTTATTTCATCATGGTAAAATTAAATATCATGTTATAATTTAAACAAAAAAAAATCATGTTAAATTTATGAGTGAGGTTGGATTTATTAGGCATTTTATTTAGGCAATTAATGCACCAAGTCTATTCAGTTCTTTAATTTGCCTCTCAACCAAATAAAATATATCTATATATACACACATGAAATTAGGAAGCCAATGTGAATAAACTAATCAGTGTGACTTCAAAAGGAATCAACCAATGTTCTTATATACTATCTGTTTATATCTCTATGAGTCTACTTGTCCATCTATTTATTTATTTATTTATTTATCTATCTATCAGCATTTAGTTGGCAATGAGCACAATGAATTAATGAATGAGTGAATAACTAACTGACTAGTGTCCACAGAGCAGGGCAAACAGAAGAGGAAAGACACTTTTGCACTCATCCCACTGATTGAGAACATCATTTAAACTCATAAAATGTAGACATACCGACAGCGTCTCTATGCTCATCTAAACACTGATGCAAGCTGTCTCTCCCCTGCAGCAGCATGCCACACTGAACAGACAAAGAAGCCACACACCTGTCTGCTGGCACACTTCATCAGAATGGCTCCTCCCTCACTCTCCTGCCTACCTGCAGATACCCAACGCACTATTATTATTAGTATTATTATTATATTGATATTTATATGATTATTAATTAAACCCAGTCCCTTTAAATAAATTAGACATAAGGGGAAAAGAGAAAAAAAATATGCTGAATGCCTGCCGATCGTTCTCCTGACTCAACACATATTATATACTTGTGACAAAAGTCTGTGCTGTTACATAATTGTGACTTTACAGCTTTATAGATAATTTTTCTCAACACCTACTTTTGGGATACAGATGGTGTCGTCTAAGGTCTCATCTGTTTTGATGGAAGCTTAACTTAAACTGGTGGTTTTAGCATTATGGTGTGGCATTTGTCTTGTTTTTGTTTTGTTCTCTTTTAAAGATCACCAAGCGGGCAGAGGTTGAAGCTACCGCTCTCGAAAACATAAAGAAGGAGCACAACCTTGATGAGGAAACCCTACAGCAGTGGGTGTGTGATGTGAGGCAATGGACGGTAACAGGTGAAAAATGAACTGTACTTTGATGTCTTTTCATGTGTCCATGTTATTCCTTCACATCCACAATAGCACATTACTTTATGTTGAAAATGAGACAGTTGATGACATTTCTCTCTTTTGTTATTGTTTACCTATTCAGAGAGAGTATCCACTCCAGGGTGTACTGAAGACATGAGGGCAGACGTTGAGAACATCACTGTGTAACCCTTTTGCACAAGAAACAAGATCTGTACCGTCAGCATGGTTTGTGTTCAAACTAAGTTAATGTCCATTACACCACAAAAGATTATCAACCACAACACAGTTCTCTTTTCCTCCCACAATGCAGATAGCAACCAGGTGAGACAAAGAAAGAGAAAACAAATGACAGAGCTGAAGAAGAAGCTTCGTGAGAAGGTTGTTCAGTACAACTCAGTGGCTGAAGATCAGATTGAAGAGGAGTTGGCGTGCAGTCTGACAGAGGGTTACATCCCACCATGGGAGAGGCATGAAAATGGTATGCTAATAAGTTAGCTTGTCTTGTTGATCTTTGAGACTATTCCCACTCTATGACCGTGGTGCGACTGTATGTTAGTGTTGTAAATTTTGAACAGTTTTCAATTTTCAGATGGAACAATGGTTCCGACCTCACTTATTTAAATTATTATTATTGTATTTTTGTCAATGCGCAATTGAATTACAGTTTTAATACTTTTGTACTCTGGCCATAAATATATTAGTGTCAGAAATAAGCCTTATTCTGCCATAACATGTAAATATACCTTTGTCCCTTCTCCATTCCTCTCCTCAATCTGAAGGTAACAACTTCATGTTGAAGAGGACTGTTTTTGACCAGGTGATGCTGGTGAAACACTTGGAGGAGGAGCAGAGCATCCTGTTAAAGGAGATGTCTCAGCACGTCCTTTACCTCCTGAAGGAAGTCAAAGAAGTGGAGACACTCAGAGGACAGACTTTGGAGAGCCTCAAAACCAACAGTATGTATGAGCTCTTCAAAGGAGAATCTTTTCCTCCACTCTGCAAACAGGTTTAGTCCTACATGTGTAGAACACCTTCATATTTTTTCATTGTTAGAAATCTTGCCATGCGTTATGCTGAACTCAGCAAATGTTTGGTGTTTGTATTTGATATATGATGGAAACAATAAGTTATCAATATTATATAATATGATATTAAAATCAATAAATGATGCTCTGTATCAGTTGTTTTGTTTGTTTTCATTTACAGATTTTGGTGACCTGACAGAGGAGGCTACACAAGGGCTCATCAGTGTCCTCAGTCGAAGACGTCTCTCAGTGAAAAGTCAGCACAGACAGGCTGTAGATGTGTACTGTAGCTTAGCCTCCATGGACTGTGATTCACTTCACACACAGACAGAGGACAGTGAGGAGTGGGACGACAACGGCTTCACTATCCCAGAGTCAGAGTCAGAGGAGGAAGAGGAGTAAGGGCCACTGCCTGACATGACTGAGGCACTGCTCCACTTGTATGGTGTTATTTACCAGCCCTGGATGTGGATGTGATTTGATTGTTTTATAGGTGAGGTTAGGTGACTTTATTTGTACCTGTAGGTAGATTTGTTTTGCAGTGTAAAGAGAGGATGGCATCTGCATTAACAACAAACTAGACAACAGAGCATCAACAAAGAAAAACAGACAAACCACAACAAGACAGAGTACTCGTATGCTGCCTGAGACCAGAACCAGAACATTTCTTTTGGTCTCAACAACAGAAAATACCTGAAGATGAGCGGCAGAGGAAAAACTGGAGATTTTTTCTTTTCGTCTCGGTGAGAGAAAGCATTAAAAGATGAGTGGAAGGGGCAAAACTGGAGCTTGATCGCTTCATTATATGTCCGTGTTTTCGGTCTCTTGGTGGGGACTGTTTCCTTTATTTTTTAGATCCCACGTAAATAAACTGTAGGCTAATTACCTCTTTTTAATATTTCCAGCGCCCAGTTGGGCAGCTGGCCACAATGCCCCCCTGGTTAGTAAACCTGAACAATATGCATCTAAGTTTGGACAATACTGGGTGAGGTTGAGATACACTGGAGATGGTGATCTCCCCAACCGTGATTATGTCGGTGAGGCACTCCTCTTTGAGTCCTGTTGGATTAATGCCTCGGATGTATATTCTTTCATTGCGTTGCCGAATAAGAGAGACTTTGAACTGTGTTTCCTCCAGGAAGGTCCTCTGCAAAGATTCCTGGAGGTACAAGCATCAAACAAGCTGGCCATGAAATGGAAAGACTGGTCTGTTGAATCGTCAGTTCAGTTGGACATCACCACTTTAACTGTAAAATTCTGGACCGGTAGGGTGTCGGATCATGATATTGATTTATACCTGCGGAGGTATTGTGACATCTTACACTCCAGTAAACCAGTGGACAGGTTTGGCATCTGGTATGGAGTACGGAGGTATAAAGTTAAACTTCGAACAGATGCCAACGGAGAACAGATTACAATTCCCACCTCAATTTCCCTGGGTCCGTATAATGGCCGTATTATATATCCGGGCCAGTTAGTCGCGTGCTTCACCTGTCATTCCACCAATCATCAGGTGAGGCAGTGCCTGACGGTAAAGTGTTGGAGATGTGGCGGTCTGGGCCCCAGAGCCAAAGAATGCAACCAGCAGAGTCTGTGCAGCCCATGTGCTCAAAATGGCCACACATTCTTCAGCTGTCCAGCGTCTTACTCTTACAAGGCGAGATCCCAGCAGCAGCCTGATCCTCCACCAGGCACTCGGGAGCAGCAGAGACAGTCTGGTCCTGTACCAGTGCCATGGGCGCAACAACAGCAGCCGGGTCCATCAGCCCCACGAGATCAGCAGCAGCAGCAGCAGCATGGTCCATCAGCCCACGAGAGCAGCAGCAGCAGCAGCAGCATGGTCCATCAGCCCCACAGGAGCAGCAGCAACAGCAGCAGCATGGTCCATCAGCCCCACGAGAGCATCAGCAGCAGCAGCAGCATGGTCCATCAGCCCCACGAGAGCAGCAGCAGCAGCAGCAGCATGGTCCATCAGCCCCACGAGAGCATCAACAGCAGCAGCAGCATGGTCCATCAGCCCCAAGGGAGCAGCAGCAGTCTCTGGTCCTTCACCAGCCCTGACGGAGCAACAGGAGCTTCTGGATCCTCTGGGGCCTGCCTTGCAGCAGCAGCGGATGGCTAGCCACTCGATCTGCAGGAAACGTCAGCCCCCCTGCCAGCCCTCCGCTCCACCACTGGGGGAAACCCCCCAGCTACCACAACGACAGAGTGACGCACCATCCACAGCAGAGCAGCAGCGCTCAGTCCCCCTACCCGATGATTTCTCCTCTCCATCAGGTGAGGGGAGTCTAATTATACAAAGTGATGCTGATAGTGAGGTTGACAGTTGTGATGAAGCACAGGAGAAACATGAAAGTGCTAGTGAGAGCCCCAGTTCAGATTTCAGTTCAATAAGTCTGACTGCTGACCAAGGAACCTGTAGCATCCCTCTCTGTCCTCTGTCTAATGCCAACTCAGACTCTTTCTCTCTACACCCGAGTTTTTAGCTCCAACAATTAACGAGTCACATGAAGCACCCTTTGAAATAGTAAGAAGGAAGAGACGATTAAAGCAATCTTTTCATAAGGAAAATAAAAGGCTGGATGACAGGCTCTCACCACAGTCACCACCCTGATTTACGATGAGCGTCCTTAAAATTGCCACCTGGAACGCTCGTGGTATTCAATCAAGTTCTTTCCGTCATCAAAAAATTAATTATTTATTGAACACTGACTTTGATATTTTGTGCACCCTAGAACTGAGACTAAACACTCATGATGATGTCGAGGACGTCTGTAAAATGTGGCACAAAGGTAAAGCCTTTATATCAATAGGTGAAAATCTGGCTGACGGAGTGGACATATCTTTTAAAAGTAAAGACGTTGTTCTCATCAGGAGACGAGACATAATACCAGGGAGACTATTGATGATAGATTGTTCATATCGAGGTGAGAAATATGGAATCATAAATGTCTACACCGCTTCTGAGAGAGTCAACAAAGTCTATTTATTTAAAAGACTCAGAGAATTATTGTTTGTGGGTTATAAAATCATTGTGTGTGGGGATTTTAATACAGTTACTGAAGAAAATGACAGATGTAGCTCAGTTCAGTTTCAGTTGAGTGTCGAAGGTAAATATTTAAAGGAAATATGTAATGAAGCTAACTTGATAGATGTGTGTCGAGCTGTGAATCCCCTCGGGAAAGAATTTACAAGGTTCGAATCTAAAACCAAGACACGCATTGATAGAATTTATGTGTCATCACATTTCAAAGTAAATCAGTGTGCAACTGTTCTAAATAACTTTTCTGATCACCTCATTGTTAAAACATGTCTGACATTTGGCTCCTCAGTCAATCGAGGTTTCTGGAAACTAAACACACAATGTTTAAAAGACACAGATTTATTGATTGAATTGAAACAAGAAATACATAAAATAATAGAAATAAAAATAATGACCAAATCTGACATTAAATTATGGGAAATATTTAAAAATAGGATGAAAAACTTTTTTAAATTTAAATGTAGAGAACTAAACAAAGTAAAGTATATAAAGTATGACACATTAATGATACAATATATTAATGTGAAACATATGAAACAAAAATCTAAAACTGAAGAAGACACTATGTCAAGTGTTAAAAGACAAATTGATACATTTAACCATGAGTTATTATATAGTATCTATAAACAAGCAGATGTAGATGACAGAGGGAATTTAATTCATGCTATTCAATCTGGAAAAAAACATATGCAAAGTAAATTTATTAAAAGTATAAAAAACAGAGAAGGGCTACTTGTTCATTATGAAAAACAAAAAAGAGAGGCAAGTAAAGACTTGTGCATAGATTCACATAAAACAATAGATATAGACTCAGGATGTGTTAAGCTCCTATTGGAATCAATCCCGTCTTTCAGCTCCTTAAACTTCAATGACTTGACTGCAGAAATCAGAAAAGAGGAGGTGATGGAAGCAATCCAGCATATGAACACTGGCAAAAGCCCTGGTCCAGATGGACTCCCCACAGAGTTCTACCAACTTTATATAGACCATGTGGTGAACCTCCTCACCTCTATGTTCAATGAAGGCCTCAAAGACGACTGCATGGGGAATTCCTTTTACCAAGGGGTTTTATCTTTATTATTTAAAAAAGGAGACCAGACTGACTTGGACTATTACAGGCATATAACCATTATGAATACAGATTATAAAATATTAGCTCAAATTATTTCTAACAGATTAAATGCTATATTAGATCAAATAATAGAAAAAGAACAAACATGTGCAATTAAAGGAAGATTAATGTGGGATAATTTAAGTATACTGAGGGAAATTATTGATAAATCAAAAAAAAAATATTTCTATATAATTAGTTTAGATCAGCGGTAAGCTTTTGATTTTATTAGTAGGGAATATCTATGGGCGGTAATGGAAGCCTACGGCTTTCCTGATAAATTCGTTAGCATGGTGAAATGTCTGTATTGGAAATCTAACATCCCCATTAATGTTAATGGGGTCTTAACGGACCCCTTTACAGTGGATCGAGGTGTGAAGCAGGGCTGTCCTCTCAGTCCTGCTTTGTACATTTTAACCATAAAGCCATTTTTAACAATGATTAACTCTGAAAGGCTTATTTCAGGTACAAGGATAGGGCTCATACCCAAGATATGCAGATGATATCACTGTTATTATAAAAAGATGATGCTTTAACCAATATTCTTAGTTTATATGAATTAGCTTCAGGTACCAAATTAAACAATAATGAAACAGAAGGAGTTTGGATTGGAATGGAGAGTAATAAACAAAATATAAATGTTAAAGTTAAGCAGGAAATCAAAATTTTGGGCTTAACTTTCTGTCATAGAGATAGTAGTGAGAGAAACTGGCAGAGTAAGCTATGTGAAGTCAAAGAGGAGGTTAAAAAATGGGAAAACAAAGATATGAACCATAAAACAAGAGTTAACATGATAAAAACCTTCATTCTGTTCAAACTCCTCTTCCTTGCCAACATCTTCCCTCCATCAAATAATATGATCATTAAATTAAATAAACAATGTGTTCACTTAGTCTGGGGTACAACCAGGGAGGTTACAAAAAGAGAATTATTGTATAGAAGCAGAGAATATGGGGGGTTGGGGGCTGTAGAGCTGGGAAGTAGACTCCTTATTGCCTTCATTAAGAACGTGTCCACTGCCATTTCCAGGAACGCTCTCTGGGTCGGTGATCTTTCCATGTGGAGGAAAAGAAGAGGCCGAGCCAGACGAGGCCCAGACTATAAGTTAATGTATGGATTTTTTACCCACCAATACCAACATTTAAAGATTGACTGGAAAGACTGGCCAAGTAAAGTGATTTTTAATAAAATTAACAATAAATATGTGGAGTGATAAAGTATAAATGTTTAACCGACAGTGAAGGTATAGATGTTATAAAAATATGAAAAAACAAAAATCTCGGGATGTTCGTTGGCTCACCTCTGTCAACAGATTAGCTGTAAGAGCTGTTGTGTCATGGAGTTGTTATGTTACAACTAAAACCTGTCCCATGATTTACTGTCATGAAGATGAGACGCAGCAACACCTTCTTATCAGAATAGATCAGATCAGAAAAAGATTTATTGCCAGGTATAGTTAACACAATACAAGGAATTTGTTCTGGTGGGTTGGTGCAACATAAATATAGAATAAAACAAGATAAAGTAGAAGATACAAATATAAAATATATAAAGTAAGAGTGTAGTCGTGCAAAACAAGTAACAGTGTAACAGTGCAAGAAACAGAGCCACGGAATTAACGTATTTTGTACAAGAATGTTTGGAGTGCAAGATATTTACATTGATATTTACATTTATACAGGTTTTGAGTGCAACTTTATGGTGTGGATGTGCAGCATGACCAGCAACAGTGCCGGTGATGTGCATTAATGAACACCTTAATGTAACGTACAGTCTATGAGGAGGGGGTGTCAGCGGGGGACCTGGGCCTTGTTTCTGAGGACGGTGGCAGACGGGAAGAAACTGTTCTTGTGGCATGAGGTTCTGGTCTTGATGGACCGAAGCCTCCTGCCAGAGGGTAATGTTTGAAAGAGTTTGTGTCCAGGGTGGGAGGGATCGGCCACAATCTTACCTGCATGCCTCAGAGTCCTGGAGGTGTACAGGTCCTGGAGGGAAGGCAGACTGCAGCCAATGACCTTCTCAGCAGAGCGGATGATACGCTGCAGTCTGCACTTGTCCTTGGCAGTAGCTGCAGCGTACCAGATGGTGATGGAGGAGGTGAGGATGGACTCGATGATGGAGGTGTAGAAGTGCACTATCATCTTCACTGGCAGGTTGAACTTTCTCAGCTGCCGCAGGAAGTACATCCTCTGTTGGGCTTTTTTGGTGATAGAGCTGATGTTCAGCTCCCACTTGAGGTCCTGGGTGATGATGGTGCCCAGGAAGCAGAAGGACTCCACAGTGACCACTGGAGAGTCTCTCAGGGTGATGGGGGTGAGTGTGAGCGGGGCTGAGTTCCTTCTGAGGTCTACAATCATCTCCACTGTCTTTAAAGCATTGAGCTCCAGATTGTTCAAGCTGCACCAGGACACCAGACGGTCTGTCTCCCTCCTGTAGGCGGACTCATCTCCATCAGAGATGAGCCCAATGAGGGTTGTGTCGTCCGCGAACTTCAGGAGCTTGACAGACTGGTGACTGGAGGTGCAACTGTTGGTGTACAGGGAGAAGAGCAGAGGGGAAAGAACACAGCCCTGAGGGGATCCAGTGCTGATAGTCCGGGAGTCAGAGATGTGTTTTCCCAGCTTTACATGCTGCCTCCTGTCAGACAGGAAGTCTGTGATCCACCTGCAGGTGGAGTCTGGCACGTTCAGCTGGGAGAGCTTGTCCTGCAGGACAGCTGGGATGATAGTGTTGAAGGCAGAGCTGAAATCCACAAACAGGATCCTGGCATAGGATCCTGGGGAGTCCAGGTGCTGAAGGATGAAATGCAAGGCCAGGTTAACTGCATCATCTACAGACCTGTTGGCTCTGTAGGCGAACTGCAGGGGGTCCAGGTGTGAGTCAGTAATGTCTTTGATGTGTGGAAGCATGAGGCGCTCAAATGACTTCATAACCACAGAGGTCAAGGCGACGGGTCTGTAGTCATTGAGACCTGTTGTCCTCAGCTTCTTGGGAACAGGGATGATAGCGGATGTCTTGAAGCAGGCCGGTACGTGGCATGTTTCCAGTGAGGTGTTGAAAATACCTCACTGGAAAATAAAAAAAACATAAAAATAAAATAAAATATTAGCTGACATCCATACACTACTGGAAAAATGAATTCTCATTGATATATGCTGTGTACAGTACGAGATAAAGCCACTATTCAAAGACAACAAATTCCATGCATCAATACCAAATAATCTAATCTCTTTTAAAAACACAATGTAAACATGGAAACTGGAAATGTAATGTTGAGGGGGTTGGGGGATTAACATAATTGTAATAATAATATTAATATAAATAGTAAATGGGTATTATTGATAAAATAAGTAAGATGGACTGTTATGGACTGTTACCGAGCTCAGGAGGTCTGGTCCCAGCTGCAGGGTCTCGGCCTGGCACCTGAAGTCAGTTATAAATCAGTAATGTACGGAATATTAAACAAACAAATGTCCATAAAGGAAAGTGAACTTTTTCAACTGATTATTAGTATTGTATGTGCTAAACTGTGGATAACAAGGTGTGTTATGGTCCTGAAACAGACAGTGATGGACAGCGATACCGTGGTGAAACACGTTTTAACTGACTTGAGAAGGAGGAGAACTCTAGATAAGATCCAGTCCCTCCCCTGGAATAAACTCAACCTTGTTTCTTAACTTTTTTTTTTTTTTTAAAAATGGACTAATTTTAAATTTTCTAATTAATGAATGGCAGTGATGATGATGTTATGTAACTCGTGGCACAAGTGTCGTATTCATTGTATATTGTAACTGTATACTGTAATTGATGCACTTCTATTTAATAAAATTGTACTTAAAAAAAAAAAAAAAGGAGTAAGGACCACTGCCTGACATTACTGAGGCACTGCTCCACTTGTATGGTGTTATTTACAGCCCTGGATGTGGATGTGATTTGATTGTTTTATAGGTGAGGTTAGGTGACTTTATTTGTACCTGTAGGTAGATTTGTTTTGCAGTGTAAACAGAGGATGACATCTGCATTAACAACAAACTAGACAACAGAGCATCAACAAAGAAAAACAGACAAACCACTGTAGCATATCAATGATTATAAAATAATGAACTCAACTCTTCTCATTTCTGAGTATTTCCCCAGGAAATCCATCTGACACTATGTGGCACCTAAGTGCTAAAGGCTTAAGTTTTATGACTGGCAGAATAAACAGATAAGACCAGTTCCTCCTCTCTGACCCAAGGAACTCCAGGACATACACCAGGAGGAGGAGTTTATTGCCCCACATTCCTGCTTTAATCCTGCCAGACACATCCAAAGCTTAATGTGGCCTCTTCCTTTCTCCCTGCCTGGAACAGAACATTACATTAAGATTTTAATGGTTGACTATGCTTTCATTCCTCAGCTACTGTCATATAAGTATCACTGTGACAATGTCAAACATCAGTCTCCACACAGATCCTCTTCCTTTTCCTCCTTCTGATAAGGACTAAATGTGACATGTGGGATTGGTTGTGGATTAACTCTACAGACACAATCATACATAGATATGCCTGTTGTAAAACACCTTCCTACATGCTCTGATACCATGGTTCATCTGTGTTATTTAATTTGTTGATTAATTTTGATTCAATTGGTCAAGTTTTGTTCTGTGGTTTCCTATTATAAGGTGTTTGGTATTGATCTGCAGCGGAGAGAGCGAGCTTCCATGTAGAGAAACTTTAATAAAGTAAAACACAGCAGCATTAATATTAAATAAGTTAAGAATATCATCTCAGTTAACTTGGTGGATGGGGATGGACCAGTGGTCACACCCCCACTGGACCATCAGCAAAGATAATAAAGAGCCCCCGCTGGTCTGAGCGCTGGCGCTACTCTTCTTCAGTCCTTCAGCCAGTCAAGTTCTGGTCTTCATCCTCTCCACTGCATCTCTGTTCTCCCTCTCCCACATGCTGGGAGGGGGAGGGAAACAATGATGACCCAGAGACAGAGACATGCTGTCCCACTGCAGGCCCAGCGCCTCATGGCATGAAGAGCAACCTCTCCAGAACCTTCAACCTGCTCCACCTGGGGGGAAGAATTGAAGCAAGGGCACAGAGACTATGCTGTGAAGAGGAGAGACAGACAGAGAGAGACTGAGATGGAGCCATGTCAACTAGAGATGTTCAGAGACGACCAAAGATGTCCAGAGCTGTCCAGAGATGACCAAAGGTTCCCAGAACTGCCCAGAGATGTCCAGAGATGTCCAGAGATGTCCACCGATGCCCGAAAGAGCCACTGGTGAAGTTCAAGCCGAAGTCACCTGCAGAGATCCAGCAGATCCAGACAAAACCTGCTGCCACTCCTCACTCCCATCCATCCAGGAACGGTGATATACTGCATATACATCTTACAGATATTAAAGAGTGTGATGATTAGACGCTAAATTAAATGGCCAGAATGTAGGGCTTAATCCAGAAAACTTAATAATATTTAGTAAGATTTCAATAAAATGCTAAACCAACTCTGAATAGTAAATTACTCACAATCTTCTCTGATGCCTCTCAAACTCTCAACTGCTGAACGGTACACCAAACCTAAACCAAATTTTGTTAACAACCTAATTCTTAATTTGGTCTAGATAACCACCACTGAATTAAACTGGTCACATTGAATCAATTCATCATTCATCCTTAAACTTTTGTGTAATCATTCATTCCATTTTGGTCACGATGAGTCAATCCCATGTTTTCCCATGTTTTTTATATTTTCTTATTTCTGTTAGTAACCTGGTCATTTAGTTCATCAAACTAAACATTTATTATTAGTTATTTTCTGTTACAGTAGTAGTCTGGTTATAGTTTGTCAAATAAACATCTCATTTATAAAGAACATGGTTAGTTGATTTGTGTGTGTATATAAAGTAATTGAATCACTGTACACTAGGTCAAGAACTCTGTAGCACCCTGAGATTAAGAGACTCTATTAATTAATGTCAAATTCACAAGTTTTCCCTGTTTTAGCAAAACTGGGTGGCGCCCTGATAATTTCTACTATTAAAGGCAATTTTTGGTTTATGATCAATAACTTAAAGATATTGTTCATAAATACATAATTTGATATTAATTAATGATTGACTAATCTGCTCTACACTATTTATGCTACACATCACATTTTGGGCCTGAAATCCATGCTGAATCCACCCTTCTGATGGGATCAGTTTAATCCAGATTTTTTGGATCAAAGTGATCCCAATCCTACTAAAAGCTCTGAAAAACCCAAACCAAAGGTTTGATCCACATCAAAACCCAGATTGGATTACACGATCTAATCTGATTACATAATCCGTTTTTTCTTTTGAAAAAGCCATTTTCAAGATTTGATCCAATCCGTTAGCCAAAATCTGAGTGGATTCCTTTTGAAAAACTGAGCCCTGGTTATTATACAGAAGCATTAAGGTTAACTGTTGTTTTATGAACTGGAACAATTGATACAACCTGTCATCCTTAAGTCCAGTTTCTAATACATTGAACTGAATGATTTTTATTTTTTAAAAAGACGAATCCTTTGTTTTCTTTTAACTAAAAATGACTAAAACTAGACAAAAACTATCA
>MU838941.1:73454-113454 GCA_029721515.1 Synanceia verrucosa | reverse complement strand
TGATTCAGGCCTTTGTGGACTGGTGCCAGCAGAACCTCCTCCAGATCAACACGGGTAAAACCAAGGAGCTGGTGGTGGATTTCAGCAGACGACAACACTCTCCACCTGCACCAGTGAACATTCGGGGAATGGACATTGAGGTCGTCAGATCTTATAAGTGCCTGGGTGTTCACTTAAACAATAAACTGGACTGGACTGATAATACAGACGCTCTGTTTAAGAAGGGTCAGAGCAGACTCTTCCTGCTCAGGAGACTGAGGTCCTTTGGGGTGCAGGGGTCACTCCTGAGGACCTTCTATGACTGGTGGCATCAGCCATCTTTTATGGAGTGGTCTGCTGGGCCAGCAGCCTCACATCCAGGGACAGGAAGAGACTAGACAGACTGGTCAGGAAGGCCAGCTCTGTACTGGGATGTCCTCTGGACTCTGTTGAGGTGGTGGGAGACAGGAGGATGATGACTAAGCTATCATCCTTGTTGGACAACACCTCCCACCCCCTGCAGGACACTCTGGCAGCACTGGGCAGCTCCTTCAGCGAGCGGCTGCTTCACCCTCGCTGTGTGAAGGAGAGATACCGCCGTTCCTTCCTGCCTGCTGCTGTCAGACTCTACAACACCTCACTAAGTTCCTGTTAACCCACACACATGTGCTATGACCCACGGACATGTGCAATAAATAATCTGTGCAATACCAATATATAAATATAAATATCTAATAATCAATATATAACAATACTGCATGTATAATAATCAATATTTAAATGATCCTGTGTGATGTCATTATCATACTTCCATTCCCTTCACTTCCTTCACCATACCATTCACTGTATTATATTTATCATTCCACTCCATCTGCTGTGTTCAGTAATTTTTGTCCCAGTCATTTCAGTCACTTATGTTGTATATAGTACATGCCTAGTTATCCACTATTGGTATTCACTTCTTGTATATATGATGCTATAGTTTTTCTTTACTTGGTCATTTTCTACTGTTGTTATTGTTCTTTTTATGCCCTTTTGTATGCCCTCCTTGTAATGTTGCACTGTCCACTTTGCTGCTGTAACGATAACAAATAAAGGATTATCTTATCTTATCTTATCTTATCTTATCTTATCATAGCCTACTGTTCATTTTATTTCACTGCACCTTACTGTTTATTTATTTATTTGAACTATTATAGTCACACCTGTATCATATCCTACTGTTCATTTTATTTCACTGCACCTTACTGTTTATTTGTTTATTTATTTGAACTATTATAGTCACACCTGTATCATATCCTACTGTTCATTTTATTTCACTGCACCTTACTGTTTATTTGTTTATTTATTTGAACTATTATAGTCACACCTGTATCACATCCCGCTGTTCATTTTATTTCACTGCACCTTACTGTTTATTTGTTTATTTATTTGAACTATTATAGTCACACCTGTATCATATCCTACTGTTCATTTTATTTCACTGCACCTTACTGTTTATTTGTTTATTTATTTGAACTATTATAGTCACACCTGTATCATATCCTGCTGTTCATTTTATTTCACTGCACCTTACTGTTTATTTGTTTATTTATTTGAACTATTATAGTCACACCTGTATCACATCCTGCTGTTCATTTTATTTCACTGCACCTTACTGTTTATTTGTTTATTTATTTGAACTATTATAGTCACACCTGTATCATATCCTGCTGTTCATTTTATTTCACTGCACCTTACTGTTTATTTGTTTATTTATTTGAACTATTATAGTCACACCTGTATCATATCCTGCTGTTCATTTTATTTCACTGCACCTTACTGTTTATTTGTTTATTTATTTGAACTATTATAGTCACACCTGTATCATATCCTGCTGTTCATTTTATTTCACTGCACCTTGCTGTTTATTTGTTTATTTATTTGAACTATTATAGTCACACCTGTATCATATCCTGCTGTTCATTTTATTTCACTGCACCTTACTGTTTATTTATTTGAACTATTATAGTCACACCTGTATCATATCCTGTTGTTTATTTTATTTCACCGCACCTTACTGTTTATTTATATCACCTGTGTTTACGAGACAATCACTGACATGATGTCAGCTGGTCCTTCTGTGGCAGGACTGAAATGCAGTGGAAATGTTTTTGGGGGGATTAAGTTCATTTTCATGGCAAAGAAGGACTTTGGAATTAATTGCAATTCATCTGCTCACTCTTCATAACATTCTGGAGTAAATGCAAATTGCATCATAACAAATGACTTTGTGAAAATTAATATTTGTGTCATTCTCAAAACTTTTGGCCACGGCTGTATATGTGAACAGCATTTTAAGCTCACAATGAGAAACACACTGCTGTTGTAATATTTCTGACTGAATGCATGTTTCCATGCGTGCAAGTCTTTGGAAAATCCATCAACATACAACATAACAAACTTATGTAATCTGTGCGTTTCAGGTCTGTTCACTTAGTTTTTGTAAAATGTTTATTATAGTCTAGTATAGAGATGGGACTTGAAAACAGGTTCTTGTTGAGAACCGGTTCCCTGTGTTTCAATTCCTTGGAATTGTTCAACAATTTCCAGCTGCAGCCACTGCTACTCCCGCTACAAACCACGCCCCCTACAAACTACGCCTACGTGTTGCTACGGTGGCCAGGGACGATTAAACTGCTTGCCCTTCTCCCCATGCTATTAGCATGACTGTCGGAGCTGGGAAAGACGCAGAGCAGACAGTAAAGTTAATGCTCTAGTAATACATTTAGCTAGGATTATAGTAGCTACTATTAAGGCTGGACAGCTAAGAAAAAGACTTGTGTCATCAATAGATGAGGTAAGTGTTTACAATTTTAACACTTGAAGTGCCAAGAAACATGATCACCAAAAGGTTAGACAAGCGCAGTTTAATGCTGCATTAATGTTGTGTTGGAAGATATGAGTTCCCAAGTTGGCAAGTCGTTGTGTTGGACGGAGAGCAGGCTATTCTTTATTCTGACAACATTGACTGGGAAGTACTTTCATTTATATCACTGAATAATTGCGACAACCATGGTTGTTGGTAGCAGTCAGGGTCTGAAATTAAATTCATTAATTAAATTTCTGTTTGGCGAGTAACTCCGCCTCTGATTGGCTCTGCTGACCTTGATGTTTTGTCTAGCAACGAACACCAGCCAATCAGAGGCAGAGTAGGAATAATTCATCATAATTAATCCTTTATTTCTTTTAAAAATGTATAAAGCAAGAAGTGCTGAGTTTAAAATGTTGGATGTGGAGCAGAAAAAGTTATTTGCAAGATGTGTGGAGTAACTGTAGAAGACAAGCAGCAGCTAAACTCTCAAAGGTTTCATTGTTCTACAGAATTAGTGAGAATATGCAGTCTGTCTGTGAGTATTGTTGGCTGTCATGTGTGCTGCTACACTGTTTGTGTTGAATATAGCCATGTGATTAACAAGTTAAAATGATTGTGGTCGTGATGCTAATTTCCGTTAGCCTGTCTATGGCGTTGTTAAGCTAGTGGACTTTGTGTAAGGCTAATACTGAAGGCAGTAGGCTACAACTGTTATGTCAGTGTGAAGTTACTTGTTTTATGTTTTCCGCCGTTTTGCACAATACATTTTCTTCAAGAAATATTATTGACTTTTATGCTTTTAATAGTTTAAAAAACAACTTCCTGCTTGAATGCTTTTACCATGGGCTATGGTAGGTTAGACAGTTAAGTGTCTGTTAAATGATGTGATTCCCAGGTTTGGTATGCCACAAGCAATAGACAGAGGCCCTGCTTTTTTCCCAAAGATCACTCAAGACTTGTCAGAGATCTTAGGGTTTAGGTGGCAGCTGCATGTTCCTTATCGTCCACAGAGCTCAGGTCAAGTTGAAAGAATGAAGGCCACTGTCAAAGAGAGGTTGACCAAATTGGTGGCGACGACAGGGCTAAAATGGCCTGACGCACTGCCTATTGTGTTGTATTCCATTTGAAGTGCACCAAGTGCAACAACAGATCTAAGCCCTCATGAGCTATTGATAGAGAGATCAATATCCACGGTGCAAGTCCCCCTTTGGCACCACATAAAGCCTCACTGCTTTGGATGGATGAGTTCATGGTTGATTATATGAAACAACAAACTGAAGTTTTGAGAAAGTATCATTTTCAAGTGTCTGACAGGCTCCCCAAACCATCAGGGGAGCTGATTCATTCCTTTAAGGAAGGTGATTCTGTGCTAATCAAATCTCTTGAAAAGGTGTCATTGACTCAGGTGGAAAGGCCCGGACCAGGTGCTACTGACTACAAGTACAGCTGTAAAGGTCAAAGGAAGAGCAGAATGGATTCACGCTACAAGGTGCAGATTGGCTCCAGCACCTGCCGATGAAGCACCAGCAGGGCCTGGCAGGTAATGGGGAGGCTGTTTCTCTTCTTCTTCCTCTTTCTGTGCAGATTCAGCTCAAACTAAAGCTGGCAGCAGGTTATAATATGACTGTTGAAGTTAGTGACTCCTCCTCTACCAGCAGCACTAATGTTACCGATAAATATATATATATCTGTGTTCAATCTTTGGTCTTTGTAAACTATACTAGCATTTTATTTATGAGATACTGATGAGTCGATAGAGTGACCTCTTTGTTAATGTGTGTTAAGAATTATAATCATTAATGTACCGTGCGATTACAGCTAAACCAGGATTGGTGTTATGATATTGTTATTTTAGGTGACTGTCTCTTGGGATTGATTTGATTGATTTTTCATTTTATTGCCTGTTTCCTGAAAAAATTTATAAAATAAATAAAACTAAAAAGAGAAACTTCAACAGGTGATAAGCATTACAGAAGCCTACGATGAAGATGGATTCCCCTCACAGTGCGGGCCACCATGCATCGTATGTGCTAGTAACCTCTCCATGGTGGCGGCCCCCAGCTGTGCAAAAAGCACATGGGCTGAAGACCACCTCTTTGTTCACCATTATATAATCACAATGTTTGTTTTAAGTGTTCAGAGTAGTGTGTAATCATGTGTAATGAAGGGCCCCTCTCAGATGCTAAGGTTACATCTTACATGTCATAATTTGCATAGTTAATAGGGTAAATAAGACGGGTACTGGTCACATTTAGACTGAAAAGTGATTTCCATTTATATTATTAACAGGTGTTGTTTTAAATTGACAGTTTGTGTTTTTTAAGGGTATCAATTTTTTTACTTGATTCATGTTATTGGATGGCTAAAGGGTCAATTTATGATTTAATGTTACTGATATGTGTTAATGTTTCATCACAGTAATATTCCTGTAATGCTCGAGTAAGGTCTGTTTTACGTTCCCCCTTTGACGGTTGTCAGAAAATTTAAAAAAAATGTAAACTTCTGTGTTTGGTATTGATCTTATGATCAATAAGAGGGGATTGTTATGGATTTTTTCTAAATTTAGGAGTTCCTAGGGTTGGCTAGTGTCCTTTTTTTACAGCATTAAATCTTTAAACTGTTGATCCAGAATGCAGGGTTGAAGCACAGTGTCTCAAGGAAAACAGATGGCTAGTTATCTCTAAGTTGACTAGGTAACCAAGGTCAGAGGAGTCTGCCAGCTTTGGCCCTTTGATAAGGCCGATGGCTGAGCGTCAGCAAGACAACAGGCGCCACTGTTAGTTCAGAGCTGAGAATGAGCATGCCCTGACTGTAACGCTACTCAAGAGTAATGTAAGGTAATATACTTGTACTTAACTGGGTGTTACTTTATAAGGCTGAGCACCATAGGGGAAGGTAGGAATATGTGGCGGACAAGGATATAACTCCATCAGCTTTTAATTCAATACCTAATATCAATATACTTGAGGGCTCAGACTTCAGTCCTACTCAAATTGATAACTTGGTAGATTGTGCTGCAGACTCTCTGCGAGCATCTCTAGACTCTGTTGCTCCTCTAAAAAAGAAGATAGTAAAGCACAGAAAGCTGGCTCCATGGTATAACATTCACACCCGCAGTTTAAAGCAAGCAGCAAGAAGATTTGAAAGGAAGTGGCGTCTAACCCGTCTGCAAGAGTCTCGCCTGGACTGGCATGATAGTTTGAAAGCTTATAGGAAGGCTCTCCGTAAGGCCAGAGCAGCTTATTATTCATCATTAATAGAGGAAAATAAAAACAACCCCAGGTTTCTTTTCAGCACTGTAGCCAGGCTGACAGAGAGCCACAGCTCTATTGAACCATCTGTTCCCATAACCCTCAGTAGTAGTGACTTCATGAGCTTCTTTAATGAGAAGATTATAACTATTAGGGAGAAAATCAGTCACACTGTGCCTTTGACTGAAACTGCTTTGTCTTTAAACACAGGAAGCATAGGACTCATTGAAGAACTTGATGTATACTTGGACTGCTTCTCTCCCATAGACCTCCACAAACTGACTTCATTGATTTCCTCATCTAAGCCTTCTACTTGTCTCTTAGATCCCATCCCAACTTCACTGCTTAAAGAAGCTTTACCGTTACTGAGCACCTCTTTACTGAACATGATCAACTTATCTTTGCTGTCAGGCTATGTACCTCAGTCATTTAAAGTAGCCGTAATCAAACCTCTTCTGAAGAAGCCCGGTCTTGATCCAGAGGTTTTAGCTAACTATAGACTAATATCCAACCTTCCTTTTCTCTCTAAGATCCTTGAGAAAGCAGTGTGCAGTCAGCTGTGTGACTTCCTCCAGAACAATAATCTATTTGAGGGCTTTCAGTCAGGATTTAGAAAATATCATAGCACCGAGAGCGCTCTGGTGAAAATTACTAATGACCTGCTAATTGCGTCAGACCATGGACTCGTCTCAGTACTTGTCTTGTTAGATCTTAGCGCTGCTTTTGATACTATTGACCATCATATCCTGTTGCAGAGATTAGAACATTTAACTGGCATCAGAGGAACTGCTTTAAGCTGGTTCAAATCCTACTTATCGGATCGATCACAGTTTGTTCACATTAATGATGAGTCCTCCATGCAGTCCATAGTCAGTTATGGAGTTCCTCAAGGTTCTGTGCTTGGGCCTATTCTATTTACTTTATATATGCTTCCTTTAGGCAATGTTATCAGGAGACACTCCATAAACTTTCACTGTTATGCAGATGATACTCAGCTATATTTGTCATTTAAGTCAGACGAATCCAGCCAGTTAGCTAAACTCCAAACATGTCTTCAGGATATAAAAACTTGGATGGCGCACAATTTCTTGTTGTTAAATTCAGATAAAACTGAGGTTATTCTAATTGGCCCTGAAAATCTCAGAAATAACCTATCTAATGACTTATTTACTCTAGGTGGCTTTGTACCAGCCTCGAACACCACTGTAAGGAATCTAGGGGTAATTTTTGACCAAGATATGTCCTTCAACGTCCACATGAAACAAACAGCTAGAACAGCTTTTTTTCATCTGCGTAACATTGCAAAAATAAGACATATTCTCTCCCAAAACGATGCAGAAAAATTAGTCCATGCATTTGTAACTTCCAGGCTGGACTATTGTAACTCGTTATTATCAGGCTGCCCTAATAAGTCTATCAGGACTCTCCAGCTGGTCCAGAACGCTGCAGCACGTGTTCTGACCAGAACCAGGAAAAGAGACCATATTTCTCCGGTGTTAGCCTCTCTGCACTGGCTCCCTGTAAAATCTAGAATAGAATTTAAAATCCTCCTCCTCACCTACAAGGCACTTAATGGTCAGGCACCATCTTATCTTAAAGAGCTAATAGTGCCTTATAATCCTGCTAGAACTCTACGCTCTCAGAATGCAGGACCACTAGCGGTTCCTAGGGTTTATAAAAGTAGAATGGGAGCTAGAGCTTTCAGTTATCAAGCTCCTCTTCTGTGGAACCAACTCCCTCTTTCAGTCCGGGAGGCAGACACCATCCCCTTATTCAAGTGTAGGCTTAAGACTTTCCTTTTTGATAGTGCTTATAGTTAGGACTGATCCAAGGTTGACTCAGGCTGCCTTGGATCAATCCTTAGTTATGCTGCTATAGGTCTAGACTGCCGGGGGACTTTCTCTGACACACTGAGCTTCTCTTCTTCTTCATTTGGATGCCTCCATTAAGTCATTTTACTAACTCATCTTCTTCCCCGGAGCCCCTGTGCTCCCAGCTCCCAGGTGTCCGTGAGCTGAGGCTACTTGTTGAGAAGGAGGTGGTGTCATCCAGGCTTCGTCTGTCCTGATGGTGGTGAGATGGAGAAGAGGCGATGCTGCTCAGGTTGTATCTGTTAGGGTAGTGGAGAAGAGGATGTGTTTCCTCTTCCTCCCTTTAACACATGCTGCAGATTAGTTTTGTGCCTCGTAGTCCCTGTGCGTTCTCATCTCACAGGTATCCATGGATCCAGTCTACCTGGTGGAGTAGTGCTTGTGCAGACCAGTCAGGCTTCATCTTCTGGTTCTGAGTGACGTGGTGGTGATGAGGTCATCCTGCGGAGGTTTCTCCTGTTTGGTGTGGTGGAGTGGAGGACGTGCTGCCCAGGCTTCTTCTGGTTGGCGTGTTGGAGAGGACGACACGCTTCTCATCCTTTGCTGATAGCTTGATGATGCTCTTCATCCCCTTGGACACTCTCATATAATTCTATATATACACACTGTATATTAGCTGTTGTTATATTGATTTGGACATTTCCATACAATTTTGTATGTTAGTGTTAATGTGTTTTCATTGTTGTTATTCTGTACACATGGCATCTATTGCACGTCTGTCCATCCTGGAAGAGGGATCCCTCCTCTGTTGCTCTTCCTGAGGTTTCTTCCGTTTCTTTTTCCCTGTTAAAAGGTTTTTTTTTTGGGGAGTTTTTCCTTAGTCGATGCGAGGGTCATTTGTAAAGGACAGAGGGTGTCATATCCTGTACAGATTGTAAAGCCCAATGAGGCAAATTCATAATTTGTGATATTGGGCTACACAAATAAACTTGACTTGACTCTGGCAGCTGTACGGTTGTCCACGACAAAGTTCATATTCCTCCTGACATATCAGAATCTTCAATAAATGTTACTTCTTCAATGAACCACGGGAGGCTCCTGGGTGCATCCATTCTTTCCTCATTGACTATTCAATATTTTCCACGACAGAAAAATACACTCATGAAATTAGGAAGCCAATGTGAATAAACTAATCAGTGTGACTTCAAAAGGAATCAACCAATATTCTTATATACTATCTGTTTATATCTCTATGAGTCTAATTGTCCATCTATTTATTTATTTATTTATTTATTTATTTATCAGCATTTAGTTGGCAATGAGCACAATGAATTAATGAATGAGTGAATAACTGACTAGTGCCCACAGAGCAGGGCAAACAGAAGAGGAAAGACACTTTTGCACTCACCCCACTGATTGAGAACATCAGTTAAACTCATAAAATGTATACATACCGACAGGGTCTCTATGCTCATCTAAACACTGATGCAAGCTGTCTCTCCCCTGCAGCAGCATGCCACACTGAACAGACAAAGAAGCCACACACCTGTCTGCTGGCACACTTCATCAGAATGGCTCCTCCCTCACTCTCCTGCCTACCTGCAGATACCCAACGCACTATTATTATTAGTATTATTATTATATTGATATTTATATGATTATTAATTAAACCCAGTCCCTTTAAATAAATTGGACAAAAGGGGAAAAGAGAAAAAAAATATGCTGAATGCCTGCCGATCGTTCTCCTGACTCAACACCTCCCACTTGGGCTCTTCGTTTCTGAACCCAAGGAGGTTAACAGGTCATCAGTCTTTTGCTCTTCAGTGGGAATCAGGACCACCAAGCGTCTGACGTCTCTGTGCAGAATTGTTGCAGGAACTTTAGTGAGAAGTTTCCCCTTTCCTGATATTTCACAGCCTTGTTTTGATGAGGTTGGCTTTTTAATTGGAACGGGATAGCTGGGAAAGGCCCTCACATAAACATCTCTCACAATGCCATCCTTGTCAGTGTTGACACTGACCACTCTGGCCAACTTATAGTGACTCCTCAATGCATTCTGGTCAGCCAACCAGACGACATCTCCCTTGGCCACATTCCGCTCCTTAGTATGCCACTTGCTTCTTATGAAGAGGTTTGGGCCTGCCAGCTGACACCACTTCCTCCAGAATTTGTCCACCTCTCTTTGGATGCTCTGGAGCCTCTTGGATGGGTAACCTTCAAACTGGAAGTCTCCTGGGTCACTTCTCATGCTGGCACAGCCCAACAGAAGAGAATTGGGACTGATGTAACTTACACAGTCCTCTCGGCTCTGTATCCTTGCTTCTATGGGTCTCTCATTGACCAGATTTGCAGTCATGAAGAGGATTGTTTGGAACTCGCCGTATGTAAAGGCTCCGTCACCACCGATGTTACTCAAGGCCCGCTTCACCAGTCGGACAGCTGCTTCTGCTGCCCCATTTCTGTGGGGAGAATCTGCTGGATGAATCCTCCATGACCACTCTGTTCCACACTTTGATGCTTCTTCTTCAAATAATTGTTTTGTTTAATTCCCTTAGGAAACTGTGAAGTTCCTCCAGTGCAGGCTTTGCTCCCACAAAGTTTGTTCCTGAGTCTGACCACAGTTTCTTGGGGTGCCCTCTTAAGGATGTAAATCTTTGATAGGCAAGCAGAAATCCCTCAGAAGACTGGTCTCTGACAACATCAGTGTATACTGCTCTTGAGGCCATGCAGCAGAACACAATGCCCCAGACTTTGAGTGTGACTCTCCTTCTCACCTCATCTTTCACTTTGTAGGGCCCAAACAGGTCCACAGTTGTGAATTCAAATGGTTAGCAGGGTTGGTTCTCTCTGGTGGGAGGTTGCTCATTATTATTTATTTGCATCGCTTTGCTGTTGCTTTCCTGCAGATTACACAGCTGTCCACCACCCTTTTTGCTAATCTTCTGCCTTTTATCACCCAGGCTCTTTTCCTCATCCTTAGAAGGGTTCGGGCTACTCCTTCATGATTAGCTTTGTGGGCCTCACGTGCTATCAGTGTGGACAACCATGCTTCATAAGGTATGATTGGCACTGCAACTCTGTCTTCATCAAACATCTGGATCCTGCCCCCACAGACCAGGAGTCCAGCATCTCTGAATACTACCAATCTTTTTAAAGCTGTTTCTGGAAAAATTACTCCTTCTTGGGCAGCGAGGAAAAGGTCTCTCATAGCTGCTTCTTGTTCCTTTGGTTTCAGCACAATTTTCTCATTCATCATTACCTGCCCTTTCCTTTTTTTCTTGACCTTAAACCACGCAGCTCTTCGGACCCAGGCCACGACAACAACCAATTTGGATAAGCTGCTGAACTTTTCCACCTCCACGAGGTCTTTGATTCTCCAATTAGCAGGTGTTCTTGCCATAGCAGGTGGTCTTAGTTTGTCTCTGACCTCTGGTTTTGAACTCTTTGTTGGAAATGGAAGCTGTTCAGTCTCCTTTTGCTTTGCTCGAGTTTAGGCTCTAGTTACGACTGACGTGAAGGCTTTCCTCTGCAGCTGGTTGACACTTTGTCTGGCACATGCTGCAACATCTCTAGCTGACTTTGAAGGCCACTCCTCCTCCGGCTGCCTCAGGAATGTTGGCCCATTTTGCTATGTGGAACTCTCCTTTAATTCATCAGGGGAACCTCCTCTTGTCAAAATGTCAGCAATATTCAGCTCTCTAGGAATCCACCACCAATCTTAATACTACTACTGGTCCAGCTCTCTGGATTTGACCCACACGGTTGGCGAAAAAGGTCTGGTATCCATAAATTTCTCTCTAGATAGCCCCCAGGACGGTTTGGCTGTCCACCAGGTGGAGCCAACACTCTACATCCATCCCTCCGTACTTCTCAAAGTGCTACCTGAGCCTGGCTGCGAAGACTGCACCGCAAAGCTCAGCCTTGATAGCATCTCCTTTCTGATTCAACAAACCGCACCTTGGTCCCTTGTTTGGTGCTCCACCTCAAATACATCACAGCTCCATAGGTCTTATCACTCCCATCTGACAAGGTGATTCCCCAGGGTCTCCCCTCCCAGTTGGTGGGTGTGAAGCTGCAGTGGAATCTGCCCAAGCTCCACATGCTCCTCAAAAAGTTTGATGGCTTTGCCTCTGAGGCTTTCTGAAAGTGGCTTGTCCCAGTTTTCTCTGGTAAGTTTTCCACCCCCCGTCTCCTGGAATGCTTTCCTCACAAGGATTGCCCCTTCTGTTTGGCAGGTGTTACCAGGCTGATGGGATCGTAAAGCCCAGCCACCTGGCTTAAAAGCTCCCTTCTAGTCAGTGGGTCAGGAGTTCCTAGTCACACCTCCTCCTTGAGAAGATCTTTGCTCACCCTCACCTTTTTCTTCCTCTTAGAAAAGTTGATGGATGTTAACATGTAGTTTATCTTCTCCCACATTAGAACCAACACCCAGAGCTTTGTTATCTTCGTCTCTCATCTGATTTGGAAGAATGATGGTTGAAACTTTTGTCACATCCTCCTCTCCTTCCTGGACAGCATCACTCCTTTGCCTCCCACTGTTCTCTGACCGTACCTATGGTTTCACCAGGAAGCCCCCAGCTCTCAGGATTTCCCCCACACCTTGGGTAATTTCATCCAGTTTCTCCAGGCTGTTGTGGGAGGTAAGGATGTCATCATCATACCTATCCTCTTCAAGGACTCTGCATTCCTCTGTCCGAGCCTCTCCGTCGTCTCCGGGCGCAGGAATTTTTTTGTAATCACACCAATCACAGCCCTTGTCGTCTCCGTCTTCCCTTGACGGATTGACGGACAGTTACAAAAAAATTCCTGCGCCCGGAGACGACGGAGAGGATCTCCCTCAGGCTCTCCGGCGACGGAGAGGGCTCTCCGTCTCTACGTACGACACTTTACGGAGTACCATAAATTGGCCTTCATTCTTCCAAATCAGATGAGAGACGAAGATAGATAGACCCTGTTGAGATGTGAAAGGCCATGCTTGTGCTATTTTATGATTTTTTTTAAGCATAGACATGTTTACTAGTTATGGTTTGTTATTTTTCAGATATTTTAACTAGTTATGGTTTGTTTTAATTAAACGCACACGTTATGATGGATTCAGTCATATACAGTTTTACTAGTTGTGAGGTTTACTATTTTATTCTGTTAAATATGTTGAAATGCTTTATTATGCATAATGAAGAGTGTAAAAGTAGTTTCATGGTTTTCAGACAAAGAACAGAGATTCACAGAGTACAGGAATGTGTCCTTATCTCTTTGGCTGGAGATATCTTCGGTGGGCACACAATAACACTTTGGAGGTCCAGTGTGCCGCCTCTGGACGCCCTTTTGCACCAAATATCAACCAATAAAGAGAAGAACTGATGACATCCAACACCCCAAAGACCTGAAGACTACGCCTAGTTAGAAAGTGAAACTTGTAAAAGCTATAAAAGGATTGGACTTAGCCTTGTGCGAGGTTCCTGGAGCGCCCAAGGCCTCAGGACCCAGATCTGTCCCAACGTTCTTTGTCTCACTCATTAAATAGAGGTTTTAACTGAGAATCTCTTCGACCTCCTTGTCATCGCTTCCTCTCATCTAAGACCACGCAGGAAAGCAGGTGAAAGGTATATTTTTGGGAGTCAGACACTTGTTACTGGTTTAATACTGCTTATATTAGGGGAAGCTGGTTGCGAGGTACCTTTCAAATAGTGAAGAACCGGAAGAAACTAGAACAAGTATCATTTGCCCAGAGAGGTAAAGTATGGGAAGAGACTACCATAGTACCATTTGGCCTGTGGGGTAAAGTACGGGAAAAGACTAGTACAAGTATCATTTGCCCTGTGGTAAAGTACAGGAAGATTCTAGGGCAAGTACCACTCACATTTGAAGTAAGGGAAAGTGATCACAAGTGCCCTGAGATAAACCACCTGCTTTTTCCTAATAGCCACTGGCTAAACATGACAACTACTTGGTTATTTAGTTTAATCTATGAATATTTCTCCTAAACATCATTTTAACCCTTCACTTAGCCTGCTTAGCTGTAATGATCAGACTGTGTCTATTGTTAAATATCTGACTGATGACTATGTCTAAGGGGAAAAAGACCAGACACACGTAGTATGATTTGGTTTATCAATTCAAGAGTTGTCTTCTCTTTAAAAAAAAAAAAAAGGATTCAGACTTTAGCAATATAAAAATAACTTAATAGAATAATATGCAAAAGTGAAAGTGAAAGCAATAATGTGGATATTGAATATGATGGTAAAAATGTACATGTTGTATCAGACAATCTATGAATATATTTGGTTACTTCTTACACTATAGCATATAATACATTCTGAATGTTTGTATTCAAATCCTAGCGAACGATGCGAATGGGCGGGGCTTGTGTTCATTGATGTCACTAGTGACATCACAATCCTCCTGAACCGAGGTTATGAAAGGAGGCAGTTTGCAGAAGTTCACTCCCGGTCCTCAAACCAATGAGGAGTACTGGGGAGCTCTGACCTTTGGTCGTGGAGCTGCTGGAGATCAGTGGGTAGCCTTTTATGCTGCTTGGGTTCATCTCCTGGAGGTCAGTGGGTAGCTTTTTGTGCTACCCGAGTTTATCTCCTTGAGATGTCCTAAGCCACACAAGTCTCCAGCCTGTTTCCTCCCAGGTCGGAGCTCTCCGGTGCTTCGTTAGAGGCTGGGAGGGGTAGAGGACAAGCCCTCGGAGGAGGACTTGTCCTCTACCTGCTTTTCTATGTCAAACAGAAAACATCAGATTATTCCAGCATATGTCACAGCTCAGTGACTGTCTCCAGTTGTGTAAAGTAAATAACAACATTTGTGTAACTGTAGTATTTATTACTTAAATGGACTGTAGCCTGCTGGTGACTTTCTGGACTAAATAGGGCTGCTTTTCTGGGCTGGTGAAAACTACTGATAATACAATATGCTAGGATATACATCATTTAAAAGTTGAGTATTTGTTCTGCTAATTCTAAGCACACTTTATCCTGTCTTGTTTGACTGAACTGATCAGATCAATGAATGTGTTTGATAAGGTGCAGGAAATAAACACAACTGCACTGTAATTCTCTGACTTTAGGAATGCCTACTACAATATATAAAAAACTGGATAAAATTTTATTCAACTTCATATGGAGAAATAAATGTCATTATCTAAAAAAAGAGGTACTATCTAACACGAGACAAATGGGGGTTTGGAGGTCCTAAGTTTTGAAACATTAAATAATACTTTTAAAATTAAATGGCTGACGAAATTGATGAAGGAGGAAGATAATATTTGGAACGCTTTCCCAAAATAGTAAATAGAGTAGTCAAAATAGAGTAATGTTTTTTTTTTCTACAATAAATTACTCATTATTCCAAATACAAAAGGCATATTGTGTAAATAGAGTATGAATAGTAAAATGTCTTTGTTTGGCTGCCATAGGGGAGGACAGAACACCTTTATGACTGGCTCCCCTGCACCTTATGGTTTGTGTATTTACTTTTGGTTATGTACAGTTACATCTGTTTTATTCCTGTGTTCTGTGTATCTTTGTGCTTCTGTTGGTCACTCCAGGTTCAGTATGTATTGTCAAATTTACAAATGCATTTTAGCAACAATTAATGGTGAGATTTGAGATTACAAAACTCTCTTGCGCCCCCCTCCATTTTGAAAACTTTCCCTCAAGGAAACTAAACTAGTAACTGCTCCTAAGATGGATCATAAGATTACTCTCTAAAAGTTCAAGAAGTTCAAAATGTTAAACAAATAAAAGCTGTCTTCTTGTTTTCCAGCTAAGGCATCTCCAGTGGACACTCACTATATATATACATACGTGTATATATATATATATATATATATATATATATATATATATATATATATATATATATAAACACGTTTCTAACAAGTTTTCCCCACTCAGCGACACACCCGCTGAGAAGCCAACCCTGGTTATTGGCAGCTCTATTCTTCGAAACGTGAAATTAGCGACACCGGCAACCATAGTCAAATGCATTCCGGGGGCCAGAGCGGGCGACGTTGAATCCTATTTGAAACTGCTGGCTAAGGATAAGCGTAAATATGGGACTATTGTTATTCACGCTGGCGGTAATGACACCCGGTTACGCCAATCGGAGGTCACAAAAATTAATGTGGAATCGGTGTGTGCTTACGCTAAAACAATGTCGGACTCCGTAGTTTTCTCTGGTCCTCTCCCTAGCTTGGCCTCTGATGACATGTTTAGTCGCATGTCATCCTTCCACCGCTTGCTGTCGAGGTGGTGTCCAGTTAATGATGTGGGCTTCATCGATAATTGGAACAGTTTCTGGGGAAAACCTGGTCTGATGAGGAGAGACTGCATCCATCCTACTTTGGAAGGAGCAGCTCTCATTTCTAGAAACATGGCCAAGTTTATTAGTCAACCTAACCCATGACAACCCAGGGTTGAGACCAGGAGACAGAGTTGTAGTTTAACACACTTCTCTGTGCTTCCATTAGAGCAGTCACCCACCCAGAACCCCATAGAAACGGTGTCTGTCCCACGACCACTGAAATCAGTTAAATCCATAGTAAACAAAAGGGGAGTTGAACAAAATAACTTAATAAAAATTAAATCCACTGCTGAAATAGTTAATCAGGACAGGAGAATTAAATGTGGACTTTTAAATATCAGGTCATTATCATCTAAAGCTCTACTAGTAAATGAATTAATATCTGATAACCAGGTTGATTTATTTTGTCTTACTGAAACCTGGTTGTGTCAAGATGATTATGTCAGCCTGAATGAATCCACTCCTCCTAGTCATATTAATACTCATATTCCTAGAGATACAGGTCGTGGAGGAGGAGTTGCAGCCATTTTTGATTCTAGTCTATCGATCAAACCTAAACCTAAATTAAATTATAAGTCTTTTGAAAGCCTGGTTCTTAGTCTTTCTCATCTTAAATGGAAAACAGAGAAACCAGTTTTATTTGTTATAGTGTACCGTGCTCCAGGTCCATATTCTGAATTTATATCTGAGTTCTCTGAGTTTTTATCAACTTTAGTCCTGAGAACTGATAAAGTCATTATTGTAGGTGACTTTAATATTCATGTGGACGTTGACAGTGACAGCCTTGGTACTGCTTTTATCTCGCTGTTAGATTCAATTGGCTTCTGTCAGAATGTTCAGGAACCAACTCACTGTTTTAACCATACACTCGACCTGGTCCTGACCTACGGCATTGAAGTAGAACATTTATCAGTCCACCAACAGAATTCCTTCCTATCAGACCATTACTTGTTAACCTTTGAATTTTTTCTTCTGGACTACACTACATCAGGTAAATCCATGTACACTAGATGTTTATCTGAAAGTGCTGTAGCCAAGTTTAAGGATATAATTCCATTAGCTTTTAATTCAATATCTAATATCAATATACTTGAGGGCTCAGACTTCAGTCCTACTCAAATTGATAATTTGGTAGATAGTGCTGCAGACTCTCTGCGAGCATCTCTAGACTCTGTTGCTCCTCTAAAAAAGAAGATAGTAAAGCACAGAAAGCTGGCTCCATGGTATAACCCTCACACCCGCAGTTTAAAGCAAGCAGCAAGAAGATTTGAAAGGAAGTGGCGTTTAACCGGTCTGCAAGCGTCTCGCCTGGACTGGCATGATAGTTTGAAAGCTTATAGGAAGGCTCTCCGTAAGGCCAGAGCAGCTTATTATTCATCATTAATAGAGGAAAATAAAAACAACCCCAGGTTTCTTTTCAGCACTGTAGCCAGGCTGACAGAGAGCCACAGCTCTATTAAACCATCTATTCCCATAACCCTCAGTAGTAGTGACTTCATGAGCTTCTTTAATGAGAAGATTATAACTATTAGGGAGAAAATCAGTCACACTGTGCCTTTGACTGAAAATGCTTTGTCTTTAAACACAGGAAGCATAGGACCCATTGAAGAACTTGATGTATACTTGGACTGCTTTTCTCCCATAGACCTCCACAAACTGATTTCATTGATTTCCTCATCTAAGCCTTCTACTTGTCTCTTAGATCCCATCCCAACTTCACTGCTTAAAGAAGCTTTACCGTTACTGAGCACCTCTTTATTAAACATGATCAACTTATCTTTGCTGTCAGGCTATGTACCTCAGTCATTTAAAGTAGCCGTAATCAAACCTCTTCTGAAGAAGCCCGGTCTTGATCCAGAGGTTTTAGCCAACGAAAGACCAATATCCAACCTTCCTTTTCTCTCTAAGATCCTTGAGAAAGCAGTGTGCAGTCAGCTGTGTGACTTCCTCCAGAACAATAATCTATTTGAGGACTTTCAGTCAGGATTTAGAAAATATCATAGCACCGAGACCGCTCTGGTGAAAATTACTAATGACCTGCTAATTGCGTCAGACCATGGACTCGTCTCAGTACTTGTCTTGTTAGATCTTAGCGCTGCTTTTGATACTATTGACCACCATATCCTGTTGCAGAGATTAGAACATTTAACTGGCATCAGAGGAACTGCTTTAAGCTGGTTCAAATCCTACTTATCGGATCGATCACAGTTTGTTCACATTAATGATGAGTCCTCCATGCAGTCCATAGTCAGTTATGGAGTTCCTCAAGGTTCTGTGCTTGGGCCTATTCTATTTACTTTATATATGCTTCCTTTAGGCAATGTTATCAGGAAACACTCCATAAACTTTCACTGTTATGCAGATGATACTCAGCTATATTTGTCATTTAAGTCAGACGAATCCAGCCAGTTAGCTAAACTCCAAACATGTCTTCAGGATATAAAAACTTGGATGGCGCACAATTTCTTGTTGTTAAATTCAGATAAAACTGAGGTTATTCTAATTGGCCCTGAAAATCTCAGAAATAACCTATCTAATGACTTATTTACTCTAGGTGGCTTCGTACCAGCCTCGAACACCACTGTAAGGAATCTAGGGGTAATTTTTGACCAAGATATGTCCTTCAACGTCCACATGAAACAAACAGCTAGAACAGCTTTTTTTCATCTGCGTAACATTGCAAAAATAAGGCATATTCTCTCCCAAAACGATGCAGAAAAATTAGTCCATGCATTTGTAACTTCCAGGCTGGACTATTGTAACTCGTTATTATCAGGCTGCCCTAATAAGTCTATCAGGACTCTCCAGCTGGTCCAGAACGCTGCAGCACGTGTTCTGACCAGAACCAGGAAAAGAGACCATATTTCTCCGGTGTTAGCCTCTCTGCACTGGCTCCCTGTAAAATCTAGAATAGAATTTAAAATCCTCCTCCTCACCTACAAGGCACTTAATGGTCAGGCACCATCTTATCTTAAAGAGCTAATAGTGCCTTATAATCCTGCTAGAACTCTACGCTCTCAGAATGCAGGACCACTAGCGGTTCCTAGGGTTTATAAAAGTAGAATGGGAGCTAGAGCTTTCAGTTATCAAGCTCCTCTTCTGTGGAACCAACTCCCTCTTTCAGTCCGGGAGGCAGACACCATCCCCTTATTCAAGAGTAGGCTTAAGACTTTCCTTTTTGATAGTGCTTATAGTTAGGACTGATCCAAGGTTGACTCAGGCTGCCTTGGATCAATCCTTAGTTATGCTGCTATAGGTCTAGACTGCCGGGGACTTCCTCTGACACACTGAGCTTCTCTTCTTCTTCATTTGGATGCCTCCATTAAGTCATTTTACTAACTCATCTTCTTCCCTGGAGCCCCTGTGCTCCCAGCTCCCAGGTGTCTGTGAGCTGAGGCTACTTGTTTGAGAAGGAGTTGATGTCATCCAGGCTTCGTCTGTCCTGATGGTGGTGAGATGGAGAAGAGGCGATGCTGCTCAGGTTGTATCTGTTAGAGTAGTGGAGAAGAGGATGTGTTTACTCTTCCTCCCTTTAACACATGCTGCAGATTAGTTTTGTGCCTCGTAGTCCCTGTGCGTTCTCATCTCACAGGTATCCATGGATCCAGTCTACCTGGTGGAGTAGTGGTTGTGCAGACCAGTCAGGCTTCATCTTCTGGTTCTGAGTGACGTGGTGGTGATGAGGTCATCCTGCGGAGGTTTCTCCTGTTTGGTGTGGTGGAGTGGAAGATGTGCTGCCCAGGCTTCTTCTGGTTGGCGTGGTGGAGAGGACGACATGCTTCTCATCCTTTGCTGATAGCTTGATGATGCTCTTCATCCCCTTGGACACTCTCATACAATTCTATATATACACACTGTATATTAGCTGTTGTTATATTGAGTTGGACATTTCCATACAATTTTGTATGTTAGTGTTAATGTGTTTTCATTGTTGTTATTCTGTACACATGGCATCTATTGCACGTCTGTCCATCCTGGAAGAGGGATCCCTCCTCTGTTGCTCTTCCTGAGGTTTCTTCCGTTTCTTTTTCCCTGTTAAAAGGTTTTTTTTGGGGAGTTTTTCCTTAGTCGATGCGAGGGTCATTGTAAAGGACAGAGGGTGTCATATCCTGTACAGATTGTAAAGCCCAATGAGGCAAATTCATAATTTGTGATATTGGGCGTTACAAATAAAGTTGACTTGACTTGACTTGACTATATACGTATACATATATACACTTATATGTATATATGTATATATATATATATATATATATATATATATATATATATATATATATATATGTATACGTATATATATATGTTGTTTTATGAGGCCAAACTCTTTCTACTTTGCTGTAGGCCTATACTGAAAGGCTGAATACGTTATAGTCTACCTAATCACTGTAGCCTGATGGATGAACAAATCAAATTCAAACCTTATTAATAAATAGGATATCTTGTAAACTATACTGCATGATCCAAATAGAGTATTATTTGATAAACGTTTAAAGTTTCATCACATTTTGGGCCTGAAATCCATGCTGAATCCACCCTTCTGATGGGATCAGTTTAATCCAGATTTTTTGGATCAAAGTGATCCCAATCCCACTAAAAACTCTTAAAAACCCAAACCAAAGGTTTGATCCACATCAAAACCCAGATTGGATTACATGATCTAATCTGATTACATAATCCGTTTTTTCTTTTGAAAAAGCCATTTTCAAGATTTGATCCAATCCGTTATCCAAAATCTGAGTGGATTCCTTTTGAAAAACTGAGCACTGGTTATTATACAGAAGCATTAAGGTTAACTGTTGTTTTATGAACTGGAACAATTGATACAACCTGTCATCCTTAAATCCAGTTTCTAATACATTGATCTGAATGATTTTTATTTTTTAAAAAGACGAATCCTTTGTTTTCTTTTAACTAAAAATGACTAAAACTAGACAAAAACTATCACATATAGAAATGACTAAAATGTCACCAAAACTAAAAATCATTTTCATTCCAAAAGACTTAAGACTAAATCTAAAATGGCTGCCTAAAACAACACTGGTTTTACTGTAATTCTCCACTAACTTTTGAGATTTTTTTCAGCTCCATACTGGAAAATAACAAAGTAACACAGTACAAAATAAACAATTACAACAAAATAGGAGCAAAACAGACATGTAGTCTGACTAATTAAAACAAATGAAAAATAGAAACAAGTACCTCACATAACAGCAAATCTAGCTTTGGTTATTTATCAATGCATAGAAGTTAATGTGAGTTAACATTAACATATCGTAATATAAACTTTCTAAACTGTTCATATGGATATTACTACTGACTAACCTCTATTCCCTTATGTTTTCTCAGTGGCAAGACCTGTGTGTGTGTGTGTGTGTGTGTGTGTGTTTTTCAGTATATTGTGTTTTCTTTAATAAAAAATGTAAATGAAATTGTCTTATTTTATCATCCCCATGATATTTATTTTGATATGATCAATATGTGAAACTGGTGAGTGTGACCCAGTTAGTCCTCATTTAGTTTTGGCTAACAATTATATTTTAATAATAATACATTTTCTGAACAGATTGCCTGTCACGTTACCTGTTACTCAAAGACACTGTACATCAAAGGTGACATAAAAGCACAATATTTGAAAAGATCATAACAGTATCTATATAAAAGCAATCAAAAATTAAAAGCAATTCTGAATAAGTGAGTTTTTTCCAGGGATTTGATTCTGGGTAGGTCTGAGCAGGTGTGAATGTTTATGGGCAGAGTGTGGGGGCAGCAACAGTAAAAGCCCCAGGTCCGGTTCTTGGTTCTGTGTGAAAGGGAGAGGAGGTGGGCATCAGAGGATTGAAGGTCCTGATGGTTTTGGTGGAATGTAGAGCTGGATGTTGACAGTGAAGCAGTGGAAACGGACACCGTGATGATAACTGAGGTAAGTGGGAGTATGTACAAGAGCCATTCATATGAAGTAATATCAACCCATTTATACAAAGTAATATAAAGTAGAATTCATAAACAACCATCATTTTCATGGAGGATCACCCAGACACTGGATTCTTCAGATACAATGCAACTGATCAGGGTTAGGGGTGGGGTAAGTGAAGAACTACTGATTATCAACACAAAACATGGTCTAAGTGGCCTGAAATGACATTTGTGACTTATAATAAGCCAAAACTAAATTGTCACTAAGACATTTGTCCACTTTGTCAACCAAAACAGGTTTTAATCATTTTTATGCAGGTGACCATTCATGGCCTCTTGAAATCTATACCTGACACTAGGGGTTGGTCAAGAAAGGTAAAGCTTTAAATTTTGTCATAGAGGTAAACCAAATACATCATCGGAAAGGTCTTATCAAGGAGGATAGTATGATGTCAGTCTAAGGGCTCTATGCCAGTCCTGCTTTGAACTATTGACCTTTGAACTCTGCCTTTTCTGCATTTTCTAAGTCATCTAGCTCAACAACAGAATTACCTACAATCATGACAGTAACATTTCTGGAAAGGTCTTGATTTCCTTTATCATGTGGGGTATGGTTTTGTGTGTTCACCTATAGCAGGCGTCACTAAATATGGTCAAAACACATTTTCAGCTATTTAACATGTTCTTTTTAAAATTCTGACCAAACAGCAGTGTTCCCCATCCACTAAAACCCCTGACTACACTTTCACTTTTATATGAAGTACTTCCACTAATGAGAAAAAGGGGTTATAAATAAAAAACTACAATTCCCTATTGCAGCGCAATACAACATGATAGGGCTGACCGTTAAGTGTGTAGTTTTTCCGGTTAGCTAGTTGTCAGAATCAGAACAGGGTTTTTCAACAGAACTACAGTATAAAATGCCGACTAGCTTCCTAACAAATATGCTACAGCAGAACTACCATCCGTGTTGCAAAAGGCAAAATACATCGTCTTTGGTCAATATTAATCCCTAAAATGTTGTTCGGTGAGGCTCGTGCACGTTGCTATGGTAACCATATAAGCTGCTGTGCGCACATGGAAGACGGAAGTCAAATGCGTTATCTTACTTATTTTATCAATAATACCCATTTACTATTTATATTATTATTATTATTACAATCATGTTAATCCCCAACCCCTCAACATTACATTTCCAGTTTCCATGTTTAGATTGTGATTTTAAAAGAGATTAGATTATTTGGTATTGATGCATGGAATTTGTTGTCTTTGAATAGTGGCTTTATCTCGTACTGTACACAGCATATATCCATGAGAATTCATTTCTCCAGTAGTGTATGGATGTCAGCTAATATTTTGGATACCAGAGGCCTGCTGTTAATTGTTACATATACTAATACAGCATGCTATTAAAATCATGTGTTCCTGACTAATAGCTATAATTAACAAAGTGTTTCTGTACATAACTAAATAAATCACAGTATACATACCTACCATCACAGCAATGAAAATAACAACTCAGCATTTCCATAAACATTTTATTTTTTAAAAAGAAAACAATACTCCAGTATGAACAACTTCACATGTACAGTAGAGCACAGTTGACAGAAGTAGTTGAAAAAATGGATTATTCATAGACAAAGTAACATCATTGATTTCATTCAATAGTCAGTTCAGCATGATATGTACATAGTGTAATAGGTTCAGTGTCACTGTGAAAAAGTGAAGTAAATAGTAGAACTTGAGGAGAACTGTGAAGCTGTCTGTAAGAGGGGTCACCAGCGTCTCCACTGCCTCAGGAAGCTGTCCTTCTTTCACGTGGATAAAACCATGATGATCCTGTTCTATCATGCTTTTATTGAGTCTGTCCTATCTTTCTGCTTGGTGTCATGGTTTGGAGGTCTGACTCTGAAGGACAGAAACAGACTGAGCCAAATTGTTAAATGGTCCAGTGGACTCATTGGTGAGCCTCAGCTGAGCCTGGAGTCCCTGTACACCAGGCAGCTACAGAGGATTGCCAGCTCCATCACAGTTGATAACTCTCACCCTGTGTCTGCTGAGTTCCAGCTCCTTCCATCCGCTCAGAGGTTCAGGGTCCCAAGAGGCCGAACCAAGCGGTACAGGAGCAGCTTTGTTCCAGCCGCAGTTGGTCTCTTAAATAAGTCACAGCTTCACTGCACATATTTATTTATCTGTTTATGGAAGTTTTACCCTGTTGTCTTATTTAACTTGATGCTTTAATGGTCTTTTAATTGCTCATGTGGCTTCTTCTCTTTTATTGGGCCTTGGTCTGGTTCTGGTCTCAGGCAGCATACGAGTACTCTATCTTGTTGTGGTTTGTCTGTTTATTAAATAGTTTTTTTATAGTTTTTATAGTTTTTTTATATTTTTTTTTAATAGTTTATTAAATTTATTAAATAGAAGTGCATTAATTACAGTATACAGTTACAATATACAATGAATACGACACTTGTGCCACGAGTTACATAACATCATCATCACTGCCATTCATTAATTAGAAAATTTTAAATTAGTCCATTTTGTAAAACAAAAAAAAGTTAAGAAACAAGGTTGAGTTTATTCCAGGGGAGGGACTGGATCTTATCTAGAGTTCTCCTCCTTCTCAAGTCAGTTAAAACGTGTTTCACCACGGTATCGCTGTCCATCACTGTCTGTTTCAGGACCATAACGCACCTTGTTATCCACAGTTTATCACATACAATACTAATAATCAGTTGAAAAAGTTCTCTTTCCTTTATGGACATTTGTTTGTCTAATATTCCGTACATTACTGATTTATAACTGACCTCAGGTGCCAGGCCGAGACCCTGCAGCTGGGACCAGACCTCCTGAGCTCGGTAACAGTCCATCTTACTTATTTTATCAATAATACCCATTTACTATTTATATTATTATTATTATTACAATCATGTTAATCCCCCAACCCCCTCAACATTACATTTCCAGTTTCCATGTTTAGATTGTGATTTTAAAAGAGATTAGATTATTTGGTATTGATGCATGGAATTTGTTGTCTTTAAATAGTGGCTTTATCTCATACTGTACACAGCATATATCAATGAGAATTCATTTCTCCAGTAGTGTATGGATGTCAGCTAATATTTTATTTTATTTTTATTTTTTTTTTTATTTTCCAGTGAGGTATTTTCAACACCTCACTGGAAACATGCCACGTACCGGCCTGCTTCAAGACATCCGCTATCATCCCTGTTCCCAAGAAGCTGAGGACAACAGGTCTCAATGACTACAGACCCGTCGCCTTGACCTCTGTGGTTATGAAGTCATTTGAGCGCCTCATGCTTCCACACATCAAAGACATTACTGACTCACACCTGGACCCCCTGCAGTTCGCCCACAGAGCCAACAGGTCTGTAGATGATGCATTTAACCTGGCCTTGCATTTCATCCTTCAGCACCTGGACTCCCCAGGATCCTATGCCAGGATCCTGTTTGTGGATTTCAGCTCTGCCTTCAACACTATCATCCCAGCTGTCCTGCAGGACAAGCTCTCCCAGCTGAACGTGCCAGACTCCACCTGCAGGTGGATCACAGACTTCCTGTCTGACAGGAGGCAGCATGTAAAGCTGGGAAAACACATCTCTGACTCCCGGACTATCAGCACTGGATCCCCTCAGGGCTGTGTTCTTTCCCCTCTGCTCTTCTCCCTGTACACCAACAGTTGCACCTCCAGTCACCAGTCTGTCAAGCTCCTGAAGTTTGCGGACGACACAACCCTCATTGGGCTCATCTCTGATGGAGATGAGTCCGCCTACAGGAGGGAGACAGACCGTCTGGTGTCCTGGTGCAGCTTGAACAATCTGGAGCTCAATGCTTTAAAGACAGTGGAGATGATTGTAGACTTCAGAAGGAACTCAGCCCCGCTCACACTCACCCCCATCACCCTGAGAGACTCTCCAGTGGTCACTGTGGAGTCCTTCTGCTTCCTGGGCACCATCATCACCCAGGACCTCAAGTGGGAGCTGAACATCAGCTCTCTCACCAAAAAAGCCCAACAGAGGATGTACTTCCTGTGGCAGCTGAGAAAGTTCAACCTGCCAGTGAAGATGATGGTGCACTTCTACACCTCCATCATCGAGTCCATCCTCACCTCCTCCATCACCATCTGGTACGCTGCAGCTACTGCCAAGGACAAGTGCAGACTGCAGCGTATCATCCGCTCTGCTGAGAAGGTCATTGGCTGCAGTCTGCCTTCCCTCCAGGACCTGTACACCTCCAGGACTCTGAGGCGTGCAGGTAAGATTGTGGCCGATCCCTCCCACCCTGGACACAAACTCTTTCAAACATTACCCTCTGGCAGGAGGCTTCGGTCCATCAAGACCAGAACCTCACGCCACAAGAACAGTTTCTTCCTGTCTGCCACCGGCCTCAGAAACAAGGTCCAGGTCCCCGCTGACACCCCTCCTCATAGACCGTGACGTTACATTAAGGTGTTCATTAATGCACATCACCGGCACTGTTGCTGGTCATGCTGCACATCCACACCATAAAGTTGCACTCAAAACCTGTATAAATGTAAATATCAATGTAAATATCTTGCACTCCAAACATTCTTGTACAAAATACGTTAATTCCGTGGCTCTGTTTCTTGCACTGTTACACTGTTACTTGTTTTGCACGACTACACTCTTACTTTATATATTTTATATTTGTATCTTCTACTTTATCTTGTTTTTTTCTATATTTATGTTGCACCAACCCACCAGAACAAATTCCTTGTATTGTGTTAACTATACCTGGCAATAAATCTTTTTCTGATCTGATCTATTCTGATAAGAAGGTGTTGCTGCGTCTCATCTTCATTACAGTAAATCATGGGACAGGTTTTAGTTGTAACATAACAACTCCATGACACAACAGCTCTTACAGCTAATCTGTTGACAGAGGTGAGCCAACGAACATCCCGAGACACTAACAGCTATACCTTCACTGTCGGTTAAACATTTATACTTTATCACTCCACCATATTTATTGTTAATTTTATTAAAAATCACTTTACTTGGCCAGTCTTTCCAGTCAATCTTTAAATGTTGGTATTGGTGGGTAAAATCTCCATACATTAACTTATAGTCTGGGCCTCGTCTGGCTCGGCCTCTTCTTTTCCTCCACATGGAAAGATCACCGACCCAGAGAGCGTTCCTGGAAATGGCGGTGGACACGTTCTTCATGAAGGCAATAAGGAGTCTACTTCCCAGCTCTACAGCCCCCAACCCCCCATATTCTCTGCTTTTATACAATAATTCTCTTTTTGTAACCTCCCTGGTTGTACCCCAGACTAAGTTAACACATTATTTATTTAATTTAATGATCATATTATTTGATGGAGGGAAGATGTTGGCAAGGAAGAGGAGTTTGAACAGAATGAAGGTTTTTATCATGTTAACTCTTGTTTTATAGTTCATATCTTTGTTTTCCCATTTTTTAACCTCCTCATTGACTTCACATAGCTTACTCTGCCAGTTTCTCTCACTACTATCTCTATGACAGAAAGTTAAGCCCAAAATTTTGATTTCCTGCTTAACTTTAACATTTATATTTTGTTTATTACTCTCCATTCCAATCCAAACTCCTTCTCTTTTATTATTGTTTAATTTGGTACCTGAAGCTAATTCATATAAACTAAGAATATTGGTTAAAGCATCATCTTTTTATAATAACATTGATATCATCTGCATATCTTGGGTATGAGCCCTATCCTTGTACCTGAAATAAGCCTTTCAGAGTTAATCATTGTTAAAAGTGGCTTTATGGTTAAAATGTACAAAGCAGGACTGAGAGGACAGCCCTGCTTCACACCTCGATCCACTGTAAAGGGGTCCGTTAAGACCCCATTAACATTAATGGAGATGTTAGATTTCCAATACAGACATTTCACCATGCTAACGAATTTATCAGGAAAGCTGTAGGCTTCCATTACCGCCCATAGATATTCCCTACTAATAAAATCAAAAGCTTTCCGCTGATCTAAACTAATTATATAGAAATATTTTTTTTCTGATTTATCAATAATTTCCCTCAGTATACTTAAATTATCCCACATTAATCTTCCTTTAATTGCACGTTTGTTCTTTTTCTATTATTTGATCTAATATAGCATTTAATCTGTTAGAAATTATTTGAGCTAATATTTTATAATCTGTATTCATAATGGTTATATGCCTGTAATAGTCCAGGTCAGTCTGGTCTCCTTTTTTAAATAATAAAGATAAAACCCCTTGGTAAAAGGAATTCCCCATGCAGTCGTCTTTGAGGCCTTCATTGAACATAGAGGTGAGGAGGTTCACCACATGGTCTATATAAAGTTGGTAGAACTCTGTGGGGAGTCCATCTGGACCAGGGCTTTTGCCAGTGTTCATATGCTGGATTGCTTCCATCACCTCCTCTTTTCTGATTTCTGCAGTCAAGTCATTGAAGTTTAAGGAGCTGAAAGACGGGATTGATTCCAATAGGAGCTTAACACATCCTGAGTCTATATCTATTGTTTTATGTGAATCTATGCACAAGTCTTTAATTGCCTCTCTGTTGTGTTTTTCATAATGAACAAGTAGCCCTTCTCTGTTTTTTATACTTTTAATAAATTTACTTTGCATATGTTTTTTCCAGATTGAATAGCATGAATTAAATTCCCTCTGTCATCTACATCTGCTTGTTTATAGATACTATATAATAACTCATGGTTAAATGTATCAATTTGTCTTTTAATACTTGACATAGTGTCTTCTTCAGTTTTAGATTTTTGTTTCATATATTTCACATTAATATATTGTATCATTAATGTGTCAAACTTTATATTCTTTACTTTGTTTAGTTCTCTACATTTAAATTTAAAAAAAAGTTTTTCATCCTATTTTTAAATATTTCCCATAATTTAATGTCAGATTTGGTCATTATTTTTAATTCTATTATTTTATGTATTTCTTGTTTCAATTCAATCAATAAATCTGTGTCTTTTAAACATTGTGTGTTTAGTTTCCAGAAACCTCGATTGACTGAGGAGCCAAATGTCAGACATGTTTTAACAATGAGGTGATCAGAAAAGTTATTTAGAACAGTTGCACACTGATTTACTTTGAAATGTGATGACACATAAATTCTTGGTTTTAGAGTCGAACCTTGTAAATTCTTTCCCGAGGGGATTCACAGCTCGACACACATCTATCAAGTTAGCTTCATTACATATTTCCTTTAAATATTTACCTTCGACACTCAACTTAAACTGAACTGAGCTACATCTGTCATTTTCTTCAGTAACTGTATTAAAATCCCCACACACAATGATTTTATAACCCACAAACAATAATTCTCTGAGTCTTTTAAATAAATAGACTTTGTTGACTCTCTCAGAAGCGGTGTAGACATTTATGATTCCATATTTCTCACCTCGATATGAACAATCTCTCATCAATAGTCTCCCTGGTATTATGTCTCGTCTCCTGATGAGAACAACGTCTTTACTTTTAAAAGATATGTCCACTCCGTCAGCCAGATTTTCACCTATTGATATAAAGGCTTTACCTTTGTGCCACATTTTACAGACGTCCTCGACATCATCATGAGTGTTTAGTCTCAGTTCTTGGGTGCACAAAATATCAAAGTCAGTGTTCAATAAATAATTAAATTTTTGATGACGGAAAGAACTTGATTGAATACCACGAGCGTTCCAGGTGGCAATTTTAAGGACGCTCATCGTAAATCAGGGTGGTGACTGTGGTGAGAGCCTGTCATCCAGCCTTTTATTTTCCTTATGAAAAGATTGCTTTAATCGTCTCTTCCTTCTTACTATTTCAAAGGGTGCTTCATGTGACTCGTTAATTGTTAGAGCTAAAAACTCGGGTGTAGGGGAGAAAGAGTCTGAGTTGGCATTAGACAGAGGACAGAGAGGGATGCTACAGGTTCCTTGGTCAGCAGTCAGACTTATTGAACTGAAATCTGAACTGGGGCTCTCACTAGCACTTTCATATTTCTCCTGTGCTTCATCACAACTGTCAACCTCACTATCAGCATCACTTTGTATAATTAGACTCCCCTCACCTGATGGAGAGGAGAAATCATCGGGTAGGGGGACTGAGCGCTGCTGCTCTGCTGTGGATGGTGCGTCACTCTGTCGTTGTGGTAGCTGGGGGGTTTCCCCCAGTGGTGGAGCGGAGGGCTGGTAGGGGGGCTGACGTTTCCTGCGGGTCGACTGGCTACCCATCCACTGCTGCTGCGAGGCAGGCCCCAGAGGATCCAGAAGCTCCTGTTGCTCCGTCAGGGCTGGTGAAGGACCAGAGACTGCTGCTGCTCCCTTGGGGCTAGTGGACCAGACTGCTGCTCCTGCTGCTGTTGCTGCTGCTGCACCCATGGGACTGATAAACCATGCTGCTGCTGCTGCTGCTGCTCCTGTGGGGCTGATGGACCATGCTGCTGATGTTGCTGCTGCTCCTGTGGGGCTGATGGACCATGCTGCTGCTGTTGCTGCTGCTCCTGTGGGGCTGATGGACCATGCTGCTGATGTTGCTGCTGCTCCTGTGGGGCTGATGGACCATGCTGCTGCTGTTGCTGCTGCTCCTGTGGGGCTGATGGACCATGCTGCTGATGTTGCTGCTGCTCCTGTGGGGCTGATGGACCATGCCGCTGCTGCTGCTGCTGCTCCTGTGGGGCTGATGGACCATGCTGCTGCTGTTGCTGCTGTCCTCGTAGGGCTGATGGACCATGCTGCTGCTGCTGCTGCTGCTCCTGTGGGGCTGATGGACCATGCTGCTGCTGTTGCTGCTGTCCTCGTAGGGCTGATGGACCATGCTGCTGCTGCTGCTGCTGCTCCTGTGGGGCTGATGGACCATGCCGCTGCTGCTGCTGCTGCTCCTGTGGGGCTGATGGACCATGCTGCTGCTGTTGCTGCTGTCCTCGTAGGGCTGATGGACCATGCTGCTGCTGCTGCTGCTGCTCCTGTGGGGCTGATGGACCATGCTGCTGCTGTTGCTGCTGCTCCTGTGGGGCTGATGGACCATGCCGCTGCTGCTGCTGCTGCTCCTGTGGGGCTGATGGACCATGCTGCTGCTGTTGCTGCTGTCCTCGTAGGGCTGATGGACCATGCTGCTGCTGCTGCTGCTGCTCCTGTGGGGCTGATGGACCATGCTGCTGCTGTTGCTGCTGTCCTCGTAGGGCTGATGGACCATGCTGCTGCTGCTGCTCCTGTGGGGCTGATGGACCATGCTGCTGCCGTTGCTGCTGCTCTGGTGGGGCTGATGGACCAGGCTGCTGCTGCTGCTGCTGCTCTCGTGGGGGTGATGGACCCGGCTCCTGTTGTTGCGCCCATGGCACTGGTACAGGACCAGACTGTCTCTGCTGCTCCCGAGTGCCTGGTGGAGGATCAGGCTGCTGCTGGGATCTCGCCTTGTAAGAGTAAGACGCTGGACAGCTGAAGAATGTGTGGCCATTTTGAGCACATGGGCTGCACAGACTCTGCTGGTTGCATTCTTTGGCTCTGGGGCCCAGACCGCCACATATTCAACACTTTACCGTCAGGCACTGCCTCACCTGATGATTGGTGGAATGACAGGTGAAGCACGCGACTAACTGGCCCGGATATATAATACGGCCATTATACGGACCCAGGGAAATTGAGGTGGGAATTGTAATCCGTTCTCCGTTGGCATCTGTTCGAAGTTTAACTTTATACCTCCGTACTCCATACCAGATGCCAAACCTGTCCACTGGTTTACTGGAGTGTAAGATGTCACAATACCTCCGCAGGCATAAATCGATATCATGATTTGACACCCTACCGGTCCAAAATTTTACAGTTAAAGTGGTGATGTCCAATTGAATTGACGATTCAACAGACCAGTCTTTCCACTTCATGGCCAGCTTGTTTGATGCTTGTACCTCCAGGAATCTTCGCAGAGGAGCTTCTCGGAGGAAACATAGTTCAAAGTCTCTGTTATTTGGCAACGCGATGAAAGAATATACATCCGAGGCATTAATCCAACAGGACTCAAAGAGGAGTGTCTCACCGACATAATCACGGTTGGGGAGATCACCATCTCCAGTGTATCTCAACCTCACCCAGTATTGTCCAAACTTAGATGCATATTGTTCAGGTTTACTAACCAGGGGGGCATTGTGGCCAGCTGCCCAACTGGGCGCTGGAAATATTGAAAAGAGGTAATTAGCCTACAGTTTATTTACGTGAGATCTAAAAAATAAAGGAAACAGTCCCCACCAAGAGACCGAAAACACAGACATATAATGAAGCGATCAAGCTCCAGTTTTGCCCCTTCCACTCATCTTTTAATGCTTTCTCTCACCGAGACGAAAAGAAAAAAATCTCCAGTTTTTCCTCTGCCGCTCATCTTCAGGTATTTTCTGTTGTTGAGACCAAAAGAAATGTTCTTGGTCCCAGGCAGCATACGAGTACTCTGTCTTGTTGTGGTTTGTCTGTTTTTCTTTGTCGATGCTCTGTTGTCTAGTTTGTTGTTAATGCAGATGCCATCCTCTGTTTACACTGCAAAACAAATCTACCTACAGGTACAAATAAAGTCACCTAACCTCACCTATAAAACAATCAAATCACATCCACATCCAGGGCTGGTAAATAACACCATACAAGTGGAGCAGTGCCTCAGTAATGTCAGGCAGTGGCCCTTACTCCTCTTCCTCCTCTGACTCTGACTCTGGGATAGTGAAGCCGTTGTCGTCCCACTCCTCACTGTCCTCTGTCTGTGTGTGAAGTGAATCACAGTCCATGGAGGCTAAGCTACAGTACACATCTACAGCCTGTCTGTGCTGACTTTTCACTGAGAGACGTCTTCCACTGAGGACACTGATGAGCCCTTGTGTAGCCTCCTCTGTCAGGTCACCAAAATCTGTAAATGAAAACAAACAAAACAACTGATACAGAGCATCATTTATTGATTTTAATATCATATTATATAATATTGATAACTTATTGTTTCCATCATATATCAAATACAGACACCAAACATTTGCTGAGTTCAGCATAACGCATGGCAAGATTTCTAACAATGAAAAAATATGAAGGTGTTCTACACATGTAGGACTAAACCTGTTTGCAGAGTGGAGGAAAAGATTCTCCTTTGAAGAGCTCATACATACTGTTGGTTTTGAGGCTCTCCAAAGTCTGTCCTCTGAGTGTCTCCACTTCTTTGACTTCCTTCAGGAGGTAAAGGACGTGCTGAGACATGTCCTTTAACAGGATGCTCTGCTCCTCCTCCAAGCGTTTCACCAGCATCACCTGGTCAAAAACAGTCCTCTTCAACATGAAGTTGTTACCTTCAGATTGAGGAGAGGAATGGAGAAGGGACAAAGGTATATTTACATGTTATGGCAGAATAATGCTTATTTCTGACACTAATATATTTATGGCCAGAGTACAAGAGTATTAAAATTGTAATTCAATTGCGCATTGACAAAAATACAATAATAATAATTTAAATAAGTGAGGTCGGAACCATTGTTCCATCTGAAAATTGAAAACTGTTCAAAATTTACAACACTAACATACAGTCGCACCACGGTCATAGAGTGGGAATAGTCTCAAAGATCAACAAGACAAGCTAACTTATTAGCATACCATTTTCATGCCTCTCCCATGGTGGGATGTAACCCTCTGTCAGACTGCACGCCAACTCCTCTTCAATCTGATCTTCAGCCACTGAGTTGTACTGAACAACCTTCTCATGAAGCTTCTTCTTCAGCTCTGTCATTTGTTTTCTCTTTCTTTGTCTCACCTGGTTGCTATCTGCATTGTGGGAGGAAAAGAGAACTGTGTTGTGGTTGATAATCTTTTGTGGTGTAATGGAAATTAACTTAGTTTGAACACAAACCATGCTGACGGTACAGATCTTGTTTCTTGTGCAAAGGGTTACACAGTGATGTTCTCAACGTCTGCCCTCATGTCTTCAGTACACCCTGGAGTGGATACTCTCTCTGAATAGGTAAACAATAACAAAGAGAGAAATGTCATCAACTGTCTCATTTTCAACATAAAGTAATGTGCTATTGTGGATGTGAAGGAATAACATGGACACATGAAAAGACATCAAAGTACAGTTCATTTTTCACCTGTTACCGTCCATTGCCTCACATCACACACCCACTGCTGTAGGGTTTCCTCATCAAGGTTGTGCTCCTTCTTTATGTTTTCGAGAGCGGTAGCTTCAACCTCTGCCCGCTTGGTGATCTTTAAAAGAGAACAAAACAAAAACAAGACAAATGCCACACCATAATGCAAAAACCACCAGTTTAAGTTAAGCTTCCATCAAAACAGATGAGACCTTAGACGACACCATCTGTATCCCAAAAGTAGGTGTTGAGAAAAATTATCTATAAAGCTGTAAAATCACAATTATATAACAGCACAGATTTTTTTCATAAGTATATAATATGTGTTGAGTCAGGAGAACGATCGGCAGGCATTTTTTTTCTCTTTTCCCCTTATGTCTAATTTATTTAAAGGGACTGGGTTTAATTAATAATCATATAAATATCAATATAATAATAATACTAATAATAATAGTGCGTTGGGTATCTGCAGGTAGGCAGGAGAGTGAGGGAGGAGCCATTCTGATGAAGTGTGCCAGCAGACAGGTGTGTGGCTTCTTTGTCTGTTCAGTGTGGCATGCTGCTGCAGGGGAGAGACAGCTTGCATCAGTGTTTAGATGAGCATAGAGACGCTGTCGGTATGTCTACATTTTATGAGTTTAAATGATGTTCTCAATCAGTGGGGTGAGTGCAAAAGTGTCTTTCCTCTTCTGTTTGCCCTGCTCTGTGGACACTAGTCAGTTAGTTATTCACTCATTCATTAATTTATTGTGCTCATTGCCAACTAAATGCTGATAGATAAATAAATAAATAAATAGATAAATAGATGGACAATTAGACTCATAGAGATATAAACAGATAGTATATAAGAATATTGGTTGATTCCTTTTGAAGTCACACTGATTAGTTTATTCACACTGGCTTCCTAATTTCATGTGTGTATATATAGATATATTTTATTTGGTTGAGAGGCAAATTAAAGAACTGAATAAACTTGGTGCATTAATTGCCTAAATAAAATGCCTAATAAATCCAACCTCACTCATAAATTTAACATGATTTTTTTTTGGTTTAAATAATAATATGATATTTAATTTTACCATGATGAAATAAGCTATCAAATATACTATGTTGATAAATTTGCTTATCTAATTTAATGCTCTGTTTTCATTTTAAGGTTATCAATCTATCCCATCCTGTGTGGTATTGAGAGGATAAATAAAGACACAGTGAATGAATGGATGGAGTTGTACCGCGTCCTCTGTGGTCATCTATGCCGTTTGAGTTCAGGCAGGCATTGAAGCATTATCCCCAGAGGACTCTACAATATGAGATGAGAAGGAAATTGCATTTTTCCCATACTTTGACGTATTGGTGGGCTAGTGCATGATGAAGGTTGTCTTTCTTTCTTCTGTTCCACCCAATGGCCTGTTGAGTGAGCGTGTTCACTCTTCCTAATTGAAATACGAAATCACAATGGTAGGAATTCATAAATGAATTTAGTCTGTTGTTTAGTCACTTTAATTACAGTAAAGTGATACAGCTGTATCGTTCATAGAAATGTTTACACTGTTGAGGGCTGCCTTATCACAGTGTGAGGTATGACTGTGGTACCAACCTGCCTTTGTCATGGATTTGGTAATGAGAGCTGCCCGGGACAGAAAACTGTTAACCGACAAAGAAAATATTCCATTTATGTTCAGGCTATATACACAGCATGAAGTTTATGAAAAACCCTGCATTTGACATTTGTGGTCCCTTTCAGCAACATGCATTTAACATAGCTAAAAATATGACCAGCCCACCTGTCATTTCAGCAATAAAGGATGATATAAAGGATAGGATTTATTCCTCACACCAGGCTGGTCAATTACATAACAAATAACCATTTCTAGTGTTTTGATTTTGATTAAGACTCATTTTACAATAATTACATACTTGCTCCACTTCCTCTCCAACTGTGTTTCCTGCTCCATCCTGACTTCTCCCACCCCATCTCACCTGCAGCACAATGTAAGAAGAGTTACAAAGCCCCATAGTTTGCACTATGTTTTTTGATAGAACATCATCCAGTAGAGATGTCACGCTTACCGGTGTAGCGGTAAACCCAAATAAAAATGTTTAGAACAATTACCGTTTTAATTTCAAAATAAAAACTTGTACTTTTGATAAGGCTTTCTCTGTATTTTTTACACTTTTTTGAAACTATTTCAGTTTGTGTAGGACTGTGTAGAATGTTTTCTGAACATATTCAACACACTTTTTAAATAATACCGCAATGATACCGAAAACCGTGATCATTTTGGTCACAGTAACCATGAGGTTAAACTTTCATACTGTGACACCCCTATAATCCAATAATGCATGACATGCACAGCTTTTAAAGAGCATGTCCTTTGCTTTAGATTTGAAAATGGCCTTTCAAATATGTCATTACAAAAGCACAACATTCTACAAATTCACAAGAGTAACTTAAAACACTTGGTGAAGGTTATAACACAGCATATTCTGTTGGCTAGTCTGGTATTTCCCTGTAGCTGCTGTCACATTACAATTTGAGTGATTGCATGTACCTCGCATTTTGGTGTATGGGCTTTAGCATGCATGACACTCAGTAATGGTCTCATGTCTGTCAACTGCAAAAGCTCTGGTAACTGCTCGGCTACCTTGTTCAGGTCGGGCCAGGATCTGAAAAGCAGAAGCAGCATATTGACAGTTTGATAAAGACACATCTTAATTACTACATAAATCTACAATAAATACAATCACTGTAAAGGTATGACATAGGCCATTTTGACCAAAGGGATAAAAATGTAAAACAGCAATGAGGATCAGCTGCATGTCACATCCATACAGAAGAAAGAAACATTTGCCGTATTTGAGATCTCTCTCTGGAGATACATTGGATCGGCAAATATTTCTCCTCGATAGTGGTTCAGTGTCCACAAGAGAAAACTATGTCTGAGTAATCAGAAGAAAAAAATAGTGGTTGATAATAAACTTCTGATCAAGAGCAAAACTCTGTCAGCTGGATGTCTGTGAAAAACAAAAAAACACTTTCCTGCAACAAAAGAGTGATAAATATAACTCTGCATCCAAGCATCAGTAATACTTCCAATTATTACTATGAATAAGACTTGAACTGTGATGACAACAGGAATTGTGACACCAGCCTCAAGAACTATGCAGGTATCCACACAAACACAAATACAAACCTGCAAACGGCAACTTGAATGCCCTCCTCATCTATCTGAGCACCAGACTTTTTTGACATGGCTCTGCCAGCTGTAAATTTGGCAGGGCCACAGACAGCGTGGTCATTTCCCTACAAAGTCAGATTACACATACATTATTACACATCAAAACACATCCAAAAACTACAACAATAAAAATATATAATTCATAAACACTTACAGTTGGCACGTTGCCTCTGACAAGGTCAACAAATGTGGATACCTCCTTGTCTTTGGCCAGGAACAAGCCCTCAAATATGGGTGGCTCCTCAGTCCTGTCCATATATAGTAACGATGACAAAGTACATTATTATTATTTGTTAAAATGTCAAATTATTCTCAAAAAGCATACCTATGGGGGTATTATTCCAAACAATCCTAAAACTAACCTCTGATACTAGTACTTACCCTTTTGACCTGGAAAACCTGAAATGTTTTCGGTTTCCATCACAGCAAACAGGCAGCATGTCTGGAGAACAGGCTGGACAGACAAACTGTTGGACGTGACACATTTCCTCTTCTTTGAAGTGACAAAACGAAAATTCAAAGAAAATTCGCTGGAATGTGTCAGCACAGATAGTGCCCGTCTGCAAACAATTAGATTATGATTTGTTTTAAAGTGATGCCCAACATTAATATTAGCAATAAAGTAATATGTAATATATGTTTCAATGTGATTAAGACAGATTAACCTTCCAGCTTTAAAGATCTGTGCTCCAACATTTTCAATAAGGCCTGTCTGCACATGGCTGGTGCTGTCACCTTCATGTGCTCAAAAGAGGTGAAGACATCAAACTTGTAGAGGGTTTGGCAGCTGGTACTAGATGGCCAGTACGATACAAAAGCAGGTCTTTCACCTCAGGAGTCCATTCAGCAGAGCAGGATGGACAGGATTTCTTCGGCAAGTACACGTCACATCGGCCTGTGAACAAGTACATTTATTTAGGAACAAGGATTTTTCACTAACCAAATTGCAATAGTTTGCCTGAGCAGATTATATTTGCAGATTGGTCCTGGTGAAGGAACAGGAAGTTGACATACTAAAATACAGAATGAAGTTAGAAGGGTTACATTTGTAGTTCTTTCTCCAATGCATTTTCAAACATGCTTATCTCATCCTCAAAATAGTGCCTCAAACACATTAAAAAAGCCAACCACAACAGTATTTCAACTGTCATTGTGTGTGTGTCCACAATGTGGACATTTAATTATCATTCCCAAAGATATGCTGGTCAAAACCAGTCATACTTTTACCAATCAGCTATCAGCTATGAACACTTCCACCTCATTCTTCTTAAGGTTTGAGAATAAAGTTACAATGTGATGTGGACACACTGTCTGGGGAATGACACTACAGTAGGATATTGTAATATAATAATAATCTTAACATACTTTGTTCATGAAACTGTGGCTGGCCATTATCATCCATCACCACAGCTGTTGTAGGGGGAATGGGTTCCAGAAAACCATGGAAGAGAGCCTCTCTGTCATGGAAGATGTTCCTTTTGTGGGCCTCCATGTCACAGGTAGCACAGAGAAACTCCATGTCCAGTGGCACACATTCCAGACACCTGATGACAGCTTCTGCTGCACAACACCTGTGACACTTCTGGTTGATTATTCTCTCAGCTGAAAGTTTTGCATCAAAAAGCACAGGCCGTGCAGGTTTCATCCTTGCATCCGAGAGACGCTGCCTTTGAGCCCAAGCAGAAAGGGTTGTGCCTGTTGCCTCAGGAAACTGGATGGCAGTAAGGGTGTCCCTGAAGTGTTGGAGACGTGTTTCTAAAAAGGGCATCAGCTGTTAAGCAAGCCTAAAACTCAAGGTATAATGGATAATATAGGCATGTTGAATAACTTTTGAAGACAAATTAAAGAAAGAGAAATACATCATCCTACAACTTGTTACCTGCATCATTTACCAACATTAGTAAATTAGTAAGTTTCTAACAAAACATAGTCCTGAATAAGTAGAGTAAACTGGAAATAAATGTAATAAAAATAATCAATTGCTGTTTCAGAACACTCATTATGCTCACCAAGACTTGCTATCTCTTGATATTCTATCTGAGGGCCTTCTTGTACAGGTTCCCTTTCTCTGGTTTGGGATGCTGCAGAGACATGTTTGCTGCACTTTATCTGTATCTATTATATAACTATTCTATATGTCATCTTTATGCTTATTATAATCTTCATATAGTAGAGGACAAACCTGATCTTGGACATTGTGGATGCCAACGTTTCTTCTGTCTGCTTGAGACCGCTGGGCTGGTGAGGACCCTCTTCCTGGTTGTCCTCTTTTTTTTTTTTGGTGGCAAGGCAGGTATTTCTGAGGCCATGGCAGCCTATGTTGTATTTAGAGAGGAGAAGATCAAACAAGACAGCAGCAGTTCTTAAAAAAGAGGCATTACTCAACAAGACAGGCTGATCTTTTACATAAAATGATCAAACAGCAATAACAACAATAATTATTATGTGTGTGTGTGTGTGTGTGTGTGCAGTGGTATGAGTGATGCAATAAAGTTGTAATGCAAAAACAACGACGACAATGACAAAAACAACAACAACAAC
>MU838941.1:29102-72954 GCA_029721515.1 Synanceia verrucosa | reverse complement strand
TAGTTCATTATTTGATCAGAAAAAATAGTGTCTCGCTGCTCCTTAATTTGTGCCATGATCTTAGCGTCGGCCTGTACCAATGCTCGTGGGTCCCTCCAGTTAGTAAAGATTTTCCACTTCTATATTGTTCATGACGCAGAGCTTCTGGCATTTGTCTTTTGTCTTGCACTAGTTGTGATACACATGTTGACGGGCGTTGATCCTGGCCGCTGTTGATGTGTGGTACACGCCCGACTTTGCATTGACTTCAAATTAAAGGACCACCAGGGTAAACTGTGAAAATATAAATTAATGTTTATACATGCTTCTTACCTGGGTTAACTGTTAAATATTATAATAATATTATATAGTCACAGAATCACTGAGTCACAGTGCAAGTGTGAGAGGGGCTTATGACTCAATATATCTATGTCAACACTACATTTCAGGAGTTTGTTTGCAAAAGCAGAAAAACATCATTGTTAAAGTGTTTTTATTTGACTGATATTTGCTGAGGGCGGCACGGTGGTGCAGTGGTTAGACTGTCGTCTCACAGCAAGAAGGTACCAACTTTAGAACAGCACAACTTTGATCTTCCTTGAAGTACAGGAAAAAACATGACAAAGATAAATCATTGAAAACTGAGTAATGTTTTTTTTTTTTTTTTTTTTACAATAAATTACTCATTACTTCTATTCCAAATACAAAAGGCATATTGTGTAAATAGAGTATGAATAGTAAAATGTCTTTGTTTGGCTGCCATAGGGGAGGACAGAACACCTTTATGACTGGCTCCCCTGCACCTTATGGTTTGTGTATTTACTTTTGGTTATGTACAGTTACATCTGTTTTATTCCTGTGTTCTGTGTATCTTTGTGCTTCTGTTGGTCACTTCAGGTTCAGTATGTATTATCAAATTTACAAATGCATTTTAGCAGCAATTAATGGTGAGATCTGAGATTGCAAAACTCTCTTGCACCCCCCTCCATTTTGAAAACTTTCCCTCAAGGAAACTAAACTAGTAACTGCTCCTAAGATGGATCATAAGATTACTCTCTAAAAGTTCAAGAAGTTCAAAATCTTAAACAAATAAAAGCTGTCTTCTTGTTTTCCAGCTAAGGCATTTCCAGTGGACACTCACTATATATATATATATATATATATATATATGTTGTTTTATGAGGCCAAACTCTTTCTACTTTGCTGTAGGCCTATACTGAAAGGCTGAATACGTTATAGTCTACCTAATCACTGTAGCCTGATGGATGAACAAATCAAATTCAAACCTTATTAATAAATAGGATATCTTGTAAACTATACTGCATGATCCAAATAGAGTATTATTTGATAAACGTTTAAAGTTTCATCACATTTTGGGCCTGAAATCCATGCTGAATCCACCCTTCTGATGGGATCAGTTTAATCCAGATTTTTTGGATCAAAGTGATCCCAATCCCACTAAAAACTCTTAAAAACCCAAACCAAAGGTTTGATCCACATCAAAACCCAGATTGGATTACATGATCTAATCTGATTACATAATCCGTTTTCTTTTAAAAAGCCATTTTCAAGATTTGATCCAATCCGTTATCCAAAATCTGAGTGGATTCCTTTTGAAAAACTGGGCCCTGGTTATTATACAGAAGCATTAAGGTTAACTGTTGTTTTATGAACTGGAACAATTGATACAACCTGTCATCCTTAAGTCCAGTTTCTAATACATTGATCTGAATGATTTTTATTTTTTAAAAAGACGAATCCTTTGTTTTCTTTTAACTAAAAATGAGTAAAACTAGACAAAAACTATCACATATAGAAATGACTAAATGTCACCAAAGCTAAAAAGTATTTTCATTCCAAAAGACTTAAGACTAAATCTAAAATGGCTGCCTAAAACAACACTGGTTTTACTGTAATTCTCCACTAACTTTTGAGATTTTTTTCAGCTCCATACTGGAAAATAACAAAGTACCACAGTACAAAATAAACAATTACAACAAAATAGGAGCAAAACAGACATGTAGTCTGACTAATTAAAACAAATGAAAAATAGAAACAAGTACCTCACATAACAGCAAATCTAGCTTTGGTTATTTATCAATGCATAGAAGTTAATGTGAGTTAACATTAACATATCGTAATATAAACTTTCTAAACTGTTCATATGGATATTACTACTGACTAACCTCTATTCCCTTATGTTTTCTCAGTGGCAAGACCTGTGTGTGTGTGTGTGTGTGTGTGTGTGTGTGTGTGTGTGTGTGTGTGTGTGTTTTTCAGTATATTGTGTTTTCTTTAATAAAAAATGTAAATGAAATTGTCTTATTTTATCATCCCCATGATATTTATTTTGATATGATCAACATGTGAAACTGGTGAGTGTGACCCAGTTAGTCCTCATTTAGTTTTGGCTAACAATTATATTTTAATAATAATACATTTTATGAACAGATTGCCTGTCACGTTACCTGTTACTCAAAGACACTGTACATCAAAGGTGACATAAAAGCACAATATTTGAAAAGATCATAACAGTATCTATATAAAAGCAATCAAACATTAAAAGCAATTCTGAATAAGTGAGTTTTTTCCAGGGATTTGATTCTGGGTAGGTCTGAGCAGGTGTGAATGTTTATGGGCAGAGTGTGGGGGCAGCAACAGTAAAAGCCCCAGGTCCGGTTCTTGGTTCTGTGTGAAAGGGAGAGGAGGTGGGCATCAGAGGATTGAAGGTCCTGATGGTTTTGGTGGAATGTAGAGCTGGATGTTGACAGTGAAGCAGTGGAAACGGACACCGTGATGATAACTGAGGTAAGTGGGAGTATGTACAAGAGCCATTCATATGAAGTAATATCAACCCATTTATACAAAGTAATATAAAGTAGAATTCATAAACAACCATCATTTTCATGGAGGATCACCCAGACACTGGATTCTTCAGATACAATGCAACTGATCAGGGTTAGGGGTGGGGTAAGTGAAGAACTACTGATTATCAATACAAAACATGGTATAAGTGGCCTGAAATGACATTTGTGACTTATAATAAGCCAAAACTAAATTGTCACTAAGACATTTGTCCACTATGTCAACCAAAACAGGTTTTAATCATTTTTATGCAGGTGACCATTCATGGCCTCTTGAAATCTATACCTGACACTAGGGGTTGGTCAAGAAAGGTAAAGCTTTAAATTTTGTCATAGAGGTAAACCAAATACATCATCGGAAAGGTCTTATCAAGGAGGATAGTATGATGTCAGTCTAAGGGCTCTATGCCAGTCCTGCTTTGAACTATTGACCTTTGAACTCTGCCTTTTCTGCATTTTCTAAGTCATCTAGCTCAACAACAGAATTACCTACAATCATGACAGTAACATTTCTGGAAAGGTCTTGATTTCCTTTATCATGTGGGGTATGGTTTTGTGTGTTCACCTATAGCAGGCGTCACTAAATATGGTCAAACACATTTTCAGCTATTTAACATGTTCTTTTTAAAATTCTGACCAAACAGCAGTGTTCCCCATCCACTAAAACCCCTGACTACACTTTCACTTTTATATGAAGTACTTCCACTAATGAGAAAAAGGGGTTATAAATAAAAACTACAATTCCCTATTGCAGCGCAATACAACATGATAGGGCTGACCGTTAAGTATGTAGTTTTTCCGGTTAGCTAGTTGTCAGAATCAGAACAGGGTTTTTCAACAGAACTACAGTATAAAATGCCGACTAGCTTCCTAACAAATATGCTACAGCAGAACTACCATCCGTGTTGCAAAAGGCAAAATACATCGTCTTTGGTCAATATTAATCCCTAAAATGTTGTTCGGTGAGGCTCGTGCACGTTGCTATGGTAACCATATAAGCTGCTGTGCGCACATGGAAGACGGAAGTCAAAAGCGTTATCTTACTTATTTTATCAATAATACCCATTTACTATTTATATTATTATTATTATTACAATCATGTTAATCCCCAACCCCTCAACATTACATTTCCAGTTTCCATGTTTAGATTGTGATTTTAAAAGAGATTAGATTATTTGGTATTGATGCATGGAATTTGTTGTCTTTGAATAGTGGCTTTATCTCGTACTGTACACAGCATATATCCATGAGAATTCATTTCTCCAGTAGTGTATGGATGTCAGCTAATATTTTGGATACCAGAGGCCTGCTGTTAATTGTTACATATACTAATACAGCATGCTATTAAAATCATGTGTTCCTGACTAATAGCTATAATTAACAAAGTGTTTCTGTATTGTTGTGGAAATATTCTGTCAGGATGTTTTAATTTCCACAGGGTTCTTTAACTACACAAAAGTCTGGTGAATAAACTTCACTGATTCAGTTGCCCAGAGAAAGTTGCTCTTTTATTATCTGTCTGCAGAACAGAGATGAGATTTCAAACACACAGCTCAGAGAGTTGTGACTGAATGCCCACACAGAATGTCAGGAAAAACAGTATTTATGCACGTCTGATACATACATGCGTACGTGAGTTCCTGCTGACAGGCAATACCGTCACAGTGAGAAATGAACATGCTGTATGCTTTGATGTAGGCAGAGTCCACATGTTTATCAGGCCTGACGGTGAGGAAAAGGCATCCTGCACACACACTGTTCTCTGTGAAGACTAAACAAGATAACTTCTAGCAACATCATCATGAGTTCACACATAACAGCTTCTGACACATTCTGCTAAATTTCTATCATTTTCCTCCCTTTAGTTCCTAAATGCTGATAGCTACCCTGACTTACATACATAAGTTACATTTACTCAGTTATCAACAATAGGCACTCCTTACTAGTTTTACTTAAGTAATAGTTAATTGCAGGGTGAATGATTCACTTTATTCAGTGCTGTGAGTGATGGTGACTTAAAACATCCAAGTAGCAACAATGGACGCCATAACGTTACTTCACCAGTTAGAGGCAGCATTATACTAAACCGTGCTTAGTCTGCCGGAAAGAAGAAGAAGAAGAAGAAGAAGAAGAAGAAGAAGAAGAAGCAGCAGTTCGGTTCTAAGCATGCGCACTGGCCAATTTTCACTTGACAGCACGTGCAGAGGTCATGCCCCAGGCGCAGGAGAGAAGGAGGTGAGGGCCCCACATCGTCAAGAGACATTTTATGTTTTGAAGACTAAAAAGATAAGTTATTAAGCAAGCAATATATGTGCCTGAAATTGTTTCTGACTGCCGCCAATGATAGCTAGCTTTAGCTAACGTTTGCTAAACGTCGGTCAGCTAACACATAGCTAGCAGGCAGGTGTTTGGCGGTGGAGAATAGTTTTTCCTCTCCCTGTTCGTCTGAAAACCTATTTTTACATTACCAAAAGGAGCGGGGAAAGCGCCTAAATTGAAATATTACGGTTAGTTTTGAGTTTCCGTTGTCGACTTCATGAGTCAAAACAATATAAGTGAAAAGTTGAATCTTTGAAAAATGAAAAATGTATTGCTTTATTATGTAATATATTATTTGATTTTTGAAGATTGATGATCAATTGTCATGAAAAAAAAGCAGTATTAAATTTGAAAAAATGCAAAATATAAGTGTTTTCACTAGTGGTCTCAGACTTCCCAACCCTACTGTATGCACATAAATGCTTGCTGCAGAATAGCTGCTACTGGTATTGTAAGACAACACTGACTCTTAACAAAAAGGGAGGCGAGGTAGGAGGCAATGGGACAGACAGTGTATACTATTTACAGTATTACAAACATTTATCAGTGAATTTATGCAGTATTTATAGAATTACAAAGTGTATATGACCCCTACAGAGCTTATGTTGCTACTTATATTGTCTTGGGTATTTTAAGTAGTGTTGGGTATTTATAATACTTTGTCAAGAGCTGTTGTCAGTTGCTGTATATAACACTATAGCTGTGGATTAATAGCTGTCTTAAAAATCATTTCTCTAATCAGTAAGTGTTTGCAGCATGTCTTATGTACATTTTGACAAATGCTTCTGTACTGTAATGTTTTAATATTGCATAATCTTGAACTTTATTTGTTCATTATCCATTTGTAGAAAAGGGATGTGACAGCACTGCGCACCCTTGTCCTGCGAGGCCTCCCTGTTCTACTTGGTGATGACCCCAGTAACTTCTACCACACCTGTTCAGTAAGTTCTCCTAGTTACAGCTTAAATTAGCACACAAAGTTGTGGGTGGATTTCCTTTAAGTTTGCAATATCTTACTGAGAGTCAGATAAAATGATTAATGCTGATTATATCCCTGTCAGTTTAGTACAGAGATGGGCATAACCTGCATGATAACTGACAGTTTAGTGCAGGCCAGCTGGATGAGCTTACCAACCTAGCTTCTGTGAAATGGAAGAAATGCACCTTTCATCTCACAAACAGGGGCTTGCCTTGTAGTTCACCTGGTAGAGGTGCATCACATATCAAGGCTGAGTCCTAACCATAGCAGCCTCACTGTAATTTTTAGGGCGCCCTGTGCTGCATGTCACCGTCTCCTTCCCCTGCCTTACCTGTCTCTACTGCAGGGCTGCCCAAAGTGCGGCCTGTGGGCCAAAGTTGGCCCACTAGATGTTTTGAGTGAGACACTAATAAAGAAAAAAATTAAAACAATGGTCTATGCTGTTTTAATTGTTAAGTTTAAAAAAAAGCTTGATGAAAAAAACAATTCTGTAAATGTAAAATATTTCCATGGTAAGTCATAATTATGTACGACGGAGGATTAGGGCCACATTAAGGGAAAAAAAAATAATTATTTACGAGATTAAAGTCATTAGTTACGAGAAAAAACTCATTATTAACGAGATTAATCTCATTATTAACGAGAAAAAAGTCATTATTTACAAGATTAAACTCATTAACGAAAATAAAGTAATTATTAACGAGAAAAAAGACATTAACGTGACAAAAGTCATTATTTACGAGATTAAACTCATTATTAACGAGATTAATCTCATTATTAACGTGACAAAAGTCATTATTTACGAGATTAAACTCATTAACGAGAATAAAGTAATTATTAACGAGAAAAAAGTCATTATTAACGAGAAAAAAGTCATTATTTACGAAATTAAACTCATTAGTTATGAGAATAAAGTAATTATTTATGAGCGTAAAGTCATAATATTCAAACCTGCTGCTTTTAGAGACACTTGTTAAAATGAGGGCTGTGGAGGATTTTGTTGAGTTGTATTTTAGGATACGTTTCACAAACAAGGAGATACTTCATCTTTTGGCACATCAGCATCACATCATAAGTATCAGGACTTTAAAAAGAATATGCATCTTGCATCTTTTCCGGCGAAAGAATAATCGGACTTGGAGGATAATGCTGCTTTTCTGGAGGGGGAATGGCTGAAAGTGGTCAACTGCAGGCTACAACCTATTTTTTATCAAAACGAGCCGTCCTCCGTACAGTATGAATTACATTAGTCTCATCGAGCAGCCGGCAGCGAGACCAGAGCGCAGGGACCGTCTACAAATTTCTATACCGAAAAGAAACAATAAACGATTATTCAATAACTTCACTTTAATAGTGTGTAGTGCCACCAAACTCACCTCACACATCAGTAGCTTCCCGCTGGTTAGTACAAGCACATTTCCCAAACTAAGAGTTGTAGTATAACCTAGAGGAGGTCATTGATGTGTGAGATGATTTTTGTGGCACTAAACACTATTAACATGGAGTTATTGAATATTATTCCCAATAAAAAAATCCCTAAAATTAAGTACAAGCACATTTCTCCTAACTAAGTACTGTAGTATAACCAGGAGGAGGTAATTGATGTGTGTGGGAATTACCATGGGAATAATTTCTTTCAAGGTTAAGTTTTAATTAATTTCTTTTATTGGCAGAAATGTGCTTCTATATGTTTGATTCAGTTTTGGCCCTCCAATTTTTTTATTTTTTTTTTTTAACAGATTCCCATGAGTAGAAATCAAGGAGACGGATAACTGATATTGAATATAACATTTGCGGTAAAAATCTAAATCTTTGTGTCAAAGTTTAAATAACCAGTGATGGAATGTACAACTTACTCAAGTACTCATGTAAAATTTTGAAGTACCTAACTTGAATATTTCTGTTGTCTCCTATTTTTTTTTACTTCTTTTCCACTACATACAGTATGTTTGATAAATTTTATGATTAGTTACTTTGCAGATTTGGGTTATTCAGTGTTTATAGGCTATTACTTGATGCTGCATTAGTATGAGGGGTGGAAGTAACAAAAATTAAAGAATATCGTCTGTATTTTTCAACCCGGGCCCTATTTCCCCATGTGTATATGTGTTGGTTCAGTATTAAAGGAGGCGGATGCAGCCGGCAGATGCGAAACGAGTATAACGGTAGATATGGGGGCAAATACATCTGGTAAAAGTTTGTGCATTAAAAGTGCTTTTTTCGCCACAGTCCGGCTCAGATCGCCAGTGTAATCTCTGTCAATAGCATTCAATGCGTCTCCCCTACCCCTACGCCGCCTCCCTTAGTACTGAACCAATTTCAAAACGAGTTGTACCTATGAATCGTACACACACGTGCACATGGAGAAATAGGGCCCAGGTTGAAAAATACAGAAGTTATCCTTTAAATCAGGGGTGCTCACACTTTTTCAGCATGCGAGCTACTTACAAAATGACCAAGTCAAAATGATCTACTACCCACAAAAATGCAAAACATCTAATTATTTTCAAATGTATTGACGATTCTTTGTATGTACAATGTATGTTGATGTACCTTGCATAACCGAATGAGCCAATATTGCAAAACACACATAATAATTAACTATTAACATTTTTTTGTAATTACCTGAGTTTACTTTGATGACTTGCACAGAATTGAATCAGCCAGGGATGCATAGTCCGGACAGTAGGTGTCAGTCATGGTGGAACGGTATTTGGACTTAATAATCTTCATGTAGGAAAAGGCTGACTCACATAAATAAGTGAAGCCGAATAATGCAGTCAAGGAGATAGCACATTTCCTCATGTTGGGGTACTTTTCCTCGGTGAGTAAGTTCCAGAACTGTCCATGAGCTCTCACTTCAGCTCAATGTCGGTTTGTAGAGTCAAAATCTCATCTTCCACTCCAGAAGAGTTCATGTGAAACAGTGCTGCAATGTTTGATGCGAGTGAATCAACCTCAACATCTTCCTGAAAAGGATAGCACATGAATGTAGCGACTGGCTCAAGCAAAGAAAAGCCTTGAAAGCGTTTGTCAAACTCTGACAGACAATTGTCGATCTGCTCCGTGTAGCGTACACTGTCAAGTTGCTCACAGGCCTTCCCTTGCGTCTCCAGCTCTGACGCCAGGTTCTGGAAATTTGCCAAATCATGGCGCTGCAGCTTAAAGGAGAAATGTTGCATCTTTCGTTTGAAAGCGTTAACTGAGCTGATCATATTGGTCACTGTTTTGTCTTTTCCTTGCAGCTCAAGATTAAGGTCATTCAACAAGTTTGTCAGATCGGTTAAAAATGCCAGGTCTAACAGCCACTGACCGTCATTTAGTTGCTTGTATTCTGCATGTCCAGATACACGGAAAAACTCCTTAATCTCCGGACAGAGCTCTCGAAATCTTTGGAGGAATTTCCCACAACTAAGCCATCTCACGTCAGTATGTAGCAACAACTCAGAGTGGTCGCAGTCAGCCTTCTCCAGATGTGCACGGAATAACCGTCTTTGAAGAGATCTGGCTCGAATAGAACAGGCGATCTTCGTTGCCACATCCATGATCTCTTCCACGTCCAACCATTGCAGGTGCTCCATCTGTGGTGATAGACACCAATTTGTACACTGGGAGCTGAGTTTTCTCGATAAAGTTTTTAAACGTCTGAAATACGTCCTCTCCTCGCGTCTGTTCTTTCATGGGAAGTACTGTTAAGAGCTCCTCTTTTGCAGTGATATCACTAAACACCATACGAACGAAAATGCACATCTGGGCTGTGCCACTCACATCCGTAGATTCGTCCAACTGCAGTGAGAAACACTCACAGTCTCCGATGTCCTTCCACATTTGCCGGGTTAAATCCTCAGCCATGGCTTCACAGCGACGTGTAACTGTATGTCTTGACAGCTATAGAGCTTTGATTGAAGATAATATCGCTGCCTTATTTTTTAAAGTCCCGAAACAATGAGTCAGCTGCTTCAACGAATGCCTCTTTTACTATCTCTCCGTCTTGGAAGGACTTATTGTTTTTAACGATGACGTGACTCACCCGGAACGATGCTTCGGTGGCGGCTTTCGCTTTTGAAGTTTGTTGAGTGAAAAATGACTGCTGTCCAGACAACTGGGATTTTAGTTCCTTCACCTTTCTCTTTCTCAGCTCACTTTTCGGCGGGAAGTCGGTGTCGTATTTTCCATGAACAGTCCGAAAATGCCGCTCCACATTTCCCTTCTTTGGTATTGCGATGGTAGACCGGCAGATGAGGCAAACGCACTTCGAAAATTACATTGTGGAAAAAAAAGTCCACCTCCCATTCCGTATGAAAGTGATATGATTTTGCCTTCTTACTTGGTCCAGCTCCCTCATTCATTTTGAAGATCCATAAGCTTTAGCGAGGGCTTAAAATCGGAGGTAATTCACTGACTAGCTTGTAACTTTTGCTGCGCTTAGCGCCGTTGTTTGTCAATCAAGTAACGGGATTGATGATAGGCTGACATCGTAAGTTCTGCTGCACTTAGCGCCGTTGTTTGCGCTTGATTGGTCACCTGAATGTCAAATTCAGTTGCCATCTAACTGGCTGCCTTGTATATCAATCAAGTGACGGGATGAATGATAGGCTGATATTTTTTAATGGCTGATATTTTTTAATGTCACGCCGCGATCGACCGGTACTACCTCCGCGATCGACCGGTAGATCGCGATCGACGTAATGAGCACCCCTGCTTTAAATGATAAAAATCTAGTTGATAAAAATGCATGTGAATTGAAAAGTGCAGTGATAAACTGTTAATTGATTTGATAAAACTGATTGACATTTTTGTCATCAAATCTGTTCTCATCAAATGATGTTTTTCAATAATTGGGCTTTAGTGAATCAAATCACTTGATAATTTATCAACTCATTTTTCAGTTCACATGCATTTGTACCAACTCCATTTTTGTCTTTTAATGTTTGTTACTTCCACCCCTCATATATTAAAGTAGCTCATTTTAAATGAATTGTTCCATCAGCAATCCAAAAAAATAAATAAATCACTGATTCTGATAAATGTAAAAATGTTGAATACTGGCCCTGATAATTGGCCAGGCCGTTAATAGGTCTACTTCTACTCACAACACAAAAGATAGACTAATAGCATCACTCATACAGTGCTAAGCTTGCTTGCTATACTGTGGTATGGCATTGTGCATAAAATGTAGGAAATTTCTCTCCCTCATATACTGTATATCAGCTAGTACAAGCCAACGAAGACAGTGAAGGAAACTGGTTGTAAGGAAGACTTTGATACTTCATTTCTTCACTAGATGTGTGTAAAATGTTTAAGGCTGACTAATGTTGATAAAACTGCTAAGTGCATTGCAGGCAGAACAGATCACTCTGGATGACAATTGATCATGCTCATCAACATTTCACTGTTGTATCTTTGTTTTTGTTTGGTTTTATACAGGTTTCTGACAGTGATGAGGCCTGGGCCCAAGTATCTGTTGGGGTGCTGACTGTCGTCGATGACGATGTGCCGCTCTCTCCCACTAACCTCCACCTTGAGCCAGTGTCAACTGCCATCATTGTTGAGGGAAGTATGGTAATAGAAGATGTCCGAAACCTACCTCAAGCACTTTGCCTCTTGTTTGGGCTGTCATATGCTCTACACTTGGACTATCCTAAAGCCATGAAGAACACTTTCAACTTCATTCAGAGAGTGATGCTTGGGTTGGGACAGAACAAACTCCCACCAAACCTGCAAAGTCTCAGAAATCTCCTGTTGAGTTAGAGTGATGGTTTGGTATTAGATCTCACTTGTTTATGACAGTGGATCTGGTCGATTTTTATTGTTAACTAAATCAAGGTATTCCTTTCACATTGTCAGCCCATGGGTTCATCACCAAGTTATGTCTACAGGCATTGGTATTCATACATGTGAGATTCAATACCAAAGCCATTACTCTGATATTGTTAGGCTAACTGAATGAAGCCACTTTGCACTTGTCAGCTTGTTGTTTGTTTAGCAAGTTTGGTATTTAAATTGTTAATACTATAACAGAATTAATGCTGTTGTTTCAAGATTTTGTTAAATGTGAGGGTTGGATTATTTTTCACCCTGTAATTATTATATTTCACTTTGTTTTTATTTTAAGTCTGATACATCAGCTGGCAAGTATGACTGGCAGATTATTGTGCCATTACAGATTTTGGTACTGGTGTATGTGTAGGCAAAACAAGTCCATGACACCCAGTTATTCACAATATTGCTCATGCTGAGTTGGAAGAGCAGTTCAAAATAGTTTAGGACTGGGTGTTTCAGCTTATTATCCTAAAGAAGTTCAACATGCCTATTTGACTACAAAATTGGAGGGTCTATTGAATGTTTTGTTAGCACTTTATTTGCACAGTCTGCCTACAGAGTTTACAGTATGTATAACCTTTCAACTGCATATTACTTGAGATTCAACAATTCAATGTTGTGTAAACTTTATATGTAGATGTTTATATACGTGACTATTCTTGAACATACAGGGTATGTCCAGTGATTTGAATGTGAAATACTCACTGAACCTGCTGAATATTCTGTAAACTCTCTGTAGGTGGACGATCCAAATAGTGTTCCCAAGTTTTTGTTTGAACCAAATAACATGTCAGTTTATTGTCATTGAATATGTTTTTTAGTTTGATGGGCCTGAAAAAGTCAGTTTTGGTTGGGCTTACTTTTTTATACACTGTTGATGTTGTACAGATGCCAGTATTTGCTATGGCACATTGTATTTGGAAAGAAAGTGTGCTTGGTGAGTTTTGAGATATGATGACATAAGCCAGCGATACTTTTGTGATATACTGCTGTTTTCAGCCCTTTGTGCCTGTTCTTTATAGTTACCAAATACTATACTATAATGCTACCTCTACTGTTTTAAGAATACTTTGACAATCAGAAGAATCCATTTTTTCCTGTTAAAAATATTTCTGATACAGGAAGTTCAGTAATTCAACTTTATTGCTGGTATGTCAGTTTTAAACATCTGTTCATGCAGAAGAAAGATTTCAAAAAAGAAATAAAAATATGCACATTATTGAAATTTGAACTGTGTCCCTATCATGATTCATCACATGTATCTGTAAATGTGATTATTTTGGGAAAATCAAACCTGTTTCATTAATATGTAATGTATGTTTAAAGCACTTAAGTTGTAAGTACAACTTACTTGGTCTTTTTAAGGCAATCGGTTTGCATGGTTTTAATAAGTAAACCAGAATTCTGTTCAAGTAAGTACAACAGAGACATTCTAAGCTGCAGGACATGTCACATTAGTTAGCCCGACTTAAATAAGTAAGTTGTTCAGAATACACATGCAGTATATTTGAATTGAAATTATGTAGTTGTTTGAAATAGCAATTTTGAGAAGTCCATACTACATCAAGAGTATATCTTAATTAAATCTTCAAGTACTGTCTACAACAGTTGAAGTTAATTTAACTCAAATATTAGTGTACTATACTAAGTAAGCAGTTGTTAGTAGAACACACACCTACCTAGTACACATTACTTGATCATTTTAAGGCAATCGGTTTGCATGCTTTTTTTAAGTAAGGTTAACTAATTAAAACTACTGATTATCAACACAAAACATGGTCTAAGTGTTGATATGACATTTGTGACTTATAATAAGCCAAAACTAAATTGTCACTAAGACATTTGTCCATTATGTCAACCAAAACAGGTTTTAATCATTTTTATGCAGGTGACCATTCATGGCCTCTTGAAATCTATACCTGACACTAGGGGTTGGTCAAGAAAGGTAAAGCTTTAAATTTTGTCATAGAGGTAAACCAAATACATCATCGGAAAGGTCTTATCAAGGAGGATAGTATGATGTCAGTCTAAGGGCTCTATGCCAGTCCTGCTTTGAACTATTGACCTTTGAACTCTGCCTTTTCTGCATTTTCTAAGTCATCGAGCTCAACAACAGAATTACCTACAATCATGACAGTAACATTTCTGGAAAGGTCTTGATTTCCTTTATCATGTGAGGTATGGTTTTGTGTGCTCACCTATAGCAGGCGTCACTAAATATGGTAAAAACACATTTTCAGCTATTTAACATGTTCTTTTTAAAATTCTGACCAAACAGCAGTGTTCCCCATCCACTAAAACCCCTGACTACACTTTCACTTTTATATGAAGTACTTCCACTAATGAGAAAAAGGGTTATAAATAAAAAACTACAATTCCCTATTGCAGTGCAATACAACATGATAGGGCTGACCGTTAAGTATGTAGTTTTTCCGGTTAGCTAGTTGTCAGAATCAGAACAGGGTTTTTCAACAGAACTACAGTATAAAATGCCGACTAGCTTCCTAACAAATATGCTACAGCAGAACTACCATCCGTGTTGCAAAAGGCAAAATACATCGTCTTTGGTCAATATTAATCCCTAAAATGTTGTTCGGTGAGGCTCGTGCACGTTGCTATGGTAACCATATAAGCTGCTGTGCGCACATGGAAGACGGAAGTCAAAAGCGTTATCTTACTTATTTTATCAATAATACCCATTTACTATTTATATTATTATTATTATTACAATCATGTTAATCCCCAACCCCTCAACATTACATTTCCAGTTTCCATGTTTAGATTGTGATTTTAAAAGAGATTAGATTATTTGGTATTGATGCATGGAATTTGTTGTCTTTGAATAGTGGCTTTATCTCGTACTGTACACAGCATATATCCATGAGAATTCATTTCTCCAGTAGTGTATGGATGTCAGCTAATATTTTGGATACCAGAGGCCTGCTGTTAATTGTTACATATACTAATACAGCATGCTATTAAAATCATGTGTTCCTGACTAATAGCTATAATTAACAAAGTGTTTCTGTACATAATTAAATAAATCACAGTATACATACCTACCATCACAGCAATGAAAATAACAACTCAGCATTTCCATAAACATTTTATTTTTTAAAAAAGAAAACAATACTCCAGTATGAACAACTTCACATGTACAGTAGAGCACAGTTGACAGAAGTAGTTGAAAAAATGGATTATTCATAGACAAAGTAACATCATTGATTTCATTCAATCGTCAGTTCAGCATGATATGTACATAGTGTAATAGGTTCAGTGTCACTGTGAAAAAGTGAAGTAAATAGTAGAACTTGAGGAGAACTGTGAAGCTGTCTGTAAGAGGGGTCACCAGCGTCTCCACTGCCTCAGGAAGCTGTCCTTCTTTCACGTGGATAAAACCATGATGATCCTGTTCTATCATGCTTTTATTGAGTCTGTCCTATCTTTCTGCTTGGTGTCATGGTTTGGAGGTCTGACTCTGAAGGACAGAAACAGACTGAGCCAAATTGTTAAATGGTCCAGTGGACTCATTGGTGAGCCTCAGCTGAGCCTGGAGTCCCTGTACACCAGGCAGCTACAGAGGATTGCCAGCTCCATCACAGTTGATAACTCTCACCCTGTGTCTGCTGAGTTCCAGCTCCTTCCATCCGCTCAGAGGTTCAGGGTCCCAAGGAGCCGAACCAAGCGGTACAGGAGCAGCTTTGTTCCAGCCGCAGTTGGTCTCTTAAATAAGTCACAGCTTCACTGCACATATTTATTTATCTATTTATGGAAGTTTTACCCTGTTGTCTTATTTAACTTGATGCTTTAATGGTCTTTTAATTGCTCATGTGGCTTCTTCTCTTTTATTGGGCCTTGGTCTGGTTCTGGTCTCAGGCAGCATACGAGTACTCTGTCTTGTTGTGGTTTGTCTGTTTATTAAATAGTTTTTTTTATAGTTTTTATAGTTTTTTTTTATAGTTTTTTTAATAGTTTATTAAATTTATTAAATAGAAGTGCATCAATTACAGTATACAGTTACAATATACAATGAATACGACACTTGTGCCACGAGTTACATAACATCATCATCACTGCCATTCATTAATTAGAAAATTTTAAATTAGTCCATTTTGAAAAACAAAAAAAAGTTAGAAACAAGGTTGAGTTTATTCCAGGGGAGGGACTGGATCTTATCTAGAGTTCTCCTCCTTCTCAAGTCAGTTAAAACGTGTTTCACCACGGTATCGCTGTCCATCACTGTCTGTTTCAGGACCATAACGCACCTTGTTATCCACAGTTTATCACATACAATACTAATAATCGGTTGAAAAAGTTCTCTTTCCTTTATGGACATTTGTTTGTTTAATATTCCGTACATTACTGATTTATAACTGACTTCAGGTGCCAGGCCGAGACCCTGCAGCTGGGACCAGACCTCCTGAGCTCGGTTACAGTCCATAACAGTCCATCTTACTTATTTTATCAATAATACCCATTTACTATTTATATTATTATTATTATTACAATTATGTTAATCCCCCAACCCCCTCAACATTACATTTCCAGTTTCCATGTTTACATTGTGATTTTAAAAGAGATTAGATTATTTGGTATTGATGCATGGAATTTGTTGTCTTTGAATAGTGGCTTTATCTCGTACTGTACACAGCATATATCCATGAGAATTCATTTTTCCAGTAGTGTATGGATGTCAGCTAATATTTTATTTTATTTTTATTTATTTTTTTATTTTCCAGTGAGGTATTTTCAACACCTCACTGGAAACATGCCACGTACCGGCCTGCTTCAAGACATCCGCTATCATCCCTGTTCCCAAGAAGCTGAGGACAACAGGTCTCAATGACTACAGACCCGTCGCCTTGACCTCTGTGGTTATGAAGTCATTTGAGCGCCTCATGCTTCCACACATCAAAGACATTACTGACTCACACCTGGACCCCCTGCAGTTCGCCTACAGAGCCAACAGGTCTGTAGATGATGCAGTTAACCTGGCCTTGCATTTCATCCTTCAGCACCTGGACTCCCCAGGACCCTATGCCAGGATCCTGTTTGTGGATTTCAGCTCTGCCTTCAACACTATCATCCCAGCTGTCCTGCAGGACAAGCTCTCCCAGCTGAACGTGCCAGACTCCACCTGCAGGTGGATCACAGACTTCCTGTCTGACAGGAGGCAGCATGTGAAGCTGGGAAAACACATCTCTGACTCCCGGACTATCAGCACTGGATCCCCTCAGGGCTGTGTTCTTTCCCCTCTGCTCTTCTCCCTGTACACCAACAGTTGCACCTCCAGTCACCAGTCTGTCAAGCTCCTGAAGTTCGCGGACGACACGACCCTCATTGGGCTCATCTCTGATGGAGATGAGTCCGCCTACAGGAGGGAGACAGACCGTCTGGTGTCCTGGTGCAGCTTGAACAATCTGGAGCTCAATGCTTTAAAGACAGTGGAGATGATTGTAGACTTCAGAAGGAACTCAGCCCCGCTCACACTCACCCCCATCACCCTGAGAGACTCTCCAGTGGTCACTGTGGAGTCCTTCTGCTTCCTGGGCACCATCATCACCCAGGACCTCAAGTGGGAGCTGAACATCAGCTCTCTCACCAAAAAAGCCCAACAGAGGATGTACTTCCTGCGGCAGCTGAGAAAGTTCAACCTGCCAGTGAAGATGATGGTGCACTTCTACACCTCCATCATCGAGTCCATCCTCACCTCCTCCATCACCATCTGGTACGCTGCAGCTACTGCCAAGGACAAGTGCAGACTGCAGCGTATCATCCGCTCTGCTGAGAAGGTCATTGGCTGCAGTCTGCCTTCCCTCCAGGACCTGTACACCTCCAGGACTCTGAGGCGTGCAGGTAAGATTGTGGCCGATCCCTCCCACCCTGGACACAAACTCTTTCAAACATTACCCTCTGGCAGGAGGCTTCGGTCCATCAAGACCAGAACCTCACGCCACAAGAACAGTTTCTTCCCGTCTGCCACCGTCCTCAGAAACAAGGCCCAGGTCCCCCGCTGACACCCCCTCCTCATAGACTGTACGTTACATTAAGGTGTTCATTAATGCACATCACCGGCACTGTTGCTGGTCATGCTGCACATCCACACCATAAAGTTGCACTCAAAACCTGTATAAATGTAAATATCAATGTAAATATCTTGCACTCCAAACATTCTTGTACAAAATACGTTAATTCCGTGGCTCTGTTTCTTGCACTGTTACACTGTTACTTGTTTTGCACGACTACACTCTTACTTTATATATTTTATATTTGTATCTTCTACTTTATGTTGTTCTTTTCTCTATTTATGTTGCACCAACCCACCAGAACAAATTCCTTGTATTGTGTTAACTATACCTGGCAATAAATCTTTTTCTGATCTGATCTATTCTGATAAGAAGGTGTTGCTGCGTCTCATCTTCATTACAGTAAATCATGGGACAGGTTTTAGTTGTAACATAACAACTCCATGACACAACAGCTCTTACAGCTAATCTGTTGACAGAGGTGAGCCAACGAACATCCCGAGATTTTTGTTTTTTCATATTTTTATAACATCTATACCTTCACTGTCGGTTAAACATTTATACTTTATCACTCCACCATATTTATTGTTACTTTTATTAAAAATCACTTTACTTGGCCAGTCTTTCCAGTCAATCTTTAAATGTTGGTATTGGTGGGTAAAATCTCCATACATTAACTTATAGTCTGGGCCTCGTCTGGCTCGGCCTCTTCTTTTCCTCCACATGGAAAGATCACCGACCCAGAGAGCGTTCCTGGAAATGGCGGTGGACACGTTCTTCATGAAGGCAATAAGGAGTCTACTTCCCAGCTCTACAGCCCCCAACCCCCCATATTCTCTGCTTCTATACAATAATTCTCTTTTTGTAACCTTCCTGGTTGTACCCCAGACTAAGTTAACACATTGTTTATTTAATTTAATGATCATATTATTTGATGGAGGGAAGATGTTGGCAAGGAAGAGGAGTTTGAACAGAACGAAGGTTTTTATCATGTTAACTCTTGTTTTATAGTTCGTATCTTTGTTTTCCCACTCCTCTTTGACTTCACATAGCTTACTCTGCCAGTTTCTCTCACTACTATCTCTATGACAGAAAGTTAAGCCCAAAATTTTGATTTCCTGCTTAACTTTAACATTTATATTTTGTTTATTACTCTCCATTCCAATCCAAACTCCTTCTGTTTTATTATTGTTTAATTTGGTACCTGAAGCTAATTCATATAAACTAAGAATATTGGTTAAAGCATCATCTTTTTATAATAACAGTGATATCATCTGCATATCTTGGGTATGAGCCCTATCCTTGTACCTGAAATAAGCCTTTCAGAGTTAATCATTGTTAAAAGTGGCTTTATGGTTAAAATGTACAAAGCAGGACTGAGAGGACAGCCCTGCTTCACACCTCGATCCACTGTAAAGGGGTCCGTTAAGACCCCATTAACATTAATGGAGATGTTAGATTTCCAATACAGACATTTCACCATGCTAACGAATTTATCAGGAAAGCCGTAGGCTTCCATTACCGCCCACAGATATTCCCTACTAATAAAATCAAAAGCTTTCCGCTGATCTAAACTAATTATATAGAAATATTTTTTTTCTGATTTATAAATAATTTCCCTCAGTATACTTAAATTATCCCACATTAAGCTTCCTTTAATTGCACATGTTTGTTCTTTTTCTATTATTTGACCTAATATATCATTTAATCTGTTAGAAATTATTTGAGCTAATATTTTATAATCTGTATTCATAATGGTTATATGCCTGTAATAGTCCAGGTCAGTCTGGTCTCCTTTTTTAAATAATAAAGATAAAACCCCTTGGTAAAAGGAATTCCCCATGCAGTCGTCTTTGAGGCCTTCATTGAACATAGAGGTGAGGAGGTTCACCACATGGTCTATATAAAGTTGGTAGAACTCTGTGGGGAGTCCATCTGGACCAGGGCTTTTGCCAGTGTTCATATGCTGGATTGCTTCCATCACCTCCTCTTTTCTGATTTCTGCAGTCAAGTCATTGAAGTTTAAGGAGCTGAAAGACGGGATTGATTCCAATAGGAGCTTAACACATCCTGAGTCTATATCTATTGTTTTATGTGAATCTATGCACAAGTCTTGAATTGCCTCTCTTTTTTGTTTTTCATAATGAACAAGCAGCCCTTCTCTGTTTTTTATACTTTTAATAAATTTACTTTGCATATGTTTTTTCCAGATTGAATAGCATGAATTAAATTCCCTCTGTCATCTACATCTGCTTGTTTATAGATACTATATAATAACTCATGGTTAAATGTATCAATTTGTCTTTTAATACTTGACATAGTGTCTTCTTCAGTTTTAGATTTTTGTTTCATATGTTTCACATTAATATATTGTATCATTAATGTGTCATACTTTATATTCTTTACTTTGTTTAGTTTGAAAAAAAGTTTTTCATCCTATTTTTAAATAAATACCATATACCATAAAATACGATAACATGTCAGATTTGGTAATTATTTCTATTTCTATTATTTTATGTATTTCTTGTTTCAATTCAATCAATAAATCTGTGTCTTTTAAACATTGTGTGTTTAGTTTCCAGAAACCTCGATTGACTGAGGAGCCAAATGTCAGACATGTTTTAACAATGAGGTGATCAGAAAAGTTATTTAGAACAGTTGCACACTGATTTACTTTGAAATGTGATGACACATAAATTCTTGGTTTTAGAGTCGAACCTTGTAAATTCTTTCCCGAGGGGATTCACAGCTTGACACACATCTATCAAGTTAGCTTCATTACATATTTCCTTTAAATATTTACCTTCGACACTCAACTTAAACTGAACTGAGCTACATCTGTCATTTTCTTCAGTAACTGTATTAAAATCCCCACACACAATGATTTTATAACCTACAAACAATAATTCTCTGAGTCTTTTAAATAAATAGACTTTGTTGACTCTCTCAGAAGCGGTGTAGACATTTATGATTCCATATTTCTCACCTCGATGTGAACAATCTATCATCAATAGTCTCCCTGGTATTATGTCTCGTCTCCTGATGAGAACAACGTCTTTACTTTTAAAAGATATGTCCACTCCGTCAGCCAGATTTTCACCTATTGATATAAAGGCTTTACCTTTGTGCCACATTTTACAGACGTCCTCGACATCATCATGAGTGTTTAGTCTCAGTTCTTGGGTGCACAAAATATCAAAGTCAGTGTTCAATAAATAATTAATTTTTGATGACGGAAAGAACTTGATTGAATACCACGAGCGTTCCAGGTGGCAATTTTAAGGACGCTCATCGTAAATCAGGGTGGTGACTGTGGTGAGAGCCTGTCATCCAGCCTTTTATTTTCCTTATGAAAAGATTGCTTTAATCGTCTCTTCCTTCTTACTATTTCAAAGGGTGCTTCATGTGACTCGTTAATTGTTGGAGCTAAAAACTCGGGTGTAGGGGAGAAAGAGTCTGAGTTGGCATTAGACAGAGGACAGAGAGGGATGCTACAGGTTCCTTGGTCAGCAGTCAGACTTATTGAACTGAAATCTGAACTGGGGCTGTCACTAGCACTTTCATATTTCTCCTGTGCTTCATCACAACTGTCAACCTCACTATCAGCATCACTTTGTATAATTAGACTCCCCTCACCTGATGGAGAGGAGAAATCATCGGGTAGGGGGACTGAGCGCTGCTGCTCTGCTGTGGATGGTGCGTCACTCTGTCGTTGTGGTAGCTGGGGGGTTTCCCCCAGTGGTGGAGCGGAGGGCTGGCAGGGGGGCTGACGTTTCCTGCGGGTCGACTGGCTACCCATCCGCTGCTGCTGCGAGGCAGGCCCCAGAGGATCCGGAAGCTCCTGTTGCTCCGTCAGGGCTGGTGAAGCAAACTGAGGCTGCTGCTGCTCCCTTGGGGCTGATGGACCATGCTGCTGCTGCTGTTCTCATGGGGCTGACGGACCATGGTGTTGCTGTTGCTGCTGCTCTCGTGGGGCTGATGGACCATGCTGCCACTGTTGCTGTTGCTGCTGCTCTAGTGGGGCTGATGGACCATGCTGCTGCTGTTGCTGCTTGCTCCTTTGGGGCTGATGGACCATGCTGCCGCTGTTGCTGCTGCTGCTGTTCTCGTGGGGCTGATGGACCATGCTGCTGCTGCTGCTGCTGTCGTGGGGCTGATGGACCATGCTGCTGCTGTTGCTGCTTGCTCCTTTGGGGCTGATGGCCCATGCTGCTGCTGTTGCTGCTGCTCCTGTGGGGCTGATGGACCATGCTGCTGTTCTCGTGGGGCTGATGGACCATGCTGCTGCTGCTGTTCTCGTGGGGCTGATGGACCAGGCTGCTCCTGCTGCTGCTGCTGCTCTCGTGGGGCTGATGGACCATGCTGCTGCTGTTGCTGCTTGCTCCTTTGGGGCTGATGGACCATGCTGCTGCTGTTGCTGCTGCTCCTGTGGGGCTGATGGACCATGCTGCTGCTGTTGCTGCTGCTCCTGTGGGGCTGATGGACCATGCTGCTGCTGTCCTCGTGGGGCGGATGGACCAGGCTGCTGCTGTTGCTGCTGCTCCTGTGGGGCTGATGGACTATGCTGCTGCTGTTGCTGCTGCTCTCGTGGGGCTGATGGACCAAGCTGCTTCCAAGCTGGTTTCCCTAAGTGGTGGAGCCGAAGGCTGGCAGGGGGGCTGACGTTTCCTGCGGGTCGACTGGCTACCCATCCGCTGCTGCTGCGAGGCAGGCCCCAGAGGATCCGGAAGCTCCTGTTGCTCCGTCAGGGCTGGTGAAGCAAACTGAGGCTGCTGCTGCTCCCTTGGGGCTAGTGGACCAGACTGCTGCTCCTGCTGCTGTTGCTGCTGCTGCACCCCTGGGGCTGATGGACCATGCTGCTGCTGCTGTTCTCATGGGGCTGACGGACCAGGCTGCTGCTGCTGCTGCTGTCGTGGGGCTGATGGACCATGGTGTTGCTGTTGCTGCTGCTCTCGTGGGGCTGATGGACCATGCTGTCACTATTGCTGTTGCTGCTGCTCTCGTGGGGCTGATGGACCATGCTGCCACTGTTGCTGTTGCTGCTGCTCTAGTGGGGCTGATGGACCATGCTGCTGCTGTTGCTGCTTGCTCCTTTGGGGCTGATGGACCATGCTGCCGCTGTTGCTGCTGTTCTCGTGGGGCTGATGGACCATGCTGTTGCTGCTGTTCTCGTGGGGCTGATGGACCATGCTGCTGCTGCTGTTCTCGTGGGGCTGATGGACCAGGCTGCTCCTGCTGCTGCTGCTGCTGCTGCTCTTGTGGGGCTGATGGACCATGCTGCTGCTGCTGTTCTCGTGGGGCTGATGGACCAGGCTGCTCCTGCTGCTGCTCTCGTGGGGCTGATGGACCATGCTGCTGCTGTTGCTGCTTGCTCCTTTGGGGCTGATGGACCATGCTGCTGCTGTTGCTGCTGCTCCTGTGGGGCTGATGGACCATGCTGCTGCTGTTGCTGCTGCTCCTGTGTGGCTGATGGACCATGCTGCTGCTGCTGCTCTCGTGGGGCTGATGGACCATGCTGCTGCTGCTGCTGCTGCTGCTGCTGCTGCTCCTGTGGGGCTGATGGACCATGCTACTGCTGTTGCTGCTGCTCTCGTGGGGCTGATGGACCAAGCTGCTTCCAAGCTAGTTTCCCCCAGTGGTGGAGTGGAGGGCTGGCAGGGGGGCTGACGTTTCCTGCGGGTCGACTGGCTGCCCATCCGCTGCTGCTGTGAGGCAGGCCCCAGAGGATCCGGAAGCTCCGGTTGCTCCGTCAGGGCTGGTGAAGGACCAGACTGAGGCTGCTGCTGCTCCCTTGGGGCTAGTGGACCAGACTGCTGCTCCTGCTGCTCTCGTGGGGCTGATGGACCATGCTGTTGCTGCTGCTGCTGCTCTCGTGGGGCTGATGGACCATGCTGCTGCTGCTGTTCTCATGGGGCTGATGGACCAGGCTGCTGCTGCTGCTGCTGCTGCTCTCGTGGGGCTGATGGACCATGCTGCTGCTGTTGCTGCTGCTGCTCTTATGGGGCTGATGGACCATGCTGCCGCTGTTGCTGCTGCTCCTGTGGGGCTGATGGACCATGCTGCTGCTGTTGCTGCTTGCTCCTTTGGGGCTGATGGACCATGCTGCTGCTCTCGTGGGGCTGATGGACCAGGCTGCTGCTGCTGCTGCTCTCATGGAGCTGATGGACCATGCTGCCGCTGTTGCTGCTGCTGCTGTTCTCGTGGGGCTGATGGAACAGGCTGCTGCTGCTCTCGTGGGGCTGATGGACCATGCTGCTGCCGTTGCTGCTTGCTCCTTTGGGGCTGATGGGCCATGCTGCTTCTGTTGCTGCTGCTCTCATGGGGCTGATGGACCATGCTGCTGCTGTTGCTGCTGCTGCTGTCCTCATGGGGCTGTTGCTGCTGCTGCTGTCCTCGTGGGGCTGATGGACCATGCTGCTTCTGTTGCTGCTGCTCCTGTGGGGCTGATGGACCATGCTGCTTCTGTTGCTGCTGCTCTCGTGGGGCTGATGGACCATGCCGCTGCTGTTGCTGCTGCTGCTGCTCTCGTGGGGCTGATGGACCATGCTGCTGCTGTTGCTGCTACTGCTGTCCTCGTGGGGCTAATGGACCATGCTGCTGCTGTTGCTGCTACTGCTGTCCTCGTGGGGCTGATGGACCAGGCTGCTGCTGTTGCTGCTGTCCTCATGGGGCTGTTGCTGCTGCTGCTGTCCTCGTGGGGCTGATGGACCATGCTGCTTCTGTTGCTGCTGCTCCTGTGGGGCTGATGGACCATGCTGCTTCTGTTGCTGCTGCTCTCGTGGGGCTGATGGACCATGCTGCTGCTGTTGCTGCTGCTGCTGCTCTCGTGGGGCTGATGGACCATGCTGCTGCTGTTGCTGCTGCTGCTGCTCTCGTGGGGCTGATGGACCATGCTGCTGCTGTTGCTGCTACTGCTGTCCTCGTGGGGCTAATGGACCATGCTGCTGCTGTTGCTGCTGTCCTCGTGGGGCTGATGGACCAGGCTGCTGCTGCTGCTCTCGTGGGGATGATGGACCATGCTGCTGCTGCTGCTGCTCTCGTGGGGCTGATGGACCCGGCTCCTGTTGTTGCGCCCATGGCAGTGGTACAGGACCAGACTGTCTCTGCTGCTCCCGAGTGCCTGGTGGAGGATCAGGCTGCTGCTGGGATCTCGCCTTGAAAGAGTAAGACGCTGGACAGCTGAAGAATGTGTGGCCATTTTGAGGACATGGGCTGCACAGACTCTGCTGGTTGCATTCTTTGGCTCTGGGGCCCAGACCGCCACATCTCCAACACTTTACCGTCAGGCACTGCCTCACCTGGTGATTGGTGGAATGACAGGTGAAGCACGCGACTAACTGGCCCGGATCTATAATACGGCCATTATACGGACCCAGGGAAATTGAAGTGGCAATTGTAATCTGTTCTCTGTTGGCATCTGTTCGAAGTTTAACTTTATACGTCCGTACTCCATACCAGATGCCAAACCTGTCCACTGGTTTACTGGAGTGTAAGATGTCACAATACCTCCGCAGGTATAAATCAATATCATGATCCGACACCCTACCGGTCCAGAATTTTACAATTAAAGTGGTGATGTCCAATTGAATTGACGATTCAACAGACCAGTCTTTCCACTTTATGGCCAGCTTGTTTGATGCTTGTACCTCCAGGAATCTTCGCAGAGGAGCTTCCTGGAGGAAACACAGTTCAAAGTCTCTCTTATTCGGCAACGCGATGAAAGAATATACATCCGAGGCATTAATCCAACAGGACTCAAAGAGGAGTGTCTCACCGACATAATCACGGTTGGGGAGATCACCATCTCCAGTGTATCTCAACCTCACCCAGTATTGTCCAAACTTAGATGCATATTGTTCAGGTTTACTAACCAGGGGGGCATTGTGGCCAGCTGCCCAACTGGGCGCTGGAAATATTGAAAAGAGGTAATTAGCCGACAGTTTATTTACGTGAGATCTAAAAAATAAAGGAAACAGTCCCCACCGAGAGACTGAAAACTCGGACATATAATGAAGCGATCAAGCTCCAGTTTTGCCCCTTCCACTCATCTTTTAATGCTTTCTCTCACCGAGACGAAAAGAAAAAAATCTCCAGTTTTTCCTCTGCCGCTCATCTTCAGGTATTTTCTGTTGTTGAGACCAAAAGAAATGTTCTTGTTCTGGTCTCAGGCAGCATTCGAGTACTCTGTCTTGTTGTGGTTTGTCTGTTTTTCTTTGTTGATGCTCTGTTGTCTAGTTTGTTGTTAATGCAGATGTCATCCTCTGCTTACACTGCAAAACAAATCTACCTACAGGTACAAATTAAGTCACCTAACCTAACCTATAAAACAATCAAATCACATCCACATCCAGGGCTGGTAAATAACACCATACAAGTGGAGCAGTGCCTCAGTAATGTCAGGCAGTGGCCCTTACTCCTCTTCCTCCTCTGACTCTGACTCTGGGATAGTGAAGCCGTTGTCGTCCCACTCCTCACTGTCCTCTGTCTGTGTGTGAAGTGAATCACAGTCCATGGAGGCTAAGCTACAGTACACATCTACAGCCTGTCTGTGCTGACTTTTCACTGAGAGACGTCTTCCACTGAGGACACTGATGAGCCCTTGTGTAGCCTCCTCTGTCAGGTCACCAAAATCTGTAAATGAAAACAAACAAAACAACTGATACAGAGCATCATTTATTGATTTTAATATTATATAATATTGATAACTTATTGTTTCCATCATATATCAAATACAGACACCAAACATTTGCTGAGTTCAGCAAAATGCATGGCAAGATTTCTAACAATGAAAAAATATGAAGGTGTTCTACACATGTAGGACTAAACCTGTTTGCAGAGTGGAGGAAAAGATTCTCCTTTGAAGAGCTCATACATACTGTTGGTTTTGAGGCTCTCCAAAGTCTGTCCTCTGAGTGTCTCCACTTCTTTGACTTCCTTCAGGAGGTAAAGGACGTGCTGAGACATCTCCTTTAACAGGATGCTCTGCTCCTCCTCCAAGCGTTTCACCAGCATCACCTGGTCAAAAACAGTCCTCTTCAACATGAAGTTGTTACCTTCAGATTGAGGAGAGGAATGGAGAAGGGAGAAAAGTATATTTACATGTTATGGCAGAATAATGCTTATTTCTGACACTAATATATTTATGGCCAGAGTACAAAAGTATTAAAACTGTAATTCAATTGCGCATTGACAAAAATACAATAATAATAATTTAAATAAGTGAGGTCGGAACCATTGTTCCATCTGAAAATTGAAAACTGTTCAAAATTTACAACACTAACATACAGTCGCACCACGGTCATAGAGTGGGAATAGTCTCAAAGATCAACAAGACAAGCTAACTTATTAGCATACCATTTTCATGCCTCTCCCATGGTGGGATGTAACCCTCTGTCAGACTGCACGCCAACTCCTCTTCAATCTGATCTTCAGCCACTGAGCTGTACTGAACAACCTTCTCACGAAGCTTCTTCTTCAGCTCTGTCATTTGTTTTCTCTTTCTTTGTCTCACCTGGTTGCTATCTGCATTGTGGGAGGAAAAGAGAACTGTGTTGTGGTTGATAATCTTTGTGGTGTAATGGAAATTAACTTAGTTTGAACACAAACCATGCTGACGGTACAGATCTTGTTTCTTGTGCAAAAGGGTTACACAGTGATGTTCTCAACGTCTGCCCTCATGTCTTCAGTACACCCTGGAGTGGATACTCTCTCTGAATAGGTAAACAATAACAAAAGAGAGAAATGTCATCAACTGTCTCATTTTCAACATAAAGTAATGTGCTATTGTGGATGTGAAGGAATAACATGGACACATGAAAAGACATCAAAGTACAGTTCATTTTTCACCTGTTACCGTCCATTGCCTCACATCACACACCCACTGCTGTAGGGTTTCCTCATCAAGGTTGTGCTCCTTCTTTATGTTTTCGAGAGCGGTAGCTTCAACCTCTGTCCGCTTGGTGATCTTTAAAAGAGAACAAAACAAAAACAAGACAAATGCCACACCATAATGCAAAAACCACCAGTTTAAGTTAAGCTTCCATCAAAACAGATGAGACCTTAGACGACACCATCTGTATCCCAAAAGTAGGTGTTGAGAAAAATTATCTATAAAGCTGTAAAATCACAATTATATAACAGTACAGATTTTTTTGATAAGTATATAATATGTGTTGAGTCAGGAGAACGATCGGCAGGCATTCAGCATATTTTTTTCTCTTTTCCCTTTTTGTCCAATTTATTTAAAGGGACTGGGTTTAATTAATAATCATATAAATATCAATATAATAATAATACTAATAATAATAATGTGTTGGGTATCTGCAGGTAGGCAGGAGAGTGAGGGAGGAGCCATTCTGATGAAGTGTGCCAGCAGACAGGTGTGTGGCTTCTTTGTCTGTTCAGTGTGGCATGCTGCTGCGGGGGAGAGACAGCTTGCATCAGTGTTTAGATGAGCATAGAGACGCTGTCGGTATGTCTACATTTTATGAGTTGAAATTATGTTCTCAATCAGTGGGGTGAGTACAAAAGTGTCTTTCCTCTTCTGTTTTCCCTGCTCTGTGGACACTAGTCAGTTAGTTATTCACTCATTCATTAATTCATTGTGCTCATTGCCAACTAAATGCTGATAGATAAATAAATAAATAAATAGATGGACAATTAGACTCATAGAGATATAAACAGATAGTATATAAGAATATTGGTTGATTCCTTTTGAAGTCACACTGATTAGTTTATTCACACTGGCTTCCTAATTTCATGTGTGTATATATAGATATATTTTATTTGGTTGAGAGGCAAATTAAAGAACTGAATAGACTTGGTGCATTAATTGCCTAAATAAAATGCCTAATAAATCCAACCTCACTCATAAATTTAACATGATTTTGTTTTGGTTTAAATAATAATATGATATTTAATTTTACCATGATGAAATAAGCTATCAAATATACTATGTTGATAAATCTGCTTATCTAATTTAATGCTCTGTTTCCATTTTAAGGTTATCAATCTATCCCATCCTGTGTGGTATTGAGAGGATAAATAAAGACACAGTGAATGAATGGATGGAGTTGTACCGCGTCCTCTGTGGTCATCTATGCCGTTTGAGTTCAGACAGGCATTGAAGCATTATCCCCAGAGGACTCTACAGTTGATAACCGAGCGTGGATGAGAAGATAAAAGGCTTTGCTGTAGACGCAAAGGTAAAAGCCAGAGGAGTCCTATATTCCTGAGAAAGATGGCAGAGGAAATGTTGGAGAAGACTGTGAAACAACTCAGGAGGGAAAGAACCACTGCAAAGAGTAGCTTCACAAAGCAGGCCACCTTCCTCAGAAAAGAGGCAGACAGCATGGTCGAGGCAGAACTGAGGGACTGCTGAAGAGATATTCGGAGTCATGGAAAACAGGTGTGGGAATAAGACAACCATCACCTTAGAGATTCTACAAGAACTGGACAACATGCCTGCTGTGAAGGGAAACCAGCCCAGGAGAGTCATCGACTTAATACAGTTAGTAGAGAAAGCCTTGTCAGATCTCACAGAACTGGGGAATTCTGGTGCACTGAACAATCCCTTGGTGACCAAAGCAATAGAAAGTAAGTTACCAGATTTCATTAAGAGAGACTGGCTGATTTTCATGGTAGACCCAAGTAACAATGTCACTCCCAGCAACCACTTTGATGCATTACTGAGATTCCTGAAGAACCAAGAGGAGATTCTTGAGAGGCTAGAGCAGCTTAAAGGAGTGGGAAAGACTGAAAAACCAGACTACCATTCATCCAAATAACCTGAGAAAAAATATGCCACCACAAGGACAGCAAAGAAAGCACTTGGGAACATGTGTGCTGTGTGTGGTGATGAAAGACACCATGACAAAATATTCCTCTGTAAGAAGTTCAAGAGACTGAATCTCCATGAGAAGAAGGCTGCCCTGATAAGAGTGGGAGCTTGCACAAAATGCCTTGGATGCCATGAGAGTGATGGATACTGCAGAGACACCTTCTTATGCAGGAACAAAAACTGTAAAGGGGAGGGAACATCAAGTCACCACTACTTCCTCTGCCCAAAAGGAAACAGCAGCAGAAGCACTGAAGAGCAGCGTGGAGAAGGTACTAAAGACCGATTCACGGACGACCAACAGGACTTTTTGTCTGAGCTTTCCCCAGAGATGGCAGAGAGGTGCAGAAAAGTCTTCACCAACAGCACTGCAGGCAGGATTAACACCAGTGAGACCTGGACTGAGCTTCTGGCGAGGAATAGACTACGCGAACTCCCTGTCATCATGACGCTGATGGAGGTCACCGCAAATGCAGGTCAGAAGATTGGGACTCTAATTGATCTTGCTTCTGATACAAACTACATAACCCACAAAGCTGCTGAAAGGCTGAAATTATGGTGCGAGAAAATGACCTTAATCCTACATGGTGTAGGCAGGATGGCCATGAAAGTAAAACCAAATAGATACCTCCTCCGAGTTAGGATCAAGACACCTCAAGGCAGAGTAATAGCCCACAAACTTGTCTGCTGTGGGCCGGATGAGATTGCCAAAGCACTCAGAGCTGTTGATCCAGAGAGACTGAGGAAATTCTTCCCTGAGGTTAAGCTGGAGGAGTTGAAGAGACCAAAAGACGTTGAACTTCTCATCAGCCACAGAGAGGGGAGGCTTGCACCACAAAGGGTAAGAGTTATTGGTGACCTCGTCTTGTGGGAAAGCCCTTTGGGAAGGACAGTGGGCGGAGCACACCCTGACCTGTTGTCCATGAGGACGGCTGCTGTTAAGTACACAGAAGTTTTCAGAGGTCCAGAGGCTAAGCATTTGAAGAGTATAAAGACAGACTCGCCCCAAAGTTCACAACTACAACTACCCGTGAGTTTCTTGACTGGTGGTGGTGGGAGAGCATTGGAGCGCATGTGAGCCAAAGTGTGGAGGATGTCGCTGCGGCAACTGCCAGCCAGGAGGAAAAGATATGACTCTGGCAGAGGAAAAGGAACTTGAGATCATAAGAGGAGGACTCACCTATGTGTGCATGGATGGGCACACAGACTCTCCCCACTGGGATGCTAAGTACCCATGGATAGAGGACCCCATCTCACTTCCTAACAACAAAAGCGCAGTAGAGGCCACATTCTTAAGGACAGAAAGACAGCTGCAGAGACAACCAGAGTGGAAAACCATATACACAACACAGATCCATGAAATGGTTGAGCGGGCTGCTGCCATTGAGCTTTCTGATGGAATTAGGAGGAAATGGAAAGGACCAGTGTAGTACGTGATCCACCTGGTGGCACCAAACCCACATTCTGTCACAACTCCAGTACGATTAGTTTGGAATAGCAGTCAAAAATTCAAAGGGATAAGTATGAATGATCTTCTGCTGAAGGAACCTGATGTGCTCAGTCCAATCAGAGCTGTGTTATTGAGGTTCAGAAGAGGGGTACACGCTGCCCTTGGAGACATCAAGAAGATGTACAATTCAGTGTGGTTAGAGGAACGTGAAATGCACCTGCACCGATTCCTTTGGAGGGATAAGCCTGAGGAGGAGATAAGAGAGTATGCTATCACCCGTGTTAATATGGGAGACAGACCAGCTGGATGTATAGCACAACTAGCTATGGGAGAAACAGCCAAGCTTCCCATCTTTGCTCATCGGACAGAGGAATGCAGAGTCCTTGAAGAGGATAGGTATGATGATGACATCCTGACCTCCCACAACAGCCTGGAGAAACTGGATGAAATTACCCAAGGTGTGGGGGGAAATCCTGTGAGCTGGGGGCTTCCTGGTGAAACCATAGGTACGGTCAGAGAGCAGTGGGAGGCAAAGGAGTGATGCTGTCCCGGAAGGAGAGGAGGATGTGACAAAAGTTTCAACCATCATTCTTCCAAATCAGATGAGAGACGAAGATAACAAAACTCTGGGTGTTGGTTATAATGTGGGAGAAGATAAACTCTACATGTTAACATCCATCAACTTTTCTAAGAGGAAGAAAAAGGTGAGGGTGAGCAAAGATCTTCTCAAGGACGAGGTGTGACTAGGAACTCCTGACCCACTGACTAGAAGGGAGCTTTTAAGCCAGGTGGCTGGGCTTTACGATCCCATCGGCCTGGTAACACCTGCCAAACAGAAGGGGGCAATCCTTGTGAGGAAAGCATTCCAGGAGACGGGGGGTGGAAAACTTACCAGAGAAAACTGGGACAAGCCACTTTCAGAAAGCCTCAGAGGCGAAGCCATCAAACTTTTTGAGGAGCATGTGGAGCTTGGGCAGATTACATTCCACCGCAGCTTCACACCCGCCAACTGGGAGGGGAGACCCTGGGGAATCACCTTCTCAGATGGGAGTGATAAGACCTATGGAGCTGTGATGTATTTGAGGTGGAGCACCAAACAAGGGACTGAGGTGCGGTTTGTTGAATGAAAAGCCAAGCTGACACCACTGGATCAGAAATGACTGTGTGTATGACTGTGGTACCAACCTGCCTTTGTCATGGATTTGGTAATGAGAGCTGCCCGGGACAGAAAACTGTTAACCTACAAAGAAAATATTCCATTTATGTTCAGGCTATATACACAGCATGAAGTTTATGAAAAACCCTGTATTTGACATTTGTGGTCCCTTTCAGCAACATGCATTTAACATACCTAAAAATATGACCAGCCCACCTGTCATTTCAGCAATAAAGGATGATATAAAGGATAGGATTTATTCCTCACACCAGGCTGGTCAATTACATAACAAATAACCGTTTCTAGTGTTTTGATTTTGATTAAGACTCATTTTACAATAATTACATACTTGCTCCACTTCCTCTCCAACTGTGTTTCCTGCTCCATCCTGACTTCTCCCACCCCATCTCACCTGCAGCACAATGTAAGAAGAGTTACAAAGCCCCATAGTTTGCACTATGTTTTTTGATAGAACATCATCCAGTAGAGATGTCACGCTTACCGGTGTAGCGGTAAACCCCAATAAAAATGTTTAGAACAATTACCGTTTTAATTTCAAAATAAAAACTTATACCTTTGATAAGGCTTTGTCTGTATTTTTTTACACTTTTTTGAAACTATTTCAGTTTGTGTAGGACTGTGTAGAATGTTTTCTGAACATATTCAACACACTTTTTAAATAATACCGCAATGATACCGAAAACCGTGATCATTTTGGTCACAGTAACCATGAGGTTAAACTTTCATACTGTGACACCCCTATAATCCAATAATGCATGACATGCACAGCTTTTAAAGAGCATGTCCTTTGCTTTAGATTTGAAAATGGCCTTTCAAATATGTCATTACAAAAGCACAACATTCTACAAATTCACAAGAGTAACTTAAAACACTTGGTGAAGGTTATAACACAGCATATTCTGTTGGCTAGTCTGGTATTTCCCTGTAGCTGCTGTCACATTACAATTTGAGTGATTGCATGTACCTCGCATTTTGGTGTATGGGCTTTAGCATGCATGACACTCAGTAATGGTCTCATGTCTGTCAACTGCAAAAGCTCTGGTAACTGCTCGGCTACCTTGTTCAGGTCGGGCCAGGATCTAAAAAGCAGAAACAGCATATTGACAGTTTGATAAAGACACATCTTAATTACTGCATAAATCTACAATAAATACAATCACTGTAAAGGTATGACATAGGCCATTTTGACCAAAGGGATAAATATGTAAAACAGCAATGAGGATTAGCTGCATGTCACATCCATACAGAAGAAAGAAACATTTGCCGTATTTGAGATCTCTCTCTGGAGATACATTGGAGAGGCAAATATTTCTCCTCGATGGTGGTTCAGTGTCCACAAGAGAAAACTATGTCTGAGTAATCAGAAGAAAAAAATAGTGGTTGATAATAAACTTCTGATCAAGAGCAAAACTCTGTCAGCTGGATGTCTGTAAAAAACAAAAAAACACTTTCCTGCAACAAAAGAGTGATAAATATAACTCTGCATCCAAGCATAAGTAATACTTCCAATTATTACTATGAATAAGACTTGGACTGTGATGACAACAGGAATTGTGACACCAGCCTCAAGAACTATGCAGGTATCCACACAAACACAAATACAAACCTGCAAACGGCAACTTGAATGCCCTCCTCATCTATCTGAGCACCAGACTTTTTTGACATGGCTCTGCCAGCTGTAAATTTGGCAGGGCCACAGACAGCGTGGTCATTTCCCTACAAAGTCAGATTACACATAAAAACACATCCAAAAACTACAACAATAAAAATATATAATTCATAAACACTTACAGTTGGCACGTTGCCTCTGACAAGGTCAACAAATGTGGATACCTCCTTGTCTTTGGCCAGGAACAAGCCCTCAAATATGGGTGGCTCCTCAGTCCTGTCCATATATAGTAACGATGACAAAGTACATTATTATTATTTGTTGAAATGTCAAATTATTCTCAAAAAGCATACCTATGGGGGTATTATTCCAAACAATCCTAAAACTAACCTCTGATACTAGCACTTACCCTTCTGACTTGGAAAACCTGGAATGTTTTCGGTTTCCATCACAGCAAACAGCCAGCATGTCTGGAGAACAGGCTGGACAGACAAACTGTTGGACGTGACACATTTCCTCTTCTTTGAAGTGACAAAATGAAAATTCAAAGAAAATTCGCTGGAATGTGTCAGCACAGATACTGCCCGTCTGCAAACAATTAGATTATGATTTGTTTTAAAGTGATGCCCAACATTAATATTAACAATAAAGTAATATGTAATATATGTTTCAATGTGATTAAGACAGATTACCCTTCCAGCTTTAAAGATCTGTGCTCCAACATTTTCAATAAGGCCTGTCTGCACATGGCTGGTGCTGTCACCTTCATGTGCTCAAAAGAGGTGAAGGCATCAAACTTGTAGAGGGTTTGGCAGCTGGTACTAGATGGCCAGTACGATACAAAAGCAGGTCATTCACCTCAGGAGTCCATTCAGCAGAGCAGGATGGACAGGATTTCTTCGGCAAGTACACGTCACATCGGCCTGTGAACAAGTACATTTATTTAGGAACAAGGATTTTTCACTCACCAAATTGCAATAGTTTGCCTGAGCAGATTATATTTGCAGACTGGTCCTGGTGAAGGAACAGGAAGTTGACATACTAAAATACAGAATGAAGTTAGAAGGGTTACATTTGTAGTTCTTTCTCCAATGCATTTTCAAACATGCTTATCTCATCCTCAAAATAGTGCCTCAAACACATTAAAAAAGCCAACCACAACAGTATTTCAACTGTCATTGTGTGTGTGTCCACAATGTGGAGATTTAATTATCATTCCCCAAGATATGCTGGTCAAAACCAGTCATACTTTTACCAATCAGCCATCAGCTATGAACACTTCCACCTCTTTCTTCTTAAGGTTTGAGAATAAATTTACAATGTGATGTGTACACACTGTCTGGGGAATGACACTACAGTAGGATATTGTAATATAATAATAATCTTAACATACTTTGTTCATGAAACTGTGGCTGGCCATTATCATCCATCACCACAGCTGTTGTAGGGGGAATGGGTTCCAGAAAACCATGGAAGAGAGCCTCTCTCTCATGGAAGATGTTCCTTTTGTGGGCCTCCTCCGCTTCATAGTGTCCCTTTAAAATAAAGAGACAAAACGTTATGCATTGTTTCAAATTGAGTTGTTGAAACCAGAAGAATAGAATGATCTTTATTGTCATTAAGAAACTGAACAACGGAATTGTAGAGCTTCTCCCTTTTCAGTGTACAAGAATAAATAAATAAATAGGAATTAATTATGAAAAAGAAGGAAATAAATCTTTGACTGTAAATACAAAATAAGTATAATGGATTTAAATACAAATGTGATTATGGATTTACAACAAGGATAAATACTGAATATATAAACAGGAAATGTATTGTATGTATGTATTGCAGCAGATGTTAAGACTATGTACAAGACAGCACGATCTGATATCACCGAGTAATTAACAGTCCTGGACAACTGAGACAATAGTTAATAGTTAGTTAAACGGTTATTTGTTATGTAATTGACCAGCCTGGTGTGAGGAATAAATCCTATCCTTTATATCATCCTTTATTGCTGAAATGACAGGTGGGCTGGTCATATTTTTAGCTATGTTAAATGCATGTTGCTGAAAGGGACCACAAATGTCAAATGCAGGGTTTTTCATAAACTTCATGCTGTGTATATAGCCTGAACACAAATGGAATATTTTCTTTGTAGGTTAACAGTTTTCTGTCCCGGGCAGCTCTCATTACCAAATCCATGACAAAGGCAGGTTGGTACCACAGTCATACACACAGTAATTTCTGATCCAGTGGTGTCAGCTTGGCTTTTCATTCAACAAACCGCACCTCAGTCCCTTGTTTGGTGCTCCACCTCAAATACATCACAGCTCCATAGGTCTTATCACTCCCATCTGACAAGGTGATTCCCCAGGGTCTCCCCTTCCAGTTTGCGGGTGTGAAGCTGCGGTGGAATGTAATCTGCCCAAGCTTCACATACTCCTCAAAAAGGTTGATGGCTTTGCCTCTGAGGCTTTCTGAAAGTGGCTTGTCCCAGTTTTCTCTGGTAAGTTTTCCACCCCCCGTCTCCTGGAATGCTTTCCTCACAAGGATTGCCCCTTCTGTTTGGCAGGTGTTACCAGGCTGATGGGGTCGTAAAGCCCAGCCACCTGGCTTAAAAGCTCCCTTCTAGTCAGTGGGTCAGGAGTTCCTAGTCTCACCTCCTCCTTGAGAAGATCTTTGCTCACCCTCACCTTTTTCTTCCTCTTAGAAAAGTTGATGGATGTTAACATGTAGAGTTTATCTTCTCCCACATTAGAACCAACACCCAGAGCTTTGTTATCTTTGTCTGTCATCTGATTTGGAAGAATGATGGTTGAAACTTTTGTCACATCCTCCTCTCCTTCCTGGACAGCATCACTCCTTTGCCTCCCACTGTTCTCTGACCGTACCTATGGTTTCACCAGGAAGCCCCCAGCTTTCAGGATTTCCCCACACCTTGGGTAATTTCATCCAGTTTCTCCAGGCTGCTGTGGGAGATAAGGATGTCATCATCATACCTATCCTCTTCAAGGACTCTGCATTCCTCTGTCTGATGGGCAAAGATGGGAAGCTTGGCTGTTTCTCTCATAGCTAGTTGTGCTATACATCCAGCTGGTCTGTCTCCCATATTAACACAGGTGATGGCATACTCTCTTATCTCCTCCTCAGGCTTATCCCTCCAAAGGAATCGGTGCAGGTGCATTTCACATTCCTCTAACCACACTGAATTGTACATCTTCTTGATGTCTCCAAGGGCAGCGTGTACCCCTCTTCTGAACCTCAATAACACAGCTCTGATTGGACTGAGCACATCAGGTTCCTTCAGCAGAAGATCATTCATACTTATCCCTTTGAATTTTTGACTGCTATTCCAAACTAATCGTACTGGAGTTGTGACAGAATGTGGGTTTGGTGCCACCAGGTGGCTCACGTACTACACTGGCCCTTTCCATTTCCTCCTAATTCCATCAGAAAGCTCAATGGCAGCAGCCCGCTCAACCATTTCATGGATCTGTGTTGTGTATATGGTTTTCCACTGTGGTTGTCTCTGCAGCTGTCTTTCTGTCCTTAAGAATGTGGCCTCTACTGCGCTTTTGTTGTTAGGAAGTGAGGTGGGGTCCTCTATCCATGGGTACTTAGCATCCCAGTGGGGAGAGTCTGTGTGCCCATCCATGCACACATAGGTGAGTCCTCCTCTTATGATCTCAAGTTCCTTTTCCTCTGCCAGAGTCATATCTTTTCCTCCTGGCTGGCAGTTGCCGCAGCGACATCCTCCAAACTTTGGCTCACATGCGCTCCAATGCTCTCCCACCACCACCAGTCAAGAAAACTCACGGGTAGTTGTAGTTGTGAACTTTGGGGCGAGTCTGTCTTTATACTCTTCAAATGCAAGCTTAGCCTCTGGACCTCTGAAAACTTCTGTGTACTTAACAGCAGCCGTCCTCATGGAACGAGCAAAGTGGGTTTTTGACTCATAAGCTGCGACCTCAACATCCTCAAACAGGTCAGGGTGTGCTCCGCCCACTGTTCTTCCCAAAGGGCTTTCCCACAAGACGAGGTCACCAATAACTCTTACCCTTTGTGGTGCAAGCCTCCCCTCTCTGTGGCTGATGAGAAGTTCAACGTCTTTTGGTCTCTTCAACTCCTCCAGCTTAACCTCAGGGAAGAATTTCCTCAGTCTCTCAGGATCAACAGCCCTGTGTGCTTTGGCAATCTCATCCAGCCCACAGCAGACAAGTTTGTGGGCTATTACTCTGCCTTGAGGTGTCTTGATCCTAACTCGGAGGAGGTATCTATTTGTTTTCACTTTCATGGCCATCCTGCCTACACCATGTAGGATTAAGGTCACTTTCTCGCACCGTAATTTCAGCCTTTCAGCAGCTTTGTGAGTTATGTAGTTTGTATCAAAAGCAAGATCAATTAGAGTCCTAATCATCTTCTGACCTGCATTTGCGGTGACCTCCATCAGCATCATGATGACAGGGAGTTTGCGTAGTCTATTCCTCGCCAGAAGCTCAGTCCAGGTCTCACTGGTGTTAATCCTGCCTGCAGTGCTGTTGGTGAAGACTTTTCTGCACCTCTCTGCCATCTCTGGGGAAAACTCAGACAAAAAGTCCTGTTGGTCGTCCGTGAATCGGTCTTTAGTACCTTCTCCACGCTGCTCTTCAGTACTTCTGCTGCTGTTTCCTTTTGGGCAGAGGAAGTAGTGGTGACTCGATGTTCCCTCCCCTTTACAGTCTTTGTTCCTGCATAAGAAGGTGTCTCTGCAGTATCCATCACTCTAATGGCATCCAAGGCATTTTGTGCAAGCTCCCACTCTTTTCAGGGCAGCCTTCTTCTCATGGAGATTCAGTCTCTTGAACTTCTTACAGAGGAATATTTTGTCATGGTGTCTTTCATCACCACACACAGCACACATGTTCCCAAGTGCTTTCTTTGCTGTCCTTGTGGCGGCATATTTTTTCTCAGGTTATTTGGATGAATGGTAGTCTGGTTTTTCAGTCTTTCCCACTCCTTTAAGCTGCTCTAGCCTCTCAAGAATCTCCTCTTGGTTCTTCAGGAATCTCAGTAATGCATCAAAGTGGTTGCTGGGAGTGACATTGTTACTTAGGTCTACCATGAAAATCAGCCAGTCTCTCTTAATGAAATCTGGTAACTTACTTTCTATTGCTTTGGTCACCAAGGGATTGTTCAGTGCACCAGAATTCCACAGTTCTGTGAGATCTGACAAGGCTTTCTCTAATAACTGTATTAAGTCGATGACTCTCCTGGGCTGGTTTCCCTTCACAGCAGGCATGTTCTCCAGTTCTTGTAGAATCTCTAAGGTGATGGTTGTCTTATTCCCATACCTGTTTTCCATGACTCTGAATATCTCTTCAGCAGTACTATATGTTGACAGTCTGAGATCCCTTAATATCTTCCCATCAACACTGTTGAGGAGTTGGATTTTCTTGACCTCAGCTGATCCAGATGGTTCGCCTTGACTTTGTGGGCTCTCCCAGTCTTTCCTCCACCTGTGGTATTCCCTTTTATTTCCACCGAAGATGGGAAGGGCTGTTGGTTTAATCCTCACAGCAGTAGGTGCTACTGGCATTACAGGTTCTCTGCCACTCTCAACAGCTGTCTCTGCAGTCCTCCTCGCAGCGATGAACTCAGCTTTCCTCATTTCCAGCCTGCTGAATACAACCCTTAAATCTTTAATTTGGTCATTCAGGCGCTGTCTCTCTTCCATGGGGATCCACCGCTCCCAGGCAGACATAGTTCTGGTGTCCTCGTGCACCCTCTTCCCCAGGAGGGTTAGGTGCATCTCATAGCTCTCCAAGTGGGTACTTTCAACAGGTAGCTACATCACAGCTCTTCTCAGTTTCATGGATCGCTGCTGTGAGCTCATAACAGCCATACATGGACCACAGGTTCACTTGGACAATGTCTTTCAATTCTTTCCATCTTTCTTCAGCTTCAGTTGCAGTTCACTCAATGTCACCCTCCAGTGTCTCTCCAAGAGCTGCATCGTCTTCCTTTGTTTGCTCTGATGCCTCAGCCTGGAGTCCCATCCTATAGTCCTCGGTGGCATCAAGAAGTCTCCTGTAGCAATCAGAGAGTCTGTTGAATTCCTCCCTCAGTTCTGCCTCGACCATGCTGTCTGCCTCTTTTCTGAGGAAGGTGGCCTGCTTTGTGAAGCTACTCTTTGCAGTGGTTCTTTCCCTCCTGAGTTGTTTCACAGTCTTCTCCAACATTTCCTCTGCCATCTTTCTCAGGAATATAGGACTCCTCTGGCTTTTACCTTAGCGTCTACAGCCCTCTTGGACGTGCAAAGCCTTTTATCTTCTCATCCACGCTGCACGCTCGGTTATCAACTGTAGAGTCCTCTGGGGATAATGCTTCAATGCCTGCCTGAACTCAAACGGCATAGATGACAACAGAGGACGCGGTACAACTCCATCCATTCATTCACTGTGTCTTTATTTATCCTCTCAATACCACACAGGATGGGATAGATTGATAACCTTAAAATGAAAACAGAGCATTAAATTAGATAAGCAGATTTATCAACATAGTATATTTGATAGCTTATTTCATCATGGTAAAATTAAATATCATATTATTATTTAAACCAAAAAAATCATGTTAAATTTATGAGTGAGGTTGGATTTATTAGGCATTTTATTTAGGCAATTAATGCACCAAGTCTATTCAGTTCTTTAATTTGCCTCTCAACCAAATAAAATATATCTATATATACACACATGAAATTAGGAAGCCAATGTGAATAAACTAATCAGTGTGACTTCAAAAGGAATCAACCAATATTCTTATATACTATCTGTTTATATCTCTATGAGTCTAATTGTCCATCTATTTATTTATTTATTTATCTATCAGCATTTAGTTGGCAATGAGCACAAAAAATTAATGAATGAGTGAATAACTAACTGACTAGTGTCCACAGAGCAGGGCAAACAGAAGAGGAAAGACACTTTTGTACTCATCCCACTGATTGAGAACATCATTTAAACTCATAAAATGTATACATACCGATAGTGTCTCTATGCTCATCTAAACACTGATGCAAGCTGTCTCTCCCCTGCAGCAGCATGCCACACTGAACAGACAAAGAAGCCACACACCTGTCTGCTGGCACACTTCATCAGAATGACTCCTCCCTCACTCTCCTGCCTACCTGCAGATACCCAACGCACTATTATTATTAGTATTATTATTATATTGATATTTATATGATTATTAATTAAACCCAGTTCCTTTAAATAAATTGGACATAAGGGGAAAGAGAAAAAAAATATGCTGAATGCGTTATTCTGCCATAACATGTAAATATAACTTTGTCCCTTCTCCATTCCTCTCCTCAATCTGAAGGTAACAACTTCATGTTGAAGAGGACTGTTTTTGACCAGGTGATGCTGGTGAAACACTTGGAGGAGGAGCAGAGCACCCTGTTAAAGGAGATGTCTCAGCACGTCCTTTACCTCCTGAAGGAAGTCAAAGAAGTGGAGACACTCAGAGGACAGACTTTGGAGAGCCTCAAAACCAACAGTATGTATGAGCTCTTCAAAGGAGAATCTTTTCCTCCACTCTGCAAACATGTTTAGTCCTACATGTGTAGAACACCTTCATATTTTTTCATTGTTAGAAATCTTGCCATGCGTTATGCTGAACTCAGCAAATGTTTGGTGTTTGTATTTGATATATGATGGAAACAATAAGTTATCAATATTATATAATATGATATTAAAATCAATAAATGATGCTCTGTATCAGTTGTTTTGTTTGTTTTCATTTACAGATTTTGGTGACCTGACAGAGGAGGCTACACAAGGGCTCATCAGTGTCCTCAGTGGAAGACGTCTCTCAGTGAAAAGTCAGCACAGACAGGCTGTAGATGTGTACTGTAGCTTAGCCTCCATGGACTGTGATTCACTTCACACACAGACAGAGGACAGTGAGGAGTGGGACGACAACGGCTTCACTATCCCAGAGTCAGAGTCAGAGGAGGAAGAGGAGTAAGGGCCACTGCCTGACATTACTGAGGCACTGCTCCACTTGTATGGTGTTATTTACAGCCCTGGATGTGGATGTGATTTGATTGTTTTATAGGTGAGGTTAGGTGACTTTATTTGTACCTGTAGGTAGATTTGTTTTGCAGTGTAAACAGAGGATGGCATCTGCATTAACAACAAACTAGACAACAGAGCATCAACAAAGAAAAACAGACAAACCACAACAAGACAGAGTACTCGCATGCTGCCTGAAGGCTGGAATGTACTTCTCCGTCTGCGTAATCCGTCATCCGACTCCGTAGCTACGGAGACCCCTCGAGCCCTCACACTTCTCCGTCATGATGCGTGTTGTGCAGCCCTGCAGTGAAATGCACCCCTCAGAAAGTGAAGCAATTCACCTTAATATCACTGATAAAAGCAGGAGAAAATACTATTTTATGATTTAATTATTTTTAAGGGAGATAGAAGAGAACAACATTGGTTGCTTTCAGTCTTTAAAACTCCTCTTCCTCTTTCTTTTCAACACAAAATCAGATAATAGCGAACGCAAACCAACAACTTTCGGTATGTTCTGTGGAAATATACCCCAGCCATAATTACTGAATGAATTAAATAGATTTTTTGAGCAGGTTGAATGTGTTTGATTTGCCTTTCACAAGGCTAATCGATACTTTGGTTCCTGTCCTGTCTGTGCTGCTGCAGAGATGACCTGTCTGTCTGTTTGTGTGTAGGGAGAGGGGCTGCATTTCACAGCAGGGTGTAACTAGAGGACCAATCACAGCCCTTGTCTCCATCTTCCCTTGACGGATTGACGGACAGTTAAAAAAGAATTCCTGCGCCCGGAGACGACGGAGAGGCTCTCCGTCAGGCTCTCCGGCGACGCAGAGTCCTCTCCGCCTCTACGCACGGCACTTTACGGAGTAATTATAAATTGGCCTTGAGACCAGAACAAGAACATTTCTTTTGGTCTCACAACAGAAAATACCTGAAGATGAGCGGCAGAGGAAAAACTGGAGATTTTTTCTTTTCGTCTCGGTGAGAGAAAGCATTTAAAAGATGAGTGGAAGGGGCAAAACTGGAGCTCGATCGCTTCATTATATGTCCGTGTTTTCGGTCTCTCGGTGGGGACTGTTTCCTTTATTTTTTAGATTTCACGTAAATAAACTGTAGGCTAATTACCTCTTTTTAATATTTCCAGTGCCCAGTTGGGCAGCTGGCCACAATGCCCCCCCTGGTTAGTAAATCTGAACAATATGCATCTAAGTTTGGACAATACTGGGTGAGGTTGAGATACACTGGAGATGGTGATCTTCCCAACCGTCATTATGTCGGTGAGACACTCCTCTTTGAGTCCTGTTGGATTAATGCCTCGGATGTATATTCTTTCATCGCGCTGCCGAATAAGAGAGACTTTGAACTGTGTTTCCTCCAGGAAGCTCCTCTGCAAAGATTCCTGGAGGTACAAGCGTCAAACAAGCTGGCCATGAAGTGGAAAGACTGGTCTGTTGAATCGTCAATTCAATTGGACATCACCACTTTAATTGTAAAATTTTGGACCGGTAGGGTGTCGGATCATGATATTGATTGATACCTGCGGAGGTATTGTGACATCTTACACTCCATACCAGGCATCTGGTATGGAGTACGGAGGTATAAAGTTAAACTCCGAACAGATGCCAACGGAGAACGGATTACAATTGCCACCTCAATTTCCCTGGATCCGTATAATGGCCGTATTATATATCCGGGCCAGTTAGTCGCGTGCTTCACCTGTCATTCCACCAATCATCAGGTGAGGCAGTGCC
>MU838941.1:0-28602 GCA_029721515.1 Synanceia verrucosa | reverse complement strand
CCTCATACATGCAAAGCATGCACACTACCACTGAGCTCCATCCCCGATGACATCACAACAAACCACCATAATACCAATCACTGTTGAAATGTAGGCCACACATGACTCTTGCTGATTTTCATACAAAATCAAAGCAACACTATACTATCACTGGAGGAAAAGGACTGTGATCACTGGGAATCAAACTCAGATCAACTGATTGGAAGGCAGCCATGCTCACCACTATACCACCATCATGGGTCAAAAAGAGAGTTTCCACAAAGTCTGCAATTTATCTGCAAATTGAGACTAAAAAAGTTCCAAAAACATCCTGCCTCATCCCAGAAGGTTCTGACTGACCACAGACCAGTTGCAGTGACTTCATACATCATCTCCTCAGATCCCAGGTTCACCATGTACTCAATCTACAGTTTGAGTACCAGGAGAGGATGGGGTGAAATGATACTATCCTACAGTATATCAATACAAGAAAATTGGAGAAAAAATACATCAGAAGTGGGATTGAAAACACATTCCTATTCAGAGTTCAGAAGCCCCACTATAGAGAAAAGACTTCAGTCTTTGAGCAAAGTGCCTAAAACCACTCTGTCATTCTGAAACAACAACTATCAAACAACACTGTTGAATAACTTATTATATTCTGCAATTTTCTAAATCTCAGTTGCCTCAAACAATCAGAGGTCCTTACTAAAGATAGCATTGAAATACAGTAGATGATAGTGTTGTTCAAAAAATTACACTATCCCTGTCATACATATCAGGGATTTTATATGATATTAATTATAATGCTGGATTAATCCATGTTAGTGCGCTAATTTCGATCCTCCTATGAACAACATATAGTCTAGTAACAACATAGAGTCTAGAAACCACAACATCCAAAGAAGGAGCAGTTATCTCTATAAAAAGACACTGGCTTGTTATTTATCTTTAAATATTTTATCGTACTGTCATTGCTACTTCGCTAGCTAGCTTGCTATAGTTGAAACAAATTGTCATATTTTTGTTTTGTAAACATTAGAAGACATACCTCAATATTTGTCCTTCTTTTTCTCCTCGTCTTTTCTCTTTTTCACCCTTGTACTCCTGAAGGCTTGGCTGTTTTCATCGTGTGGAATTTGTAAAGAAAATATATTTAACAGTGTCTGCTTCAGGATAGCTGTCCATCAACTGTGTTAGCTGTAGCTTCCTGTGCTCCCCACTACTCTCTCTATACGGCTCTGGTCTCCATAGACTGAACTACTGCTGCTATAAAACAGTCATTCCTCTAGAGGGAGTTAAACCCCAGCCACCAGCATGAAAACCACTGATCCAAACCACTAGACCAGATGGGACTGATGTGTTAGTCCTCTGTCCACCACCATCACTGCAGAGCAGGTTAACAGAGAGCTGAGGAGATCTTGTCCTAACAAGGCAGCCAGACTGGAACAGGATGAGCTCCATCTCCTCCAAACTTTGTTAAATGAAGTATGTTTTAGTCCATCATCAGTAACAATAACTAGCGGACTCATCATGTATAGTGTTTAGTGTATGGGCTGATGGTAGCATGCCAACATTTGTTGTGAGTCTCTTTGGTGCAATCAGCCAGCGGGTTCATCTGTAAACTGAAAGGTTGGTGGTTCGAGTCCACCCAGGGATGATGGTTTATGTGTTTAATTAACCAGCTAATCTGAAATCAGTAACCTGGTTTTGTGATCAGTAATATTCTCTAAATTGTGTCGTGTTCACACTACATGACTGTTGTCGACTCGCCGTGGTGTAGAGAATTTTGTTTCTTTATTATTCAATCAAATAAAATAGATTTGAACCCAAAAAGAGATTTGAGAGCAAAAGAGAATAAGTGACAAACAAAAAATATTTTTTTGAGATCAAAACTGAACAGGTTGCAATTTTAAAAGGAAATAATTTTTGAGAGCATATTTCTTCAACTGAAATCAAAACTCATGTTTGTGAGTAAAAACATGCAGTCATTTTGCTAATAAATCAGTGCTCTTTGCTTACAAGTTGAAAAGTTTTACTTGTGAATTTCACTGCACTCAGTGGGCGGGGCCTACGCTGGTGGATGACAGAAGAGTTGCTATTGGTTGGTGTGACCTGGCTCCGGTGCGACCTACGCCTTCCACTTTACACCCACTTCTCTCTTGTGCTGCTGTGCTGCCGGGAGGTAAGTTGATGGTCTGCTGCTCTTCGAAGTTGAAACGTTTCCCATAAGTAATGAATTGTACTACATAGGGTAGGCTACAGCCTGCCGTACAACAACAACTACAAGTAATGAATTAATGCAGATTGTCTCTCTCCACTTGCTGGTCACAGCCTGAGCAGAATAGGGCTTGGGCGCCGCTTTGCATTCAGGGACGTGGCCTCACGAGTGTAAACAAACAGCCAGTCGGACGAGGAGAAGATGCAGAGTTGAGAAAGAAAAGAAAGAAAGAAAAAAGATGTTAAAATCCAGAAAACGATGTGGTTAAATAGGGAAGCCAGGGACCACTATATGGACAAAACCGGCACTATAAACTGACGTCTTTGGCTTGTTTGTGGTGTGAGCTGCAGATCATAAAGCCGGCAAACAGTGGAAACTGTAATCTGGACAAAGGTGCAATCACTGCAGCAGGTCACTCCTGGTTTTGTGATGCGTGTCTGTAGTAACGCAGCTGTCCAAAAACATATATTGTATAGACATATATACTTTATAGATAACTATTTATTTATAGCATGGAAAGAAATGATAAGAAACATATGTGTTGTCATTATATAAGAAATTGCACTAACTCCATTTTTATTTGTATCCACGCAGCTGTCCAAAGACATATATATTGTATATCATACATATATATTGTACAGATACCTATTTATTTATAGCATATAAAGAAATGATAAGAAACACATATTTATTGTTATTATTATTATTTGTATTCCTTGTTACATTGTTGTTTACTATATTATAGAGTTTGTTTACAACTATTTTACATATTACATTTTCACTACATCAATTTTCTATATGTCCAGATACCTATTTATTTAGCACTGAAATAATTTATAAAAAATGTGTATTTATTATTGTTATATAAGAAATTGCACTCCATGTTCTGTGTCCATGTTTTTATTTGTAACCTTTTACCTTGATGCACTGTTCTGTGTTCTCAGGTTGCACTACTTGCAAATAAACATTGAAAAACATCTGATTGTGTGACACTTCTTGCTTTTGCACATCATTCTGTTATTGCTTCTTGTTTATAAGACACATGCATTTAAGTATGTTTATTGTGAAGATTGTGGGTATGGATGCAACAGACACTAATGGCTGTATTTGATACACATTTATTTCACACTCAGCTCATGTTTGTCAGAGCACAACATACAGACACAATCTTATCGAGGAATGTCATGTCTTCATCCTTGCATGGCAACACCATGTGAATCAGTATTTTATCTGGCAAAATAGTGTACTTGTTGAGGATGGTTCTGATCACCCTTTCATTCTGTCATCGGTCTCTGGTCAGCTCCTTCCTCTACTGGTGCTGGTGTCTCCACTGTGGATCAGATAAGGACATTTTGCAGATGCAACAGCAACAAAAACTCCTGAAAAACGCAGACATGTCAAACTTTAGGATGTGTTAGGGGACTAATTCATCTGTCTGACCATCATAACGATGACGCCTAAAACTTTAAACACAGTTGAGTGAATTTACTTTAGGAAACAGCAAGATTTTCCTAATTTAGGTTTCAATATGGTGCTAGAGTTTACATGGTAGCATCCTGTAGTTAGCTAGTGTGGCGTAGGCCGCACCAGGTAAAACTGCGAGTGGCAGATCTAGAGAAATCTATACAACACCGACAACGCCACCTTAGGACTTACACCTAAGGAATATACTGCTTTTACTTTAATTTCTCTGAGAGGGTTTCCCAAAAAAAACTACCCATACACAGGTCTATTCACAAATGAATACAGGCACGTTGTATCACAACTTAACAGTCTTTATTCCTCACAATAAAACAGCTTATCCAAAATATATTTCTAAAACATGTCTATAGTTCATTTCCTACACCAGTCTGCAATGGTTCAGTTAGGAGGGAAACAGGCAGATTATCACAGCTTGTTCCAGCAGAGGCCGCAGCACACAAATTAACTCAAAGAAAAATACAAAACCAAACATGTATTCAACCAAAAAAAATGAACTACTAATAACAAACTCAAAATAACTAAACAAAAAAAAGTCATGCAACATGCCTACTTGGCCGGTCCCCCCACTTAGAACCCCTGCAAACAACGTTCCTCCCCCCTCCCACTGACAACACGCCGTCCAATCTGGAGTTGGCGACCCTTGAACTTTATTACTATTACTGTACTGTACGTTTTAAAATAGCGTCTATCTACGGGAGACACGCGACTGACTACAGTCCATCTAATTGGCAGAGCAAGGCTAAAAAAACAACAACAATTCAAGAGCTAAAGGCAAGACAGGGCAAGCAGCAGCCCACAAACAACCTGTATCATACAGGGAAACAACAGTCAACGTCAATAAAAACCACACTAGCATTTGGCTTAAAACACCGCTTACCTGTATCATACAAGCATCAGTGCTTGTAGCCGCTAGCAGCTACGGCAGCAACAACTGGACATTAACACCCATACCACCTCAGCCCAACACGCCAACCTGCAACAAAGATCGTCAACACAGCGTATTTACTAACCCCTAGAGGCTGAGACCACGGCTACACTACAGGTGCCGGTAAGGGGCGTGTTACCCTCCTGCTGCAATTGTCACACCTGCTGCAAAACAGACAGACCAACAAAAAGAGGCACGAGAACTGAAATGCAGAGCAAATACAAACCATCCGGTTACACTAGCAGCTGTTTGCTAATAACACACTGTGGCAGTGGAGCATCATCAGGACCAATACATGAAAAGACAAACTTTAAATAATCAGACTGACACTTCCTCTGTTTTCTGCTCTCCCCACACTCTGTGTCCTCTCTCACTTTCACTTGTGGTCCTAAAATCGATCCATGTTGTACCGTGTTTGATTCCGTCCCGGGCTTTTCTGTGTGGAGTTTTTCCCCATGTCTGCGTGGGTAATCCGGCTTCCTCCCACCATCCAAAAACATGCATGGGGATTAGGTTAATTGGCTAATTTAAATTGCCCGTAGGTGTGAGCGTCAGTGCAGTAGTTGTATGTCTCTATGTGCGCTGTGAAGAACTGGAATTATTTGTGCTGAAAAATATTGTTTTTCAGTTGAAATAACAACAATAGTTTCTATATACAGAGTGTTACCTCACCCATTTATCTCCATCTTGGATTATTAGTCGCCGTCATGTTTGTATTTTGAGACCATATTAGGACTGAGAGGGTGGAGCCTCATGTCCTGGTCTTATTGAAGATCGCTGGTACTCAACTATAAGAAGAAGTAGAGGATCATGATCATGTGACATATAAACAGGTACATACATAGATGAAATTCAACCTGTGCATTTTACCCATCCCATGAAGGAGCAGTTGGCTGCCTACTATAAGACGCCTGGGAAGCAACTTCAGGGTTAAATGTCTTGCTCAAAGACACAGCAACTTGTCATGGAGCGGGATAGTTGAGAGGCAACCACTCTACCCACTGAGCTACAGCTTCCTCAGTAAACTTCAGAGAAGCTGCTCCATAACTTTGATGAAAGTAACTCTTGCATTTTAATACAGCTTCTCTAAATCTTTGTTCGGTAATTTAGTGAATATTACTGACTTTACCTCCTGATCATACAAACCAGGTTACTCATTTAGATTTCTTTAGCTGGTTAATTAAGCACATAAACCAATGTCTCTGGGTGGGCTCAAACCACCAACCTTCAGTTAATAGTCAAACACACTTGCCCGATTGCACCACCGAGACTTCAGAGCATGTGTTAACATGCTAGCATTAGCCCATACACTACACACTACACCTGACGAGCCTGATAGTTACTGTTACTAATGATGGACTTAAACATACTTCAGACAGTAAACACAGTTTCCTTCCTTCATTCAGTATATATAGTCCACATCTGAGCTGATCTCACCTGTTCCACACACCTCTCACCAAGTGGAGAAGACCCAACAGAGACTTTACTTCCTCAGGAAGATAAAACAAGCTGTCCTCCCTCAAAACCTGCTGATGAACTGTTTGGGATGTGAACAGAGTGAACAGGACAGAGGAGAGAACAGTCCTCCATCTGAGGAGATGGAGCTCATCCTGTTTCAGTCTGGCTGCCTTGTTGGGACAAGATCTCCTCAGCTCTCTGCTAACCTGCTCTGCAGTGATGGTGGTGGGCAGAGGACTCGCACATCTTTTCCATATGGTCTAGCGCTTAGGGTCTCTTGTTTTCACCCAGGTAGCCTGGGTTCAACACCCGGTATGAGAATGACTGTTTTATGGCAGCAGTAGCTCAGTCTATCGAGACTTTATTATACTGCTCTCTACTGTCAAAACTCAGATGCAGCCATCAAAAGTCCTTTTCCTCCAGCGATAATATTCTGTTGCTTGGTTTTGTTGTCGGCGGTGTTTAGCACTGTCGCCTCACAGCAAGAAGGTACCGGGTTCGAATCCCGGGCCCGGGGCCTTTCTGTGTGGAGTTTGCATGTTCTCCCTGTGTCTGCGTGGGTTCTCTCCAGGTACTCTGGCTTCCTCCCACCATCCAAAAACATGCATGGGGATTAGGTTAATTGGCAAATTTAAATTGACCGTAGGTGTGAATGTGAGTGGTTGTCTGTCTCTATGTGTCCTGTGATGAACTGGAGACTTGTCCAGGGTGTACCCTGCCCTCTGCTCTATGACAGCTGGGATAGGCTCCAGCCCCCCCGCGATAATGGATGGATGGACGTTTTTTTCGTCACAAAGTAATTCATATCTTTCTCAGGATTTTGCTCACATTTCTTTCTTCCTTTGGGTGAATTCACTTCATATACACATTTCTTTCTTGTTTACTTACGACCTCCAAACTCTTGATGAAAAACATGTCTTTGTTTGTGTTTAGCCATTCTGGAATTACCCCAGTACCCCAGCCTAGGGTTTGAACCCCACATCCACAGTGTTTCTTTGTTTCTGTGGTGTACAACACCTCACACATGAAAGGTCTGTGGGTATTTCTAGCTGGAGAGGTGACAGATTCTCCTCTGTGCAGTGCTGAGGTGTCCTTGAGCAAAGTACCAAATCTCCAGCTCCTCTGGGGTTTCTGTATGGCAGCCCTCTTGCTCTGACATGTCTCCATTCATTTTTTGAACATGTAAAGGTTGTGTAAGTTGGAAGTAAAATAAGTAAGAAAGTAAACAAATGACAAGAGTGAAAAAGCTGAGAGAACTCTGACACCACTGTCTTCATCATAGTTCATCTTCTTGCACCACTTGAAAAAGGAACTTAATTCTTCATAAACTAACATGAGTCAAAACCAAGAAACAAAACTGAGCAGACCCACTCAAAAGGAACAATGTTTTACTGAATCCGGATTCTCTGTGGAATCTCATCATTCTGAGTGATGTCACTGTAAAACCACAGAATATTCTGACGACCTCATGCTGATCATATGCTAATATAATAGAATACATTCTATGATGTCATTCTTCTCTGTGAGGGGAGGGTGTTCTACTCCTGAACATCTGCTGTGGAGCAGGAGGTCATAGGTTCAATACCTACCTGTGGCAAGGATGGAGGAAAGTGTCAGGTAAGGTAAGGTAAATATTAACAGTGACATGAAGACAGAACAAGATATGGCTCAATAAAACAGTAAATAGTGAAAATGCTGATTATGTAAACATCAGTAACATGTTTAGAGAAGGTTCAAAAGAAGATGTTTTGTTTTTCTTCTGCTAATAATCCTGCTAATTCAAATGAGTTCTGTTATTAACCTCAATAAATGCTAACATTTATGTTTATGTTCATTGTTTACTATTTGGCTCATTTGAGCTCTGATTGTGACCTTTGACCCCTCACAGTGTGCCAGCAGCAGCATCAACACTTATCATATTAATATCATGTTAATGTTAAAATATGATGAAGAACATACAAACATGTTAGAGATGTTTTAAAAAAGTGGTGGGGCACAGGTGCTTTTGAGTTCTCTTAGGGGAGGCTCACTATCCCACACTTTGAAAACCTCTGATTTAGATAATACTACCTGAGCACAGATCTTCTACAGTGACACATGGAAACAGATGATTGGTTGAACTCTTTAAAAACAGCTAAGTCATGTGAGCCTCTTGGACCATGTGCAGAATGTGGTCATGTTGGGGCCTCATGTCTCTCCTCTGTATCCATGTTGTTTCTTACCTACAGTGCCATGGTCATACCCATAATGCCTTACCTAAAACTTTGGTCATGTGACCTGTTACTCTCTTAATCTCATATAAACCCTTACATGAAAAGCATTATATTGTACCCATATATAATATACACAAAGTATATAACATACACAAAACATTGTGTTCTGTACTTGTGGGTTGAATCCTGTACTTTACACAGACAAGTTTACATGGTTCAGTCCATGGACTGGTCATCCAGGGCTTTGAATCCCTTCCTCAATGCAGACAGTCTGTCCTTATCATTATATGTCAAAACATAATGTTACAAGTGAACAGAGTCATTATTACTCACCCATTGGTTTGAGGCTGATAGCTCTGAGATTTCATTATCACCATCTTGGATTATTAGGCATTATGAGGCCTTACACTGGAAACCAAAGTGCTTACTGGTGAATGACCCGTGTTCATACCGTTTAAGTGAACCCATGATGCGTCATCAACAGAGGGTGTTGATTTGCCACCAAATGAAAACAAGGCCATACGAAAGCTTATGTCACAGCAAGGAAAATAACAATCATGGATCACATCTTTGACTACCAGCGAGCATTTGTACTCATACAAATCATTATTTATCTGTACAAAGCTATGCTCCAACATCTGCTGCCAACATATTCCACACACACATTTTCACCATGACAGACAACTAACCTGGGGTGTGTGTCCCAAAACATTTGCTGCAAACTTCCTTAGCTACTTCCTAAGTTCGAACGTTCGATCTACGACCCAACTGTTTCCCAACAGCATCGTCTGAACAAAGCAACTTCTGATGTTTACAACTAACATAGTCTGATGTATCGTTGAACGATGCAAATGTTTCCCAAAAGCTTAGTTGGAACGATGTAATTTGCATCGGAAAGCTGTGTTGTCACAGTTGAGGTGAAAAGATGCAAGTTATGTTTTAAAAACAAATGTTTGTGTAGCTCTAGAAGTTTCAGAGTACAACTTTGATAGCCTACTATGAAATAACTGTATTAAGATTTTAAATTGAAAATAAGTCATCATTAAAACACTCCAGTTGAATAAGGTAGTGTAACGTAGGCAGGAAACAGTGGGGAAGTTGGATTACTGCAGTTAAACATGCGGCATTGAAAGGTTTATAACCATGACATTTTATTTTATCATGTTTATCATGATATTGACATTCAGCATTATTATCAAATTTAACTTGCGCATTTAAGTGGTCTGCAATTTCCTGCCACACAATTCATTTCCCTTCTTGGTTATTGTCGGTTTACACTCTTTGTAGAGTTCCAAAAGAATTTGTTGCCCTGCACTATTGTAAAAATCAGCCCGACTCTTCGACAATCACATGGTCTGGGCTTCTTATGTACTCCACTCACGCGCCTAACAGAAGGTTGTATAAGTGTTGCTGAAGTTAACTCCACTGAGGCTCAGCTCATGTTACAGTTGACGCTACTTCAAACGAGGCTTAATCACTTCAGCGCGTGTTTAGGAGGCTGTCGTGTTCAAGAGGGCTAATCCACTAATGCTGACTTTAATCAAATTTTGTATGAATCTTACTGATAGTATTTTAGATTAGTATTACTAAAACACACACACACAGATGCTTGTCCCAGATTTAAGTTACAAACATGTGCAAGATACTTATTCACATTAAAATAAATAACAATTAAAAATAATAATAATAACATATAGCAATCAATAGTTTAAATAAATAATTAATAGTTTGAATTTACGTAAAAAAATAAATTACAATAATTAACAATAATCATATAAATAATAACATATTTACATCTTGATGACAGTGATCATAAATTATTGGCATTTGGTTTGATGTTGTGCTGTATTTAGTGAGTGAGGATCATTACAGTCACGTTTGAAGCAGCAAAGACCAAATGTGGAAGATGAATCCATATGGAACAATATTTGATGAATCTGTCATTTTCTTAAAATTGGGAAACACAGGTGTAAAAAAAACATGTGTCCACAATGATACATGAGGCCAGGATGAGAGCAGGAGGATCAACATTTTGATGAAGACTCATTTTCAGTTTTGTTCTCTCAAAGCTCGTCAGTGAAAAATCCTTCTGTGTTTCCAGCAGAAATCCAGAACCAAGCTGTACTGTCAGTGTTGAAGAGATAATAACCAACATAGCAGTAAAATGGTTGTGGAAACACTCTGTTGGTGAGAGTGTGTGTGTCTGCCTCAGGGGTTAGAAGGTCTGTGTCACACACACAATGTTGACCTGTATCTTAATAAGATCAAAGTCCTTTGTGGTTCCATGTTGTGATGGGGAGCACACTGGACTTTAAATCCACTGATATCTTAGATCAAAGCATTCAAATCAAAGAAGTGATAATATTCACTATTATATTATTAATTTCACTACAATATTAAATGAATATAAATAATTAAAATGAAAAATCCATAGTCTGCTGTGTTAAATATTAGATTACTCGTGTGTACTGCTCATGTTTAAAGACATTCATGTTTCATTTGTTAGTGAACCTTATTTTCCATATTTTAAGAATCAGCAGAAATAAGTTTTTCATATATGCAAACATAGTCAAACTGGTATCCAATAGCAACAACAGAATCAAATAGAAACAGAGTAGAATGGAACTTTCTAAAAACATGATGTCATTTGGAACATCCATCAAATACATGATGACATCATGATTTCTAGAATGTTGCTGAACACCTGCACCAGGTTCAGAGTCAGATTTCACAGAGACAGCAGTCTGAGTGAAGTGTGGTCCTGATCACACGCTCCACCACCCTCACCACCTGCTGGAGTTTCCTTCTGTCCTCCACTGTGCAGCTGCTGAACCACACCGAGCAGCTGAACATCAGGAGGCTCTCTGTCATTGACTGATAGAAGTTCATCAGCAGGTTTTGAGGGAGGACAGCTTGTTTTAGCTTCCTGAGGAAGTCAAGTCTCTGTTGGGTCTTCTCCACTTGGTGAGAGGTGTGTGGACCAGGTGAGGTCAGCTCAGATGTGGACTATATATACTGAATGAAGGCAGGAAACTGTGTTTACTATCTGAAGTATGTTTAAGTCCATCATTAGTAACAATAACTATCAGGCTATTGTGTAGTGTTTACTGTCTAAAAAAATATTTGTATTGACCATATTATAGACTCAATGTCGTGACATATCTCAGCCACTAGGGGGGGGCAGCTCCCTCTCTGTCTCTGCAGCAGCTAAACTCCACCTGTGGCTCAAACGACCAAACATTGAATTATTTTTAGAAATTTAACCTTTTACATGACAGTTTGATAATTTGATGTCACTGTTGTTTTTTATAAAAAAAAAAAAAAAACACAAGCATTGAGTTATTTCCATAAAACAAATCTTATATTGAATATATTTTTATGGTGTTATATTGAATATATCTCTATGACTTTCTGTGTCTTATACTGTATTTGAATTTCTCTACTTCAGTTCAAATCACCTACTGTATGTTCTCATTAATCACAGTGAATAGCTGACTGAAGATTTGATCATGTGATGACAGGATGTTCTTAATCACACCCACGCATACACACCCACATACACACACCTACATACACACACCCACATACACCCACGCATACACACCCACATACACACACCTACATACACACACCCACATACACCCATGCATACACACCCCCATACACACACCTACATACACACACACACACACACACACACACCCACACACACACCCACGCATACACACCCACATACACACACGCATACACACCCACATACACACCCACACACACACACACCCACACATACACACCCACACACACACACCCACACACACACACCCACGCATACACACCCACATACACACACGCATACACACCTACATACACACACCCACACACACCCACGCATTCACACCCACATACACACACCCACACACACACACCCACACACACACACACACACACGCACACACAGACACACACAGACACACTGAGAAGTTGACATGACCAACATAACACACACACACACAGAGGATTAACAACTCTAAATCAGACGCGTTTTTCAAACTAAAAGCCCCAAACTCCGTAGGAGTAACTGTTTCAGGAAGCTGTGACTATGACTGTCCTTTCAAAATAAAAGCCCTGAACTCTTATTTTTTTTGCATGCGTCTCCATCACCATAGCATCATTCACATCCAAAAATCTCAGCTCTACTCCTTATAGTTTTTTTATACGAGAGGTGATTGGACAGGTCAGCTTATAATCAGTGGCACAGTGTGACTGGATGTTGGTGTGTGTGTGTCAGGTGGGGGATCCACATCCACACATCTATTGAGATTAGATGATGATATGATACAGGCTTCTGATTGGCCATTACCACAGATACAGAGAGTGCATGACATCATTGATCACACGCACAGACAGGAAGCACTGTCTCAGGCTGTTTCTTTCAAAATAAAAGTCTGGTGTTTCAAAATAAAAGCCCCAGACTCCAGAGGAGTAACTATGTCCTCACAGGAAGCTGTGACCATGACTGTCCTTTCAAAATAAAAGCCCCGAACTCTGATTTAATCTTCACAGGAAACAAGGTCTGTTTGTTTACAACACAAATCTGGGACAGGCACGCACAAAGTGCATGCTTCGGTGTGTTTTTTCACAACATGAATTTGGGATAGGCACGCACATAGTGCGTGCTTCAGTGCAGGAGAGGGTCAGCATGCATAAGGCGGGGCCATGTACACCTGGCATTGCGTGGGTCTGGCGTCATGTGTGCAGGCACATATTAAAATTTCTTCAGGAATTTTTTATAGTTATTAATATTATTATCATTACATTATGATTTATGACGATGTTTTACTGAAGAAATAACTTGGAATTTGCTTGTATTTTGAGCTATCTGTGTTGCCATCGTTGAGTTACGCAACTCTTCTCATTTCTGAGTATCTCCCCAGGAAATCCATCTGACACTATGTGGCACCTAAGTGCTTAAGGCTTAAGTTTTATGACTGGCAGAATAAACAGATAAGACCAGTTCCTCCTCTCTGACCCAAGAAACTCCAGGACATACACCAGGAGGAGGAGTTTTATTGCCCCACATTCCTGCTTTAATCCTGCCAGACACATCCAAAGCTTAATGTGGCCTCTTCCTTTCTCCCTGCCTGGAACAGAACATTACATTAAGATTTTAATGGTTATCTATGCTTTCATTCCTCAGCTACTGTCATATAAGTATCACTGTTACAGTGTCAAACATCAGTCTCCACATAGATCCTCTTCCTTTTCCTCCTTCTGATAAGGACTAAATGTGACATGTGGGATTGGTTGTGGATTAAGTCTACAGACACAATCATACATAGATCTGCCTGTTGTAGTACACCTTCCTACATGCTCTGATACCATGGTTCATCTGTGTTGGTTAATTTGATTCAATTGGTCAAGTTTTGTTCTGTGGTTTCCTACTATAGGTTGCTTGGTGTCATTTTACAGCTGAGAGAGGGAGCTTTCACATAGAGAAACTTTAATAAAGTAAAACACAGCAGTACTAACATCAAATAAGTTAAAAGAATATCATCTCAGTTAACTTGGTGGATGGGGAGGGACCAGTGGTCACACCCCACTGGACCTTCAACAAAGATCATAAAAAGCCTCAGCTGGTCTGAGTGCTCTCTCTACTCTTCTTCAGTCCTTCAGTCAGTCAAGTTCTGGTCTTCATCCTCTCCACTGCATCTCTGTTCTCCCTCTCCCACATGCTGGGAGGGGGAGGAAACAATTATTATTTCTGTTAGTAGCCTGGTCATTTAGTTTGTCAAACTAATCATTTATTATTAGTTATTTTCTGTGACAGTAGTAGTCTGGTTATAGTTTGTCAAATAAACATCTCATTTATAAAGAACTTGGTTATTTGATTTGTGTGTGTATATAAAGTAATTGAATCACTGTACACTAGGTCAAGAACTCTGTAACACCCTGAGATTAAGAGACTCTATTAATAAGTTTTCCCTGTTTTAGCAAAACTGGGTGGCGCCTTGATAATTTCTACTATTAAAGGTAATTTTTGGTTTATGATCAATAACTTAAAGGTATTGTTTATAAATACATAATTTGATATTAATTAATGATTGACTAATCAGCTCTACACTATTTATGCTACAATGTAGTGAAATAGTTTCTGTTGGTAGTTTAGTCATGTAGTTTGTCAAATAAACATAAAGAAGTTGGTTATTTGATTTGTGTGTGTCTATAAAGCAAATTGAATCACTGGACACGAGGTCCAAGAATCTCAAGAGCTGCCTTAGGTTAAGAGACCCTATCATATCAAATCTGCAAGTTTTCCCTGTTTCCACAAAACTGGATGGTGTCTGTGTGAATCAATAACTTAAGAGTTATTGATTATAAATACTGATGTTATACAAATGAATGAGTGATTATTCATGTGCTACAGGGAGCGTCTTTGTGCTCAGTGATCCCTGTCAGCTTCTTTCTGTGCACTCATCAGCCTGTCTGCCTCCACTGACTAGTTGTTCACTGCTCTTGTAGTCATTTCTGCAGTATTGAGCTGCTCCCTCTGCAGGGAGCTTACTGACCCTACAAAAATAAGAAAGAAGTCAAGGCTGCATTGTGTTAACATTTATTTGAGTTTGCATGCAAAGTGTAATTGTACTCTCATTCCATGTTAGCTGGTTGGACTAGCTACCCTTCCTGTTAGCGCTGCCCGCCATGGTAGTGGAGGTTTGACTGAGCAGAGTTATAAGTGCTTCAGAAGTACTTATTTGTGCTGAAAGAAATTCTGATTCTGGTCCTGATTGTCCCACCGAGGAGACGATACACTCCACTCTTTGTAAGACTGCAGCTGTCTTACAGGGACAAGTTTCCTTCTCCGTACTGGTTGTGAGACTGAACAAAGCTCACCTGAATTGTGAAGGTCATTCTGAGAGGTGTGACTAACTACGTCACTGCTGCTCCACCCACTCCTGCTCCACCTACTCCTGCTCCACCCACTCATGCTCCACCTACTCATGATCCACCCACTCATGCTCCACCTACTCCTGGTCCACCCACTCATGCTCCACCTACTCCTGGTCCACCCACTCATGCTCCACCTACTCATGATCCACCTACTCATGATCCACCCACTCATGCTCCACCTACTTCTGGTCCACCCACTCCTGCTCCACCTACTCCTGGTCCACCCACTCATGCTCCACCTACTCATGATCCACCTACTCATGATCCACCCACTCATGCTCCACCTACTCATGATCCACCTACTCATGATCCACCCACTCATGCTCCACCTACTTCTGGTCCACCCACTCATGCTCCACCTACTCCTGGTCCACCCACTCATGCTCCACCCACTCATGCTCCACCTACTCCTGGTCCACCCACTCCTGCTCCACCCACTCATGCTCCACCTACTCCTGGTCCACCCACTCATGCTCCAACCACTCATGCTCCACCTACTCCTGGTCCACCACAAACAAACTTGGCTCCATCTCGTGGCCGTTTGGTGAACTGAGTTTTTGATGGTTGCAGTATTCAAACTTTCCATGTGTGCATGGTAGCTCTGATACATAATTAGCTAAAACTAACACTGAACTCTGGACATAGAACTTGTCAAACATCCATCCATCCATTATCTGCCGCTTATCCTCATAGGGTCGCGGGGGGGCTGGAGCCTATCCCAGCTGTCTTAGGGCGGAAGGCAGGGTACACCCTGGACAAGTCGCCACCTCATCGCAGGACACATAGAGACAGACAACCAATCACATTCACACCTACGGTCAATTTAAATTAGCCAATTAACCGAATCCCCATGCATGTTTTTGGATGGTGGGAGGAAGTCAGAGTACCCAGAGAGAACCCACACAGACACGGGGAGAACATGCAAACTCCACACAGAAAGGTCCCGGGATTCTTGCTGTGAGGCGACAGTGCTAACCACTACACCACCGTGCCACCTGTCAAACAAACAATCACAGCAATTTGTCACTAATACTTGTCAAGGATACTGAATAAAATCACAACAACAGTAAAATAATCAAAACGATTTCTTACTACTAACTGTAAATGATACTGAGTAAAGCTTCTACTAAACTGTCATTTATAATACATCATTCAATCACAAACAACTAAACAGTTAATCAATTTTTAATCTACCTTTTTCCTGTCAGCTCTCAATTCTCATAACCACTTTCTACAAAAAACCCAAAACAAAACAATTTCATTGATTGATTTACACAAACTAACTACAACTAACAACAACAGTAACAGAGGCAGAAGAATTGAATTGAAAAGCTGTATGTATGTATGTAATGCATCCCCTCTTGCTTGTCTTGCACATCTTCCTGCTCTCCGCTAACATACATATTATAAATCAAACATGTCATCTCCTGCAGCAAAACTCATCCACCCATACAGATGTAGAATCCATTGACGCCTCTGAGAATTTGGACATAGTAATAGCAGATTTGACTGAAGATTTATTCCCAGGTTATGCAAATAAACCCAGAGTGCCACTCACCAAGAACTAATACAGTAACAACTAAAATATGCATTTCCTACTGAAAATGTGTGGGAATACTGTCAGCTGAAGCTACGCTGCTCATGCTGAATGCTGCTTAGCTTAAGCTAATCTGCTAATGCTGGGTTGAATGTTTTGGGAAGGTGAAGTAGAATCAATTTTGAAAAATATGAATGTATAATTTGTTTAATTCAATTTAAAAGTTGAATGTTGAAAATGTGTGATGTAGCATAAACCACACTTTTTAGATATTAAAGCTGCAATCCATGATGCTGTTCAGAAACACTTTTGTTCTACTGGGTGAAATGCTCCTTCTACCCTGAGAGCAGTCAATACATGATGTGTTCAGAAAAAGGAAGGGAAAGAATCAGACCTCTGTGGCAGCTACAGGACTGTAAAAACTCTGACCAATCAACTGACACTCAGAGCGAGATGAGAGAACCAATCATGTGTCATCCTGCTCATGTCCCTCCCTCCTCCCCGCTGTTGCTGGAAATATCAAACACACAGTTCATCTGCAGAAATACAGAGATAGCAGGGAAATCCCTTCTGTAGGGAACAATGTCAGAGAAAATGCAGCCAAAAATACCACTTCAGTGTTACTTCTGACGACTCATCATGCTAAACAGACAAAGAGAAGAAAGAGGGAGGAAGAAAAGACTGAAAGACAAAACTCTGGATAAAGCTAAGAGGACAAACCAGAGTGAACATCGGTGGAGACACTGAGACATCTGAAGGGACTGAAAAGTGATGCAGAAGTTACTTTCGTCCTGTTGGACAGGTAATTATTTGTTTAGCTTAGGGAGGAGTTATTATTTTCATGAAATATGTAATGTTTGCTAACTTAGCTACTGTTGTAGCGCGTATTAGCCTGATGCTAACGTTAGCTTCTCTGTGGGTGTAAGCTGGTCGTAGGTGTGGCTTGTATTGAAGAGGTTATAGGATATGACATTTTGACCATATTGCACAGTCATAATCATCACTGTCTGCATTATAAAGGTGACAAAATGACGTTGATATATTGGCTTTGAACGGGACGTTTTACAGCTGTGGTGATGTAGCATAACAGCTCTCCTCTCCCTGCTGAATGCTACTGTTCAAGTTTGAAGGGGTGGAGCTTTGGACGGAGCACTGATGGGAGGAGAGTGTGGAGGTAAGGGGAGGCTGAGAGGAGGTGCTACTTTCAAATCTTGCTAGCTCTTTCAACTCATGAATTGTAGCTTTAATAAATGAATTATCAATTATCAATAATTAACAGAACTAACTATTAATTATTAATCAGCGATTTGCTCGTTGAATCAGGGGAACCATCTCTTTTTATCAAAGGTTTAAGCTTATTTGATCGATCAGTCCGATATCATAAGATCATAAAACTCTGAATCAGGAATTTTATGCATTTGCTTCATATATGTGTGTGTGTGTGTGTGTGTGTGTGTGTAGTGTTAAGGGAAGAAGTTAATTCTTTTCTAGAGGTAATTCACTGTTACTGTTAAAAATTAAGTGGATATTTTAGTTTGATTGACACCAACTCAAGAATCAGGAAAGGGCCTAAGCGTCCTACTTTGTGCAGGTTTTCCTGGTTCCAGGCAGGTCCAGAAGGCAGCTTAGTGGGCTCTGATGCTTCTTGGATTCACAGTCCAGACTGGAGGTTAAGCCTGTCGGCAGGGTGGAACGAGAGCGAGCTGGGTTGTCGCTGATCAGCTGGCCTATTGGTCACCAGAGAGACTTCGGTCGCACATTGGTGGCGATGGCTGGACGCTGACTGGCTTTCGGTGGCAGATGGTGTCGTACAAATTATTCAGATAATACATTCATTAAATCTCGTTTGGCCAGAAGGGTATCGTCTTAACGTTAACTCCAAATAAAAGAAATGAAAACATTGAAATGAAAGCACTGTTGCTTTTTAGACTAAACTTGACTGATCAGATGTTAAAAATTAACACATAGACATAACCAAATAACAGAGAGCGAGAATAAAAAGAACTAATGAGACACAGATGAAGACCGGAAAAACGAAAGACAACAGCTAAAAGACAACTGAAGTCTGGAGATTTTTGGTTTTCTATTATTCTTGAGAAGTGGTGGAATTGGGAGGAGTTAAACGGTCCTTCCTCTCTTTTCACTTTTAATTCATATGTAAGTGAATTGAATATAATCTACTCGTTAACTTATGAATCACATATTCACTTCCCACTATAAACCAAACAAATTATGACCTTAGTGTTAAGCACGTGATGAGACATTTGATAATCACCAGTTTTCAGCAAATGTTATAAGCAGATTATTATCACATAACTTTAAGATGTGATGCATCTCATTATGTAGTTTACCAAACTAAACAAGATTAAACAGGATTAATTCAACCATGCTAACAAAGAAAAACAATAGATTATAATTACTAAGTTATTAACTTTGAACACAGCTTTGCATAAAGTTCACAGATGAAATATCAAAAGATTATATGGAAGATTTAACTTCATTGTCCACTAGATGGCAATGTGGCTCCATGATAGAATTTATCTTAAAACAACTCACTTGTAACTCAGTGACACATACTGCTTCAGGGGTCAAAAAAGGATCAAAATTCATCTTTTCATTTGAGGACTAATTTTTATCCAACTCATATCATGTTTAGATACTCATAACCCTTTATTTTACATTACATAGAGAACTTCATCCACAAAATCTGAGTGTTTTCACATCTGTGAGCCAGTTTTATGGCTTAAAGTTGCAATTCAATTGTAAGGAATGTGTTATTGAATTGAAGAATTATTTGATATTCTGTAATACATGCAGGTACAAAAAGAGAAAGGAGAAGGGACTTTTAAAGTCTATCGGAGAGCTAACTGCTAAACAGCAAAAAAAAAAAAAACAAAGAGCAAAGTGGAATGAAAACTCAAAGAGGTACAAGAAGAAGAAAAAATGCCTCCAGACAATTCTGAACGACAGCCCCCCATCTGATGTCTCCGGCACAGATGACCAACTCCTACAGCCCAGACCAGTGCTACAGCCCAGGGACGAAAATGACAGGATTGCACAATCCTATAATAAGGTGTTATTGCTTTTATATCTCAGCACTCACCCAATCAACCTATCGATCACTCACTTGCTGCCCTCTCCATCACTGTCATTCCTTTCTTTTTCACTCACTCACTGACTCACTTTCTTACTCAGTCACTCACTCACTCTCTGACTCACTCAGTCAGTCACACTTTGTCTTACTCAATCACTGTCTCACTCTCTTCCAGGAGGACACGCCATCAACCGGAGGAACTCAGACCATTAGTGATGCAACACAATCACCCTCTGGTCCAATGACAACACCTAAAAGAACAATGTCCACAAAGGAAAAACTCAAGCTAACTAAAAAACTGAAGATCACACTGACAAAGCTCGAGAAGAAAAACAAGGAGCTCGACAATCTGAGAAAAAAAATAAAACATCTTGAAGCAAAGAATGCAGGGCTGCATCAGACACAAAGGAAGCTGGCAGACAAAAGGAAGGTTACACAGAACAGACGCCACAACATGAGAACCGTCGCAACACCTGCAAAGACAACCCATTGCCAGTTGTGATGAACCCAGCCACAAAGAACAACATGGTGAGATGGAATGAGTGGGTGACAAAAACATCACCATACTGGAAAAAATCTCCTGATGGTACTGAGGTTGAAGGCAAGCACACCACTCTGGAAACGACAGCGGCCAGCCTAGAAAAACTGGTGGAGCAAACAAAGAACGACCTGCCACGTTTCAAGGTTCACCTCTTCAACATAGCACACCAGTTCAGAGAGATCAGGCAGCTGAAAGAGAGATTGGTGGAAGATGAAGGAGTTGTACATTTTGACTACAGTGAAAATTACAACTGTAAGTGGAGCAAGGAAATAAAGGACACTCACTTTGGTGGAGGTCACAAAGAGGTTACTTTGCATACTGGTGTCCTGTATGTGAGTGAGGGACAGCCGGAAGCCTTTGCCATGGTATCCAGCAGTCTAAAGCACGATGCTGTAGCGACGTGGGCACACCTTGATCCAGTGTGGCAGCATATAAAATCCAGTCACCCCACAGTAAAACATGTCCACCTGGTGTCTGATGGGCCAACTTCCCAATACCACAACAAGGTTTGTCATGAGCAACAACTTTTAGACTGATATTGATTGGTCAGAATTTTATAAATCCATCAGTAAAACATGAGAAAGACAAAAATACCCCATATTTACACTCACTCACTGTCACTCACTTTCTGACTCACTCTCAACATTCAACCTCTCTATCTTTCTCTCCCGCCATCCCCAGGTCTCCTTCTATTTGGCATCCACAGTGCCTTTCATAAAGGGTTTCAAGTCTGTGACCTGGAATTTTACAGAGGCATCACACGGGAAAGGTGCTCCAGACGGCGTTGGAGGAGCACTGAAAAATCTTGACGACAGGCTGGTAGCCTATGGAACGGACATACCTGATGCTGAAGCCTTGCTGCACAACCTGTCAGAGCAGAGTTCAGTGAAACTCTTCAAGGTGACTGAAGAGGACATTGAAACATTTGGAGAGTTAATGCCCCCATCACTGAAGACAGTGCAGGGCACTCTGAAAGTACATCAGGTAAGGTATCACTCAGTAAACAATCAGATTATGATGATTCCCATTATGTTCACTGAATAAATGTGCAACGTTACTCATATATTTTTCTGTTTTTTTTTTCAGCTTATTGCAACAGAACCAGGGAAGATCAGAGTGAGGGATGTCTCATGCTTCTGTAAGCCTGCATGTGATTGCTATGCTCCAAAAGAAGTCATTCTCAAAGAAGAGACGGAAAATAGGGACTCTATTGGAGTTGGGCAATGGGTGCTCGTTAAGTATGACGGATGCCTGTATCCTGGTATTGTAACACAGGTAGGAATGTGTAGCTGTTCAGTGACGTCAAGGTTTAAAGATTATTACATTGTAATGAGATGGTAATTTCTCTTCACACCATGTCGTGCCACAGTCTCCTGCGGCAGAGTGTGATGCTCTCCCGGCCGAAGCGATATCACATTTGCTGTATATGGAAATATTTGGATGGGCATGAGTGATAACTTCAAATTTTATTTCTGTACAGGAGCTATTTGTCAAGTCTGTCAATAAAAAAGTTATGAATGTTTACACTATGTGGCTATTCTGAACTATTAATAGAACATGCATGAAAAAAACAAAAGGTCTACCTTTCATACATATTCAGTAATCATCAATTGAAAATGTGTGACGGTAATGAACTTATCAGTGACTCAATAAAACATTCCAAAATGTATTAAAAACATGTATTGATCATTCATTTTAATTGAGACAGTTAGTTGAGACCCTGCTTGCTACTAATGAGAGAAAAAAAACTAGCAAAATTGACCTAAAATTGTTTTTGCAAAAGTTAGGACAATTTCGTGAGAATCACCCAGCTGGGATAGACTCCAGTCCCCAAATACAGCTTACATGTTGATGTATCAGCATTAATACTCCAATAATATAATATATGATACAATATGAACTGGAGCAGGTACTTTAAAATTTGAGAAATTTTGTAGAACAGTGTTGTATTGACAGCTAACAGACCATTGGTGAAATGTGTTTTGGTAATAATAATAATAGCTGGTTAATGAGTGCTTTACTTTATGTATTTGTGTACTTACTTGATGCCGATAACTGATGGATCAGCTAGCTCAAAAGTTTTGTCTTCACTTTCTCAGGTGAAATGAGCAGCGTGTCTTCTGTTAAACACTTCAGTTGTGTTCCGTTCTGTTCTAATCTGCTTTGATCTGTATTCTAATCTGCTTTGATCTGTATTCTAATCTGCTTTGATCTGTCTGCTTTGATCTGTATTCTAATCTGCTTTGATCTGTCTGCTTTGATCTGTATTCTAATCTGCTTTGATCTGTATTCTATTCTGCTTTGATCTGTATTCTAATCTGCTTTGATCTGTACTGTACCTTCTATTATCATTTGCATATTTGGTTACCTGGGCAACCGCAAATTAACTAAGTATTGTCAAAAATCAATAAGTGCATTATTACACATTAATGTATCTTAATGCATAATGCATGTATACACACACACACACACACACACACATCAGTCTAGTGTCCAGTGACCAGTCCAGTTAACAACAGACAGAGAGTCTAAGCAGGTCAGTTTTTACCCAGACATGCAGTGTAAATTTGAACTCTACAGCGTGTTAAACTGTAGAAAAAGCTTGAATCTCTGCTTGCAGAGGGAATTTTCCAGAGTGGCGCCACAGACGGGTAAGTAACCTTAACATTCACATGTTGGCAACATCTTTAACAAGTTTTTTTTCAACTGAACATGGTTTTTATAGTTTTATTGTTGTCGGTTGAGGAGATGTTGGCAACATGTACCCTTCTGTTCGATGATATTATCGAGTCACAGTTGCTAACAGTTCTCATTGAGATAAGATGACCTATGTTAGCTAAGTATTATTTCTGAAGGCTGCTGACTGAGATAAGAATTGTTAGGAAAAAGCAGGTGGTTTATCTCTCCTTATAGGGTACTTGTGATTGCTTTTCCCTTACTTCAAATGTGGATGGTACTTTCCCTAGATGCTTCCCATACTCTACCCAGGCAAATGGTACTTGTACGAGTCTTCTCCCGTACTTTACCCCACAGGGCCCACAGGGCAAATGGTACTATGCTAGTTTCTTCCCGCACTTTACCTCTCTGGGTAGATGGTACTTATTCTAGTTCTTCCCGTACTCCACTATTTGAAAGGTACCTTGCAATCCTTTCCCCTACTATAAGCAGTATTAAACCGGTAACAAGTGTCTGACTCCCAAGACGAGTTGCTCTATCATTCACCTGCTCTCCTGTGTGGTCTTAGATGAGAGGAAGAGATGACGATGAGATCCAAAGTGAAATCACTTTTAATGATTTCAGCAAGTCAAAAGTGTAATTTACAGATCTGGGTGTTGGATCGCACAAACAAAAAACTAGATGAGGCTTGGGCGCTACAAGCCCTCGCACAAGGCTATTTTCAATCTTTATATAGCTGACAAGTTTCACTTTCTAACTAGGCGTTGTCTTCAGGTCTTCGGGGTGTTGGATGTCATCAGTTCTTCTCCTCATTGGTTGATATTTGGTGCAAAAGGGCGTCCCGAGGCGCCACACTGGACCTCCAAAGTGTTATTGTGTGCCCACCGGAGATATCTCCGGCCAAAGGAGATAAGGACACATTCCTGTACTCTGTGAATCTCTGTTCTTTGTCTGAAAACCATGAAACTACTTTTACACTATTCATTAGGGGTGTAACGATTCGTTTAACAACGATTCGATTCGTATCACGATTCGTGGTTGCCGATTCGATTCCAGGACGATATTGGTTCATTTTGAATGATCTGATCTGAAACGATTCAGTGCCTTGAAATCGATTCAGTAACTTGTTAGCCAAAAATTCAACCAGTGTGACTGAAATAAATACCTGGATACTGGGCAGTGCAGGTGAAGTGTCCTAGATTCCTGTTGTTTCTTGTAAGGGAATCTGAATCAGGTATAAATTAACTATGGAAACAAACATGTAAACAACAACTGATGGCAAATGCATTCAATTTTATTTGAACAAAGTGCATCCAACACTTGAATCAATAGGAGGAAGTGCAGTAAGTGAAACCAGCATTTTTTCAACAGTAGATTTATCTGCTACTTCTGATTTTGTTTTTCAACATAAAAGACACAATATTCATGTCAAAAATAAAGTGCAACCAACATCTCTTCAGGTTGAATTAACAGTAGGTTTACCTGCTCCTTTTGCTGTTTTTCAACATAGAAATAACAAATACAACATTAACATCAAAAATAAAGTGCAACTAACACCTTTTCAGGTTAAATGAGCAGTGGTTGAACCTGCTACAGCTCCCATTTTAATAAACAAACAGCTGTGCACTAATACAAAAGATCAAGTCTCACCAACTAGTCTTCAATGACTACAGATTTTTTTTTAAAAAATATCAACTGATCAACATGATCTGGCCGCAGAACACTTCTCTGTGCGTTCACTATGTCGCCAGCTGTACTAAAAACTCGCTCTGCTGGCACACTGGTGCCGGAATACACAGGTAGCGTTTGCAAGGGTTGAAAGTAGAGGTAGCTCTTTTTCCTGAGCTCTCCACCACTTCATGGCATTTTCAGTCAATGGCAACGCATCTTTTGCTCGGTACCTTATCACCTCTGCTCTGGCTGTCTCGCTTGTGGATTTTCTTTCTCTTTGGGTGAAGGAATCTCCAAACAGCGCATCCAAGGCTTTCTTCTTACAGGGAGGTGACCCACTTGGAGCTACAACATAAGAGCTTTATTTCAAAATATAGTTGTGTTTCTCATTTCCCATTAATACAAAACAAGAACAATTTATTGTTGTTATCAAATGAAACACACCTGTGGTCTCTTCCTTGAATCCTGACAGCTTTGTGCTTGAGCCTCCCTCGTCTTCCTCCTGACTTTCCATTGCTTGTATCTATGGATATAAGAATGTGTGAACTGTTAAAATTTCTGCTCTGTAAGACTACACACAGAAATGTATACAAAGATAAAACAACAAATGAGAGTTGAGAGAGGACAAATGAAAGGAGAGAAGAGAACAGAGCAGAGGAAAGAGGAGAAAAGAGTTACCTGGTGGAACACTTCTGCCTCAAGAACCAGTTTTGCGTAGACCTGTTCTCTGTCCTCTTTTTCCAGGTAGGGCAGTTCTTTAAATCGTGGGTCCAACGCTGTGCCAAGAAATATGGCACAGTAATGAGATAAATATATTGCAGATATTCTGTTAAGTTTTCAACTTAACTCAAATTAAAACTTGAAAATGCAGTGTGTGTTTTACAAATCAGTTGAGTAACCAAAAATATTAACTACAGTAACTAAGATTTTAATTAAGAGCCCAAATTATTTACCTATGTTGAGAGCATCTTGGGTGCCTCTGTAGCATGTGGAGAGGTCATCAGCCATCACCCTCTTAATCTCTGCAACCAGGGTTGAGTCGTCTTCACGTGGATGTAGACGTTAAACGTTACGTGCCGCTTCCTGTGTGAAACGTCATTACCAAGCGCCAGCAGACAACACAACATGGCAGATGGCGGGGGAGAAGCCGGCGAGCATGAAATTTTCAAGCACATCACCTAATTCTGCTGTCCACCCCTGCATTGCTTCATCACCTCGTGGGGCACCCCTATGAAAAGTCTAGGCACGCCCCTGGTTTGTCTCCCACACTGGCTCTCACTGCCTGCCACTGATTTCAAGCTGAGTTGGACCTGTCGAACTCCTCTGAATGAATCAAAAACCGTAAGGAGTACGGCTTTGGGGTTTGGATGAGAGGTGGCAGGAGTGGTGTAAATTTTATGTCTCTAGCCCACTCAGAAGGCCGACAGCAGCAGGTTAAACACAAGAGGTTTCTCTGCTTTCTCACATCTTTTCCTCTGAAAAATAACATTGGACTCTATGGAGGGATTTTTTGAGGTGCTGTCCTAATTAAGGGTCTGAAGCCAAAACTATAAATCTCACAGACACCACAGACACATTGTTACGACCGGGACAAAATTTCCAACGTTTTGCTGTAAAAATTATGTCGGTGGGGCATACATAGCCCTCACAATCGCGATTTAAATATATTTTACGACAATTTAGAAGCTGCCCTCCACTCTCGGTGTGTAGTTCTCCCACTCTAGTGCACGCAATAGACACCCATGTTTACCACTAAGGGACAGCACATGACTTTTCAGGGAAATTGTGATGAAGGCCTGGATTTCTTACTTACAAAATGCAAAGCAATAACCAAGTGGAACCCCATAAAATTGTCTTGGTGTATCAGCACTGATATAAAATAGTCATGTGAATATGGTTAAGAGAAAAAAAAACAAACATCAAAGGAGCACTGGGGTTCTTCTTTGAGCCAAGGATCCACAATACTGGGAAAATTCATACCTCAGAAACATTGAAGGACTACAAGATACACACACACACACACACACACACACAGAGACACACAGAGAGAGAGAGAGAGACACACACACACACACACACACACACACTGTGTATTCCTCCTTTGTGGGGACATTACATTGACTTGAGCCCCTTTCACACTGCACGAAAAACCTGTGTCGACGTGAGAGGGTCAACGCGGCATTTTGGTGTGGGTCAACGACTCGGCAATCGACCCAGGAGTTTATCGGCTCTGATGTGACTGGCTACAGTATGAAAGTCAAGCAGCGTCAACCCGCGTTGACTCACGTTGACTCACGTTGCCTCGCTATTTCCCCGATGAAGTTGATGTATCTGCCTGTCGCGTTCTGCTTTAGTCACTGAGCAGCCTGTCAGGCTGTCAGTGTGAAGCTCCAGAGCTGCAGAGCTGATCACTTATAAGATCACTCTATCTGTTGATCTGACTGATCTCTGAAGGACAGAGATTTTATTTAATCAAACAAATCAAATGTGCAGCGACATCATTTTAATAGGAGCGCATATGTGATTTAGTCCGACATCATTCTGGGGAAATCCCACCGATTGGGGAATCCCGGTGTGAACTACATAACGGTGTTTATATACAGCTTGTACAGAGCTCCGACACACCTTTTTTATCGATCATGGCAGTATGCATTAGTACTAGTATAAGTATTAGTGCTGCACTGGGTTTGTACACTTTGCAAAAGGGACAAATTGCAACGCACAGAACAACAATGCTAACGTGACTCGCTCATGTCCGTGCTGTCCATTGTTTACCTTGCAGTGTTCACGTTGTCAACGCGGTGACGTATGGGAGGGAGGAAAAAACAGGAAGCAGCTCTCACAGCTGGAGGTCAGAGCCGCATCAGCTGGCACTGTGAAAGAGCCCAAATGCCGATCCGAGCCGTGTTGACGCGGTTTAGAAAAACCCGCCGTGACACGCTAATTTCAGTGTGAAAGCGGTATTACATTCATTTCCTAACCATAACCAGTACCCAAGTAATCCTAATCCTAAACCTAACCAAAATCTAACCTTACACTAACAATAAATGTTCTCTAAGTCTTCAGCCTAAAATGTAACTGTTTACATTATGGGGACCTGCACTTTGTCCCCCCTAAGGACAGTGAGTCTCCACAATGTGACTGTGTGAACAGATTTATGTCCTCATAACCTTTAGTAGTATCCACTCACTGTTCTGTTCAGACAATCAATATTATTTGATATAATGTTAATGTTTTGTTATTTGTAAAATTTATGAATTTTTGCAATGTCAGGAATAATAAATAAAGTATATCTATGGATTGGTCATAGTTGTTGCAGTTGTATTGCACTTTCACGAGATGGCCTTTTTGTGTACACGAGGAGCTTGTTTGGATGTAAATTTTAAAAAAAATTCTCCTTGTGCCAAAAATAATAATGCATTAAGATCCATGTTGTTATCATTTATTGAGATAGTCAAGACTGTAATATCATCATCAGAAATATCTGACTGTGCACCTTATTTGTGAAAATATTGCATATTTTGTGTATTTCCTGTCTAAAAAAATCAGGGTTTCATGACAAAAAAAGGACATAAAAACATTAAAATACTTGAAATGTTATAATAATCTTTATATCTACAGATCGGTCTGAAGTTGATTAACAGATTTATGCAGTGAAAGTAAAAAAAAAATACCAAAGTATTACATTTTTATTGCACTTTCATGAGGTGGCCTTTTTGTGTACACAAGGACCTTATTTGGATGTAAATTTGAAAAATTCTCCTTGTGCCAAAAATAATAATGCATTAAGATCCATATTGTTATCATTTATTGAGCTAGTCAAGACTGTAATATCATCAGAAATATTTGACTGTGCA
>JAQQSB010001135.1:0-21000 GCA_029721515.1 Synanceia verrucosa | reverse complement strand
TTATAGGAGAAGAACAGCGTACATGCTTGCTAAAACTACACTCCAGCAGACTAGAGGTGAACCTTGGTCCAACACTCACCACTCTAGTGACCACAGTTATTGTTTACTATGGATGAAAACTGGAATACAGTGACACTATCTGAGTTTTTATTCTTTTTAAAAAAAAAAAAAATAAAATAAACAAAATACAGGCAGACTCCAAAACACTTTAAAACAAACAGAAACAATCACACTAATGTGATCACACTTAGTGGGCATCACTGTGCCTCCCTGGACAAATAAAGATGGCTCCTGACATCTTTCTCCCAAAAACTCACAAACTCGAGAACCAAACTCCTTCTAGGTTTCCTTTTCTTAGATATCTACACAAGCTAACATTGTGGGTGGGATGCATGTGTGTGTTGAGGACAAGATAAGGATGTGGAGTGCATGACGTAGAAGATCGGGTGCGTAGTGATGTGGCATGTACCAACGGGTGGAAGCGTATTGCATCAGTGTGTGTGATGTATGCTCAACAGGTTAGTGAATGTGCTGGGTTAATGCGTCAGAACAGCTTGAGCTAACTGTGACCTGCTCCTGTACTGATGGTTCACCTAGTAAATCATAAGTTCAGATCACTGTCTGGGTCTTTCTGTTACAGGTAGCACCTCCCTGAACTGAAGCTTGCTCTCACCAGGTGGGGGCTGAGAGGTTGATTTGGGGACTGTGTTGAATAATAGGGGACTGGGCTGGTGGGCTGGGACAAGGTATGGAGGAAATGGCATGGGTATTCCTTTTCTCCTCTTCTCCCCAGGTTTGGGTGACATCCTCTTCCTCAGGTCTGGCTTGGAAGGGTGGGTCTCCATCTGCATTGTCCCTCTCTTCATCTCCACTCACTTCAGGTAACAGGACGGGATCTGGTGAGTATTCAGGTACAGCATGACTCCCCTGACCTGAGGTATTGAAATGACAGTGTCTTCTGGTTCAGGAGCTCTTTCCTCTGTTCTGCCCGCAGGTGTCCTTATCCAGTATCCACAGTTACTGTCATCATCCGAATCACTGTCAGTGTCGTCACTCATGTCTGGCGGTCTTTGTGTGTCTGACACTCTTCTTTGTTTCTGTCTCTTATTTGTTTTCTTTCAGGGACAGTTCTGGTTTGGGGTGGGGTCATATCCACAGGTAAGTCATTCACCAGCAACAGGAGATTGCGATGCAACGTTCTGGTTTTCCTCTGATCTCCATGTTCAGGGCAGACAACGTACACAGGGCTCTCCAGCAAGTTGGGTTTGACCACATAGATAGCCTTCTCTCCCAATAAGACTTCAACTTGCCTGGTCCTCCACGCTGACTGAGGTTTCTTACCAGAACTCTGTCTCCTGGTTGCAGTATGACTCCTCCTTTGCCTTCTTGTCATAGGTTACTTTACCCCCTTGCACTGGATTTCTTACTGTTTTCACATGCAATACGGTAGGCTTCTGACATTCTTCCAGCCCATTTCTCTGCATATCCTTTCGATGAGTAGGACCCTTCTCCTCAGTTAATCCAAACAGCAAGTCAACTGGGAGATGAGGATGACGGCCAGAAGGAGGAAAAATGGTGAGTAGCCAGTAGCTTCGTGTTTGGTGCAGTTATAAGCGTGTATTACATGCGGGAGGTGATCCTTCCACCGCAGTTTCTCACTTTCAGTCAGTGTCCTCAGCATCTGGAGTATAGTCCTGTTGAGCCGCTCAACCGGATTGCTCTGTGGATGGTAGGGTGACGTCCTAGAGTGGCCAACCCCGGACAGCTGTTGCAGAGTGTGGAACAGTTTATTTTCCCATTCACGGCCCTGGTCATGATGGAGTTTTGATGGGTACCCAAACGTGGGTATAAAGTCACTGAAGATGCGCTCTGCTGCCGTTTTCCCACTCTTATTCTTTGTGGGGTATGCCTGGGCAAATCTAGTGAAATGATCAATCACCACTAGAATATATTCAGAATTCTCCAACACTGGTTTCAGATGTAGGTAATCGATGCACACCAGCTCTAAAGGGAAGTTAGAAGTGATGCTACCCATGGGAGCTCGAGTATGTGTGGCAGGCTTCTTAGACTTAATGCATGGGCATTTTCTCGAGTCACATACTCCTCTATCTCTTGGGACATGAAGGGCCAGTAGAATCTCTCCTTGCTAGGTGGAGCACCCTCTCCGTCCCCACATGCCCCATTTCGTTGTGAAGATGTTTCAGAGCGAGTGTTCTGTATTTCTCAGGGGAGGACTAACTGCTTGTGCTGAGTGGTCTTCCTGTAAAGGATGTCATTGTCAATGTAAAGTCTACTCCATTCATGAAGCAGCTTCCTGGTCGCTCGCACAGTTTTACACTTCAGCCACAACTTAGTGTTTGACTCTTTCAACTCCATGATTGTATTGATGGCCTGGTCCTCTCTTTGGCCCTTTACCAGCTCTTCGTGATTGACAGTCTGCATAGGAGGCGTAACTGCTGGTTAGAGTCAGGGGGCGATGTTTAGCGCTGCAACCCATGCCACATCTTTCGCTCTGCTGCCTGACTTCCATCCCATGTCGCCCGCACTGCCTCAGTGGAAAGTTCCTCTGTAGAGGCCTTTTCATACCTCTCCATATCCAGGAAGGCGAGATAGAGTGTCCGCGTCTATGTTTGACTTTCCAGGCCTGTATTTCACATCAAACCTGAAATCAGCGAAGTTCTAACCCACCCACCGATGACCAACAGCATTAAGTTTGGCTGTACTCATGACATAAGTCAACGGGTTGTTGTCGGTGTAGATAGTGAAGTGTGGCGCATAGTACAGGTAGTCGCTGGAACTTTCCACAAACAGCCCATTTTAATGCGAGGAACTCCAGCTTCCCACTATGCAGATGATAATTGCGTGCTCGGCTGGTAACAGTGTTCTAGATCCATATCCAATGACTCTCAGTTTTCCATTTTGATGCTGGTACAGGACAGCTCCTAGGCCCTGGTCTGAGGCATCAGTATGCAATCTAAAGGGGTGGTTAAAATCAGGCACGCCAAAACGGGGGTTTGTGAGGAGGTTCACCAGTTGTTCAAGGGCTTCCTGATGCTCAGCAGTCCATGCTATGGGCTCTCTAGAGGGCAGCTGGGGCCGTTTGGCAGTTTTACCACGGGTTGGAATTAGGGCCTGCCCTTGCTTGGTTTGGAGCAACTCATAGATGGGTCTGGCTCTTCGGAAAAGTCCTGAATGTATGAACGGAAATACCCCAGAAATCCAGTTATTTTCCTCACTTCACCAACTGTTCTTGGTGTCTTACTCGTCAGGGCTTTCACAGCTTCAAGGTCTCGTGGGTCTATTTTGACTCCTTCTGCTGACACGAGGCGACCCACGTACCTGACTTCCTGTTTGAAGAGATCACATTTCTCAGGTCTCAATTTCACTCCGTGACGTTGAAGGGCCTGGAGAACTTTACGGATGGTCTCGACATGTTCATCAAATGTCTTCGCATAACAGAGTACATCGTCAAGGTACGGGATACAGCATTCATCCCTGAGGGGACCAAGCATCTCCTCCATGCTCCGCTGGAATGCTGCTGGAGCATTGGAGAGTCCAAATGGAATGCGGACCCACTCGTAAAGACCCCACGGAGTGATGAAGGCAGTGAAGGGGCGCGAATCCTTGGCGATAAAGCCCTGGTGGTAGGCTTTCCCCTGATCTAAAATACTAAACCAGGTGTAGCCCCCGAGGGTGTCTGTCAGGTCTTGTATCCTAGGCAACGGGTGACGATCAGGACGGTCTTATTCAGGAGGCGATAGTCAATGCACAGACGCAGGCTGCGTCCTTTTTCCCTGACACAGACAACTGGGGCGGAATATGGGGACGTGGACTTGACTATCCAGCCTTTCATTATCAGTTCCTGTATGTACTCCTTCACCTCCTTAAACAATGGCTTTGGGATTGATGAGTATGATTTCTGAACAGGGATTGCATCATGGAGGGTGATCGTCATTTGCAGACTTGGTATACACCCAATGTCATCACTGTCACGTGCAAAAGCACCAGCCTCTTCACAGAGCATCTTGTTGACTATTTCCTGCTGATGAGCATCAAGGTGACTGAGGTCGACAGGGGGTTGAAATGGGGTGGAGCTGGTGACAGAAGAGGTTACAGGTGAGTATGATGGGACAGAAGCTGGAGTCGGCGACAGTAGGTGTTGTGACGACACTGCTGGACGGTCACTGGGGCTGGGGATTTTCAGAGTCTGGGGTGATGACCCTTTCAATACAGTGAATACTGCCAAGGGCTGTCTTTCTTGGGAGAGTGACTGCATGCTTTGTTTTGTTCCCCCACGGGCACTGTTATAGGGCTTTCTGGGGTTTTGTACCTTCATCAGGCCTTCTCCAACATCCAATTCGGCCAGAGGTATGCCATTGTCATCAGGCTCAAACAGGAAGATGGGGTTGGACAGTTCCAGGTGGGGCGGGACTTGGCACTTGACCCAGGCCACCTGACCTGCTGGAATGACAGTGTCTTGTCTACCTGTTCGTAGGTGGCCATAATGCACAGGGGTTTCGTCAGTCTGGATGAAGTTCACCAGGAGCTCTGCCTTCTCTTCTGGGATCACCATTGCACTACAGAGCAGGCTGATGAGGGTTGGGATTAGCTTTTCAGGTTGTTCCTGTATCATGACTTCCAGCACATTAAAACCCAGCAGGGGTCTCTCCAGGACAAGACTGCTCACAAGAAAAGGAACAGTGATTGACAGGTTAGGATTCTCATTCCCCTTCAAATTAACTGTAAGGGCCACCCAGCCATCAAATGGAAGGATTTCACCATTTACTGCATAGACTCTCAACTCCTCCTCATCATTAACTATCTCATTAAGTGGTCTAATGGGCCAGTCAGGTAAGTATTGTTCTTTCCAAACTCTACCAATCATGCTTACTTGGGCCCCCGTGTCAAGCAGAGCACTGACTGCTAAACCGCTTTAGGTTACAATGGGTAAGAGCCCTTCTCCCCACAAGCCTGGCAAGGCATTCACTTTTGCTGTAATGGCACGTCAGGGGTGGGAACAGGGGTATCTGTGTGCTTCTGTATCTGGCTTGGAGTCCTTTCCTGAACGCTCCTCTCTCTGACACTAGGGAAAGCCTGAGCTGCTGTAACCTCAGCCTCTGCACTGTGTACATTTGTTGGTTTCTGACGACTGACTAGGCCTAGACGCCGCTGCCTTTCACTCTCGTTACTCATTACTTTCTTCATTTGTTTAAGGATAACCTCATCGGGACATTTGCATCTACAAGTAATGGTTTGATCTCTCTGCGCGAATGTCGTCATGTTTATGGCCTAAGCCTTGATACACAGTGTGGAGAAAAACATCCTGAACTGTACTCAATTGTACTTAACATCAGCGCCAGTATGTTTTGAGGCAAGCAAGATCTTTGCTTAAGACCTATGACCCTGTATAAGAACTGCTGTGGTGTTTCACTATCCTTTTGTTTAGTACACATAAATTCTTGAAACAGCTCTGTATTACTCTGTTCACCCAGGTGGGAGTGGAGAAATCCCTTCAGCTCATCAACCGTTAGATCGTCCTTCACCATCAACATGTCTTTAAAGTTCCCAGGTTTGATAACTCTCAAGACTGCTCTGACCACGTCTGCATCACTGAACTGTTCCTTTAACCCCTCCTCAATTTGCCTGCAGACACTGCTGTAACTCATGTCTGACCCCTGATCCCCAATCTGACCTCCCTGGACCTTAAATTCCCTGCGATGGAGGTAAGAAAGTTCTTGTAGGAAACCATTTTGTCTGGTGTCACAGGTGTAGGGTGTACACTTTTACCTCTGGTGTCTGGTGCATTCTTATCTAGTGCCATGGACTGAACTTTTGTGTGTGACTTAGCAACATTTTGTGGGGAGTGTGAGGTAAGTACTGTGCAATCTGTTTACTCAGCTCTTCATAGCTAGTTAGTATCTTCTGTAGTGTTGCATCATGAGTGGTTACATTTTCAACAGTCCCAACATCATTTACCTCAGCATTTACACCATCATGTTGACTGTTAAAAATGGAATCAAGCGATCCACCCTCTTCTACACCCACACACTGAACCTCAATGCGGCTATGAACCAAATCTTTCAACTGCAATAAGTACCCCATGCCCGCATCCTCTAACTCTAGTAAGGGCTTACTGCACATGTAGTCGGTGATGTAGTTGAAGCAACTCTCTTCATCCTCCACAGCGCAGATCAGACAGACGAGACTGGTCCATCCCTGGCACAAGGACTAATTCCTTTGAGATTCAAACAGTTCAACAGCAGGTAGAGTGAGCAGGCTCTTTTTGATGGCCCACACCAAACTTTTCCTCTCACTGTCTGCCATAGCTACTTCCCGACTCCACTGCACTTGGTACCCAGTCCAGGATCACTTTACAGTCTCTGTCTCTGATGACTAGTTCTTCTTTCTCCTACACCGCACAGTCCTTACTCTTCATCAGACGGGGCAGCTTGCTTCAGTTGGTGCAGCTGATGCATGCTCCTCTGCCAGTGTACATTCATGTCGGCTCCTCGTCATCAGGTCACTTTTGGTCCAAGATATCAGGATCACTGGATCAACGCCCATCCAGCAGGTGGCGCCGATCCCGGATGAGCCCCCAATAAACTGTAACGGGTACCAGGATGTAGCACCCAACTACAGATATATATAGTACCTGGAAAACAGGTTAAAGAGGTTAAAAAAAGAAGACAGCAAACTTGTTGACATTAGTTCACCACATTCTCTCTCGGTTATGAGAAGAACAGCCAACACTACCACCTAGTGACCACAGTTATTGTTTTATGATGAAAACTGGAATACAGTGACACTATCTGAGTTTTTATTCTTTTTTTTTTTTAAAAAAATAAAATAAACAAAATACAGGCAGACTCAAAACACTTTAAAACAAACAAAACAATCACACTAATGTGATCACACTTAGTGGGCATCACATCATAGTATAGTATGTGGAAAAAAGTCAAAGAGTTAAAAAAAATAGATTGTTGATAAAAGGCATTAAAACAACATATTATATGATTCTGATTACTGTCATGCTGTCAGATTCTTCAGAAAAGTTGTAAAAGGCATACTATGAACTGTCATTAAATTAAAAAAATGTCATTGTATAGTATGTCAGAAAAGTCAAAGAAGTAAAAAATCTAGATTTTCAAAAAAAAAGTCATTTAAACAGTCTTTTATTTATACTTCAGTCAGTAACATAAAATTATTGTTTTAATGTCTTTATCTTGAGTTTCCCCTCATGACTTAACATGACCTTTTGTTTCATGTTCTCAAGGTAACAGCATTAAAAACATAACTGCAAGCAGCAAGGTTGTTCTGTAGCCTTCTGTAGGGATAATCAACAAAAGTCTAAATACATTTACAGCAGCATTACTCACCTGTGAGGTCGTCCAAAACTGCTCACATCCTCACTGTTCACAGTCTGCTGTTTAAAACACAGAGGAGCCTTTTGTATTAAAGCATATCTGCAAACAGCAGCACTGATATGGACAGTGAAAACAACACAACACACCAGGGGGATGCTGACAGGCCCCAGGAACAACCAGAACGTCCTCAACAGGACCATGTTCCTCCACCAGTGGCACTTCACGCCAAGTGATGCCACAAAGGTTGATGGTGAAGGGATGAAGACAGCCTGGCAGGAACGGTTCAGAGCATTGGAGGAGAGGTTTGCCAAGGAGCTGGCACAGAAAGAGGAGGGCTGGAGAAAGAAGGAGAGCCAGATGAAGGCTGAGATTCAGGACAAGGACGACATAATCTCTAATCTTCACCAAGGCATGGACCATTTACGTGAGAGCCTCAAGCAGAAAACGAGGCAGCTACAAACAGAAAGAGCTGAACTCCACCAGTCTGTGAAAGACTTGGATGAGAGCTGGAAAAAGAAGGAGAGTCTGATGAAGATTGACATTCAGGACAAGGACAACATAATCTATGCTCTTAAGCAAAGCAATGAGCATTTAAGTGAGAGCCTCAACAAGAAAATGATGCAGCTACAAACAGAAAGAGATGAACTCTACCAGTCTGTGAGAGACTGTCAGGACAGGGTCAAAGCTGTGGATGAGAGGCTGGCACAAAGAGAAGAGAGCTGTAAAAGATGGAGAGTCAGATGAAGACAGAGATTCAGGACAAGGACAACATAATCTCTGCTCTTCACCAAAGCAAGGAAGAGCAAGCTCAACACATGCAGAAGGAGATCAGACTGCTGGAGGACATCTGTCTGTACCAAAAGAGCAGGAGAGGCTGCTTCCTATTCAGACGGGAGATCCTGGACAGGGAGGCAGCGTTGGAGAGGATGAAGAACAAGCTGCATGAGAGGGAGATGAAAAGAGGGAGAAGGAGGAGAAAAGGAGGTGAAAAGAAGAGGAACGGAGAAGAGTGACAGTGATTGTCAAATGGAGGAGGCTACTGGATGTTCAGCTTAGGCTGGACATCAGTAACTTCCTTCATCTCCCTCGCCTCTACCTCCTTTATCATTTAATCAATCGATCAAAGCGATGGATTTGATCTATTGATGAAATGAGAGTGATTTTCCTGGTGATCAGTTTTTTTTTTCACAAATGTACAGTCATGGTCAAAATTTAAATAAACTTGTAAAGAACATAACGGCATGGCTCTCCAGAGTTTCCAGTTACTCTATGTCGAACAAAAGTCAAAAAGTTCCAAAAAAAAGATTGTTAATAAAAAAAAATGTCTTACTACAGTATGTCAAAAAAAGTCAAAATAGGTCAAAATTTAAATTGTCAAAAAAGTAATCAAAACAACATGTTATATGTGTCTGATTATTGTCATGCTGTTAGATCCTTCAAAAAAGTTTGAAAAAGGCATATTATGAAATGTAAAGAAATTAAAAAATTGTCATCATATAGTATGTCGAAAAAGTCATTCAAGATCAAAACCTAGATTGTCAATAAAATTAATCAAAACAACATATTATATGATTCTGATCACGATCATACTGTCAGATTCTACAAAAAAAGTTGGAACAAAGACATATAAAATGTCATGAAATTAAAAAAAATGTTAAAATAGGTCAAAATCTAGATTGTCCATAAAAGTCATCAAAACATATTACATGATTCTGATGACTGTCATACTGTCAGAATCCTCAAAAAAGTTGTAAAAAAAAGGAATATAATGAAATGTCATAAAATTTAAAAAATGTCATCTTATAGTATGTTGAAAAAAGTCAAAAAGTTCAAAAAAAAAATAGAATGTTGATAAAAGGCATCAAAACAACATATTATGTGATCCTGAATACAGTCATAGTGTAATGCTTTCAAAAAAATTGTAAGATACGCATATTACGAAATGTCATAAAATTTAAAAAAAAATATGTCATAGTATAGTATGTGGAAAAAAGTCAAAGAGTTAAAAAAATAGATTGTTGATAAAAGTCATTAAAACAACATATTATATGATTCTGATTACTGTCATGCTGTCAGATTCTTCAGAAAAGTTGTAAAAAGGCATACTATGAACTGTCATTAAATTAAAAAAAAATGTCATTGTATAGTATGTCGAAAAAGTCAAAGAAGTAAAAAATCTAGATTTTCAAAAAAAAGTCATTTAAACAGTCTTTTATTTATACTTCAGTCAGTAACATAAAATTATTGTTTTAATGTCTTTATCTTGAGTTTCCCCTCATGACTTAACATGACCTTTTGTTTCATGTTCTCAAGGTAACAGCATTAAAAACATAACTGCAAGCAGCAAGGTTGTTCTGGAGCCTTCTGTAGGGATAATCAACAAAAGTCTAAATACATTTACAGCAGCATTACTCACCTGTGAGGTCGTCCAAAACTGCTCACATCCAGAGGAAACTCCAGTCCAGACTGTGTTGTTGTTGCACTTTTAAGGTTTATGATGAGAGATATTAATAACAGTTATGGAATGAATTCTACCAAAATACACTGTCTGGCCAAAAAAAAAGTCACCACCTGGATTTAATTAAGCAAATAGGTACGAGCCTCCTATTGGATAATTACTGCAGGTTCAGCAACAGTATGTGCTCAAAGAATGAGGTCAGCTGACTACCTGAATATACTGAATGACCAGGTTATTCCATCAATGGATTTTTCTTCCCTGATGGCACGGGCATATTCCAAGATGACAATGTCAGGATTCATCGGGCTCAAATTGTGAAAGAGTGGTTCAGGGAGCATGAGACATCATTTTCACCACAGAGTCCAGACCTTAACCCCATCGAGAATCTCAGGGATGTGCTGGAGAAGCCTTTGTGCAGCGGTCAGACTCTACCATCATCAATGCAAGATCTTGGTGAAAAATTAATGCAACACTGGATGGAAATAAATCTTGTGACATTGCAGAAGCTTATTGAAACAATGCCACAACGAATGTTTGCCGTAATCAAAGCTGAAGGCGGTCCAACGTAATTTTAGAGTGTGTGACCTTTTTTTTTGGGTGGCGACTTTTTTTTTTGGCCAGGCAGTGTATTATTTGACAATACACAGAAGCTACCGTTAGCTAGCTACATTGACAGTTTGATGGGACTCTGAAGAAGCTCCACTTTGATTAGAAAGCCATCCCTCTGCCTCCTGCTACTCTGAACACAGAAAACACTCAGCTGATAACCTGGCCACATTAGTACTCATTCACAGTAGGCTAACATCCAATCATTACAAAAGCCCATGCTTGCTGACCAAACTAACCCACCATACAACAACAGCTGTAACATTCACACCATTTAAAATGTAAACATTCTTTAAAAGATAAAGAGTACCAGCCAATCACAGCACAGGCAGGAAGTGTGTCTCCATCAACTGAAACTGGAACCAGAACTGAATGTGGGGATCAAATTTAGCAGTTTATTCCATGATCATAATATTACATTCAGTTTAAACATCATGTCAGCTCCTCTTCAAAACTGTCCTCTGCAGAGAAAACAAAAGAATCCTGAATATCAGATGAAAGGATTTAAGTTAAGTGGACAATTTGTCAATTTGACTCAAATAAAACATGTTTCTTTGTTTTTTTTTTTTAAACCTATATTAAAAATGGACATTTAACTCATATAAAGACAACAAGGCAAGAGAATTTGAGAAAGGATTACTCAGAAAGTACACAGTAAAAGTACTACTTAATCATTTTGGGAATGCTCTCACATACTGGGCCCAAAAACAACATTTCAAGGGGAAACTAATGGCAATAAAATCCATCTTCAAAGATAGCAGAGGAGGCTTTGTTCTAGTCATTTGGGAGGCAACATATCAGTTCATTTATTAATATTGTCACTCATATTTACAGTGAAATACAAAAAAATGCCAGGGACTTTTTTTAATCCCACAAGTTTAATAAATGATGTTCTTCAATAAACTTTGCATTTGGCCACTAATCGGGCAGTACAGCTCCTCTTCTTGTCCCCACTCTTAAACATCTCCTCCCTCTGCAACCACAGCCATCTGAGTTTAGCTGTGAACCAGGGTTTGTCATTGCTGTAACTCACCCTGGTGCTAGTTGGTACACAGATGATGAATTACAGTGACTATCATACATTTAAGTTAAGTCATAGTGTGTAAAATGGTTTACTAAGGAAACAAAGGTCAGGTACAATAATCTGACCTCACAGGACTTCATGGTCCAGTGAAGCCGTCGTGCTGCTTTCATCTGGCTGATGTTGTTATGGAGGAAGGTCGGGATCTGAGAGGCTGCTCATCACAGGCCTCTGAAGGTGAGAGACTCTTCATACAGCATGTTGAGGACAGCCGATCCTTTTAACGAGGCCAGGTGTATTAAAGACGACAGAATGCACAGTGATCACATGATACGGCTGGATTATGATCGGGACAACACAAAGAGGCTGTTTGGTGTCAAAGCAACAGTCAGAGAAAACAAAAAGGGTCAAGAGAACAGACCTGGTTTCTCCTGAGTGTACGCTGGGACTTCTGGGAGCTCGTCCTCGGGAACCTCAGGAAGCTCGGCGTCTCCCTGAGACACAAACAGAGCAGATCGAACACATGGAAGAGTAACGCTGCTCCTCTGAGCCTCTGAAGATGCTTCAATTTCAATTAAAAACACACCGTTTCTGTAAAAGTGAGAATTTTAGCATTAAACCTCATAAAGTGTAAACACAGTTATGGAGATGAGACCGACCTGAGTTATAGTCTCCAGCTCAGCCAGCACAGCGTCTTCATCTTCTTGAGGCAGCAAGCATCTCGTCTATTTGCTGCAGAGACACAACAAGCTCTGAGTAAACAACAACAAACTGGTTCATACTGAAGAACAGAGGATAGAAAACGGTCCTGTATGTTTGACATCAGCTGACTGTTTGGTATTCGATGGCGTCTTGTTTCATCCCAAATCCCCTCAACTTCTTCAACAGACATCACCTAAAACTGAAAAAGCATCAATAACCATTGAAACAGACACTGAAAGACAGACTCATTTCTAAAATCACTTGTAAGATACATATGTAGGAAATCTACCATCAAACACCAAATATTCAAAGGCTCAGGGTTTGTTTTATCCAACACACCAAAATCTAAAAGCATATATCACATTATATTGAAGCCGAACTGAAGAGTAACTCATAACGTCCTAGCATGATAATTTTGTGCCGTAAAACGTGTCCCCTGTTACCATAGCAACGGAACACAGTTCAAAGGCAGTTCAGAACACAATGGCGTTGTCACTCCATGACGTGTTCAGAACTGCCTTTGATCCTTTAGGCAATAAAAGCCACAACATCTAGTATTATTGAACAGAAGTGTTGAGAGGCTGATCGAGTCAGTAGCACAAAGAGAGACACAGAGAGTTCACAGTCTGCTGTTTAAAACACAGAGGAGCCTTTTGTACTAAAGCATATCTGCAAACAGCAGCACTGATATGGACAGTGAAAACAACACAATACACCAGGGGGATGCTGACAGGCCCCAGGAACAACCAGAACGTCCTCAACAGGACCATGTTCCTCCACCAGTGGCACTTCACGCAAGTGATGCTACAAAGGTTGATGGTGAAGGGATGAAGACAGCCTGGCAGGAACGCTTCAGAGCATTGGAGGAGAGGTTTGCCAAGGAGCTGGCACAGAAAGAGGAGGGCTGGAGAAAGAAGGAGAGCCAGATGAAGGCTGAGATTCAGGACAAGGACGACATAATCTCTAATCTTCACCAAGGCATGGACCATTTACGTGAGAGCCTCAAGCAGAAAACGAGGCAGCTACAAACAGAAAGAGCTGAACTCCACCAGTCTGTGAAAGACTTGGATGAGAGCTGGAAAAAGAAGGAGAGTCTGATGAAGATTGACATTCAGGACAAGGACAACATAATCTATGCTCTTAAGCAAAGCAATGAGCATTTAAGTGAGAGCCTCAACAAGAAAATGATGCAGCTACAAACAGAAAGAGATGAACTCTACCAGTCTGCGAGAGACTGTCAGGACAGGGTCAAAGCTGTGGATGAGAGAGGCTGGCACAAAGAGAAGAGAGCTGTAAGAAGATGGAGAGTCAGATGAAGACAGAGATTCAGGACAAGGACAACATAATCTCTGCTCTTCACCAAAGCAAGGAAGAGCAAGCTCAACACATGCAGAAGGAGATCAGACTGCTGGAGGACATCTGTCTGTACCAAAGAGCAGGAGAGGCTGCTTCCTATTCAGACGGGAGATCCTGGACAGGGAGGCAGCGTTGGAGAGGATGAAGAACAAGCTGCATGAGAGGGAGATGAAAAAGAGGGAGAAGGAGGAGAAAAGGAGATGAAAAGAAGAGGAACGGAGAAGAGTGACAGTGATTGTCAAATGGAGGAGGCTACTGGATGTTCAGCTTAGGCTGGACATCAGTAACTTCCTTCATCTCCCTCACCTCTACCTCCTTTATCATTTAATCAATCGATCAAAGCGATGGATTTGATCGATTGATGAAATGAGAGTGATTTTTCTGGTGATCAGTTTTTTTCACAAATGTACAGTCATGGTCAAAATTTAAATAAACTTGTAAAGAACAAAACGGCATGGCTCTCTAGAGTTTCCAGTTACTCTATGTCGCAAAAAAGTCAAAAAGTTCCAAAAAAAAGATTGTTAATAAAAAAAAATGTCTTAGTACAGTATGTCAAAAACAGTCAAAATAGGTCAAAATTTAAATTGTCAATAAAAGTAATCAAAACAACATGTTATGTGTCTGATTATTGTCATGCTGTTAGATCCTTCAAAAAAGTTTGAAAAAGGCATATTATGAAATGTAAAGAAATTAAAAAATTGTCATCATATAGTATGTCGAAAAAGTAATTCAAGATCAAAACCTAGATTGTCAATAAAATTAATCAAAACAACATTGTTACCTCCCGGAGATGGTACCAGGGGATGAAGGGAGGAAAACAAAGTAAAATTGTTCCCGGGATGAAATGAAAGAGACAGAATCTGCTAACAGGTCAGTAAAGATTATTTATTATAAGAAAAACACGAACTTAAAAGGACCCGAACTAATGACGCTGGTCAAAAGTAAAATAAAACAGACCAGGATAAAATAATGATCAAACTATTAAACACAAGACGCCCCCGTTCGGGAGGTAATAAACCACTGAAATCACAACTCAAAACACCACCACACCTGGGGAGAAAGGAAACAACAGCCACAAAACTATGCTCTCTTTCCACACATGAAAACTCGTAAACCAGACAACCACTGTTGCCACAAGCTGCTAACTGCTTCCACCACCAATCCTGACTGTCACTGTCACTGTCTCCATCTCCTCTCTCTCCTCCTCTCCCCGGGCCGCACCTCTTCTCCAGCTTTTACCTGCAATCAGCTGATGAGCGGAGTGAACACACCTGCTGATCGGGGGAGGGGAGAACGAACCTGGAGGAGCAACTGAGAGAGAGAGAGAGACACGCACACATACACAGAGAGAGAGAGAGACACGCACACATACACAGAGAGAGAGAGAGACACGCACACATACACACACACACAACACAACACGGCGCGAGGGCCGTAACACCCCCCTCCATAAGTCACAAACCAATCTCACTTAGGTTTGTGTACAATGTATGACTGCTTTGCCACCTACAGCAGAGAATACAACAGTTTACAACAGTCTCACCTCACCCACGGGACAGAGCATCAGCTACCACATTCTCAGCACCTTTCTTGTGATGGATCTGGATGTTGTACTCCTGTAACAGCAGGGACCAACGTAACAGCCGTTGATTATTGTTACGCATTCTAGCCAGGAAAACCAGAGAGTTGTGATCAGTGTAAACCAACACCGGAGCATCACTGGACACAACGTAAACCTCAAAATGCTGGAATGCTAGTAGCATCGCCAGGGTCTCCTTCTCAACCGTAGAGAGTAGTTCAGCTGGTGGTTCTTGAACTTGGCCGAGAAGAAACACACTGGGTGCGTCACTCCATCTACGCCCTCCTGGAGAAGCACAGCACCAGCACCAGTCGCACTAGCATCCACTTCCAGTTTGAATGGAAGGGAGAAATCTGGAGCAGCTAAAACTGGGGCACTGCACAGCAGGGACTTTGCCGCCTCAAAAAGCCTGCTGGCACTCTTCTGTCCACACAAAAGGAACCTTGGGACTGCAAAGAGAAGTGAGAGGTGAAACTACTGTGGAGAAGTTCCTACAAAAACATCTATAATAGCCGGTCATCCCCAGGAACCGACGGAGCTCACGTCTGGTTGTGGGAACTGGGTACTTAATCACTGCAGCAATCTTAGCATCCACTGGTCTAACCTGACCATGACCTACCTGGTCATGCCTCACACAGGAACTCGGAGTTGGTGAGCTTGCCGACTTGCTGACCCATAGAAGGCACCTTAAGGCCATCATCAGCCTCAGCACACACCAAAGATGCAGACATTATAGGAGAGGCCGGTTCTCCCTGGGAGGATTCTCTGGTCAAATAGGCCTTGAGCATAGTCACATGACACAGTCGTGTCTTCCTTCTGCGTTCTGGTGTGGAGATCACATAATCTGTCTCAGACACTTTCCTGTCCACCACATATGGACCTAAAAATCTGGCAGTGAGGGCACTACCTGGTACCGGTGACAACACAAGCACTTGGTCACCTGGCTTAAAGTGCCGTGCCACTGCCTTACAGTCAAACCACCCTTTCATCCGCTTCTGAGCAGCAGAGAGAGACTCTTTGGCAATGGAAGTGGCAGTATGCAACCGTGTTCTACATTTAGTAACAAAATCAAGAATGTTGGTCTTAGAAGGGGAAGTGGCGGTGAACCTCTCCTGCAGCACCTTCAAGGGTCCACGCACATTGTGGCCGAACACTAACTCTGAGGGGCTAAAACCCAAGGATTCCTGCCTTGTGTCCCTTATGGCAAACAACATGAAGGGCAAACCCTCATCCCAATCTTTACCTGTCTCAAAACAATACCGCTGTAGCATTGCTTTCAGGATTTGGTGCCACCGCTCCAATGCGCCCTGAGACACTGGGTGGTACGCACTGCTCACAGAGTGTGACACCCCCAAGGCCTGTAGAGTCTGTTTGAAGGTTTTAGAAAGGAAATTCGTGCCTTGATCTGTCTGGACGACACGTGGCAAGCCAAACGTGGTGAAAAATTTTATAAGTGCCTTACTCACCACCGGTGCAGTAACTTTTCTAAGTGGGATGGCCTCTGGAAAACGGGTGGACACACACATTACAGTCAACATATACTGATTACCTGACCTACACTTTGGCAATGGGCCAACACAGTCAACTATGACATGCTCAAAAGGTGCACCAACAGCTGGAACAGGGTGCAGAGGAGCCGGAGGAACTTTCTGGTTAGGCTTACCGGTGACCTGACAGGTGTGACAAGTCCTGCAGTAACGAGCCACATCCGCCTTTAATCCAGGCCAGAAAAAGTGCTTGAGGATGCGATCATATGTTTTTGCTATGCCCAGATGGCCAGACCACAGGTGCTCATGAGCTAAAGCTAACACATGTTGCCTGTAACCTATTGGAACTACAATCTGATGCACCCATCCCCAGTCCTCATCTGCCGCTCCTAGCCGTGGAACCCACCGACGTACCAACAGACCATCGTCGAGCATATACACAGGTTTTTCACCATAGGTGTGGTCACCTTCAACCACCACTGCACCTAAACAGCGTTTTAAGGAGGGATCTGACTTCTGTGCCTCAATAAGAGCTGCACGATTCACTGGCAAGTTGACATCTGGGAGAGGAGGGACAGCTGCTACTTCACCAGGCTGGTTCTTCTCCTGGGCCGTCACAGGGGATAACTTATCATCAGTGAAAGCAGTCGCAAACAGAGAATCTGACAACATGACCTCGCCACCAAGCTTCTGAGCTTGAGCTCGAGTAAGAGCGCAGGCACCAAACACATCAGGATATTCTTTTGCCAAATCCTCAGACATATATTCAGTTGTGGGCGCAGACACCACCTCCGGTGTGGGATATACTTTTCCACCTGCAAGGTCATTGCCCATGATGAAGTCAATCCCATCAATAGGTAGTGACGAACGCACAGCCACAGCAAAAAACCCAGTTGCTAGCTTGGACTGGATATGAATGTAATGAAGAGGAGCAGGCACAAAACTCATCCCAATCCCTCTCACAATAGCGCTAGCATCACACGCTGATGCATCTCCCAAAGGCAGCACACTAGACAAGATGAAAGACTGCGACCCACCAGTGTCCCTCAATATGGTCACAGGGCGCTGATCCTCCACCTTACCCGTGAGAGAAACAAAGCCACTGGAAATGAATGGCTTGAAACAGGCATCGACTCCCACTGTGTGTGGAAGACGGTCAACAGGAGACGAAGCAACAGTTTTAATTAAGCTAACCCCCTTTGGCTGCTTTCCTAAAGCTGTCTGCTGTCTGTGCTTTAAAGCATCACAATCAGCTACCAGATGACCTGGTCTCAAACAGTAGAAGCACAGCCTCCCGCTTTCGATCTCTGTGCCGGAGTGCTACTGCTGGGGTTGCTAACACTAACAATTGGACAGCTTGGTTTCTGAGGGAGCTCCGGTTGGAAGACTGATCAGGCCGGGCAAAACTGGTCCTGTGAGTCAGCGTAAACTCATCAGCCAAACGGCAGCCTCCTGCAACGTGGAAACCTTCTGCTCATTAAGGTAAGTTACAATACGCTCAGGCAGACAATTTTGAATTCTTCAATTAATAATAATTCTCTCAATAGAGCCATATCAGTCACCTTACATGCCGAGCACCATCGATCGAAAAGGAGACCCTTCTCTCTTGCAAAGTCAGTATAGGTCTGGCCCTGGCTTTTCCTGAGACCCCTAAACCGCTGCCGATATGCCTCTGGTACTAACTCATACGCTCGCAGTACAGCACCTTTAAGTTTTTCATAACTTAAACTATCAACCGCGGAGAGGGAAGCGCAGGCTTCCTGAGCCTTACCACACAATCTACACTGTAGCAGTAGTGCCCACACATCCTGAGGCCAGCTCAGCGCAGCCGCGATCCGCTCGAAGGCGCTAAAGTATGTCTCAACCTCCGACTCACGGAACACCGGAACAAGGGGAATATTCTTACCCACATCAAAACCTGTTGCAGATGGTAGTGACATATTTACGGTTGTGGTACTGTCCCTAGCCTTAATCTCTAGCTCCCTCATCCTCACTGCAGTGTCTGTAGTAGCTGGGGGAATAACCCCCTCTAACACCAGGGCCTCCACCACTGCAGCCTTCAGCTCCTGCTTTCGGAGAGCACGAGAGACAGAGACGCCGTAATGAGCCGGCAGCTCGTACAAGTCACTCATCCTACATTCATCCAGCTGTGCAAGAGACGGCGCAGCGGCGAATGCGTCAACACTAAAAACTTGAGACATTACGTCTGAACACAGGAGTCAAGACAATACGGAGAAGAAACACAGTAAACACAGCTTACGCACAGCCAACACAAACTTCCCCAGACCCTGCCTGTCATAGACTGAGCCTGACTGTCTTCTTGGAGCGTGCCGGGCTCGAGGTGGCTTTAAAGGCAAACTTCGGCAGCCGAGGCTCCGAAACGCCTACCCCCGACAGGGAACGGTATCCCCACCCAGGATTACTCCAGAAAATAAAAAAGGCACAATAATAAATGAGTGCCCGATGGATAAGCTGCGCGCAACGTAGCTGGACACTCCCTACACTTACCGGGGAAGCCGTGCCACACTATAGAAAGCCGGATTACCAACACAAACAACAGAATCACAGACACTCTCACCTTCAGATTGATCCCGGACGAGCCCCCAATTTGTTACCTCCCGGAGATGGTACCAGGGGATGAAGGGAGGAAAACAAAGTAAAATTGTTCCCGGGATGAAATGAAAGAGACAGAATCTGCTAACGGGTCAGTAAAGATTACTTATTATAAGAAAAACACGAACTTAAAAGGACCCGAACTAATGACGCTGGTCAAAAGTAAAATAAAACAGACCAGGATAAAATAATGATCAAACTATTAAACACAAGACGCCCCCGTTCGGGAGGTAATAAACCACTGAAATCACAACTCAAAACACCACCACACCTGGGGAGAAAGGAAACAACAGCCACAAAACTACGCTCTCTTTCCACACATGAAAACTCGTAAACCAGACAACCACTGTTGCCACAAGCTGCTAACTGCTTCCACCACCAATCCTGACTGTCACTGTCTCCATCTCCTCTCTCTCCTCCTCTCCCCGGGCCGCACCTCTTCTCCAGCTTTTACCTGCAATCAGCTGATGAGCGGAGTGAACACACCTGCTGATCGGGGGAGGGGAGAACGAACCTGGAGGAGCAACTGAGAGAGAGAGAGAGACACGCACACATACACAGAGAGAGAGAGAGACACGCACACATACACACGCACAACACAACACGGCGCGAGGGCCGTAAAAAAAGATTGTTAATAAAAAAAAATGTCTTAGTACAGTATGTCAAAAACAGTCAAAATAGGTCAAAATTTAAATTGTCAATAAAAGTAATAAAAACAACATGTTATATGTGTCTGATTATTGTCATGCTGTTAGATCCTTCAAAAAAGTTTGAAAAAGGCATATTATGAAATGTAAAGAAATTAAAAAATTGTCATCATATAGTATGTCGAAAAAGTCATTCAAGATCAAAACCTAGATTGTCAATAAAATTAATCAAAACAACATGTTATATGATTCTGATTACTGTCATACTGTCATATTCTTCAAAAAAAGTTGGAACAAAGACATATAAAATGTCATGAAATTAAAAAAAATGTTAAAATAGGTCAAAATCTAGATTGTCCATAAAAGTCATCAAAACATATTACATGATTCTGATGACTGTCGTGCTGTCAGAATCCTCAAAAAAGTTGTAAAAAAAAAGGAATATAATGAAATGTCATAAAATTTAAAAAATGTCATCTTATAGTATGTTGAAAAAAGTCAAAAAGTTAAAAAAAAAATAGAATGTTGATAAAAGGCATCAAAACAACATATTATGTGATCCTGAATACAGTCATAGTGTAATGCTTTCAAAAAAATTGTAAGATCATTAAATTAAAAAAAAATGTCATTGTATAGTATGTCGAAAAAGTCAAAGAAGTAAAAAATCTAGATTTTCAAAAAAAGTCATTTAAACAGTCTTTTATTTATACTTCAGTCAGTAACATAAAATTATTGTTTTAATGTCTTTATCTTGAGTTTCCCCTCATGACTTAACATGACCTTTTGTTTCATGTTCTCAAGGTAACAGCATTAAAAACATAACTGCAAGAAGCAAGGTTGTTCTGTAGCCTTCTGTAGGGATAATCAACAAAAGTCTAAATACATTTACAGCAGCATTACTCACCTGTGAGGTCGTCCAAAACTGCTCACATCCAGAGGAAACTCCAGTCCAGACTGTGTTGTTGTTGCACTTTTAAGGTTTGTGATGAGTGATATTAATAACAGTTATGGAATGAATTCTACCAAAATACACAGCCTGGCCAAAAAAAAAAAGTCGCCACCTGGATTTAATTAAGCAAATAGGTACGAGCCTCCTATTGGATAATTACTGCAGGTTCAGCAACAGTATGTGCTCAAAGAATGAGGTCAGCTGACTACCTGAATATA
>JAQQSB010001134.1:57500-79506 GCA_029721515.1 Synanceia verrucosa | reverse complement strand
GGGGGAAATCCCACGCCCCCAAAAGGGCAAAAATTCCATAGGGAAAGTCGATGACTTTTGTCGTCACCTGGACCGATTATCGGTACAGATGTTAAGCATATCGGACTAACAAAAATCCTCTTGGCAGGATGCTCAACCCAAACAGGAAGTGGGTCATTTTAAATTTTATTTTCTGATGAAGATGACCTTGTCCAAGGTACTGTGTCTGCTCAATTTCAAATGAGATACAGATCATCTCCTGACCTCCCTGCTGATTGGTCAAGGGCGTGGCTGTTAGGGCTAAAGCGCGCCCAGAAGGTGGGGCAGGAAGTACCCAGTTCTTTGGCATCTTGATGGCTTTAATAGAGTGATACCACGAAAACTGGATATCAGGTAAAGGGGTGGCAACCTCTAACATCTGATGGGGGCCACGCCTTGGCAGGGTGCTGAGATTTCAACAAAAAGTTACTCATTTTTAATTTTTATTTTTCTGATGAGTACATGAACTCGCCCTAGGGATTTTTCACCCAATCAATGTGAAATTTTTGCACAGAATCATCTTGAGATGCAGCTGGGATCTTAGGCTGCATACTCAATCCTAGCAGCTTCAAATTTTCTTGAGTATGACGGGGCTCTCGGCCCAACGCGCGTGATTTATTAATGTTCACGCCTTGCTCATGGCGCCTCCAGTGGCAAGGCACAGGAAGTACATCACCTCTTTGTCTTTTTGATGACTTTAATAATCTGTACTACCAAGGAAAGTTGATACGGCGTGCAGGGGTGATGCCTATGGGCAGGCAAGCAAAATGGCTCAATAGCGCCCCCTTGCTTTCAAAAACCCTCCTACAGTGTGTGTGTAATACACATACAAATACATACTTGCACCCTTCTTATGTTGCCATTATTTTAGAGATGGATTCAGATCATGTTGTTACCATCATCTGATCATGTCTACCTGAAACATCGTATTTTTACTGGACCAGAAGTCATTAAAATTGAGTCTGATCAGGTTTCACGTTTATTTTTCCTGAATAAATGACATGAAAATGGAGCCTGATCAGGCTTTGCAGTATGCGTTTATTAGTGAATATAGAGTATTTCAGGGTAGGGTTGAGTAAAATCTTTACAATAAATTATTAGGGTTTGGGAAAAATAGTAGGAACGCTTCACGAATTTGCGTGTCATTTTTGGTGCAGGGGCCAAGCTAACCTTCTGTAGATTGTTCCACTTTTAGTATATGTGTCATCGAAATAACACAGAAGTACCATGTTCTTGCAGGGTATTTATGGGCTCACCCATAGGACACCCTTCTGCTGTGGTAGGCACAAGGCAGACACTGGGGAAAAGATCAAAAAGCTTGTTTAAGTGGTAGTGAAACCAAAGGTCTATGTGCTGTGATGTGAACCCCAGAAATTATGATGTACCCCCTGGACCTGCTGTAATCCAGAAGGTTTGACCCACTTTAGAATCCTTTTGCCTCACAGAGAAACACATACAGAGGGCTGATGGGAAGTCTAGGCAGTATGACGTCAGTGAGCTGGGATTGGATATCTGAAAGAAACGAGAGAACAAAAAGACCTCTTGAGCCCCCACCCCATGCCCTCATGCGAGGGACTCTGACCTCTAGAAACCCCCAACATAATCACCCAGGACCTGAATAGGACTGAAATGGTCGGGGGATGGGGAAACACCAGACCAGTTCTCCCACTCTGTCGTTCTAAATTGTTCCAAGAGACAGAGCAGAAGAGAAAACATAAAGCTTGAGAGAGCTCAAAACCGCGGTAAATAAATGATAATGAACAAAAAGCCTCATCTGAGTCAGTGTAGTTAAACCACTACAAGAAATGTATTTATTTATTCCACTGAATAAAGCTGTTTTTCATCAAGAGTTTAGTCTGCTTCCTACTTCCTGTTTGCATTTATAACATGGTGGTGCAGTTCCAGCAGCTCTCCAGCAGGTGTCCCTCCTCCTGACAATAGTCTGTGTACAGTCATGTATCAGACAGGAGAATTCAACAACAAATGTTCAGGACAGTTTTGTCTGTGATGGGATTGGTAAAGGTAGTCATGATTCAGTGTGGACGCCATATATGCTTAATAAGACATGAGAGAGTAATCAAACCATTGTTATAAACAGTGCAAGTGCGACAGTTTATGAGAGAGAAAAATAAAATAAAATATATATATATATATATATATATATATATATATATATATATATATATACATTATATGCATACATACATTCAACAAAAACAGAAATTGTAAGACATACACATATGTATATATACATATATATACATATATGAAGGTGTATATATATATATATATATATATATATATATATATATATATATGAACACATATATATGTGTGTATATATACACATATATACATATCTGTATAGTATAGATATAATGGATATGTATATAAACATAAATATACATAAATGTTTATACATATGTATAGACATTCAAAAAAAAATTAAACTGTAAGATGTTTTCATACGTGTGTGTGTGTAATATATATATGTGTATATATATATATATATACACATATATGTATAGAGCTTAGAGGTTTCTATATATATATATGTATACAGAGATACATATATATATGTATACATATATACGTGTGTGTGTGTGTGTGTGTGTATATATATAAAATGTCACCTTTTCCTATTTGGGCATGACAAAACCTGTAAATTGTAAGGACACATACACTTCCTTCCCTTTGTTCTCATAGGGCAATATATATATACATATATGTATGTATACATATATATATATATATATATAAATATATATATATACACATATACATAAGTAAGTATGTATATATCAGTATATATATTACCTAGATATATATATATATATATATATATATATATATATATATATATATATATACACACACATATATATGTGGGGTAAAATTTAAACTACAGTAAGATGTTTTTAGCTCCAAATGAGAAATTGTAAGAGACAGTTCTTTCCCTTTGTTCTCACAGGGATGATATATAAACACATGTATGTATACATATATGCATATATATATATATATATATATATATATTGTATATATATACAATTTATATATCCTGTGTATATATATACATATATATATATAGTATATATATATATATATATATATATATATATATATATATATACACATATATGTATATATCTGTATACATATATGTGTTATATATATACACACACATATGTATGAATATTTACATATATATGCATATACACATATTAATTTGACACATATATATATATATATATTCAAACATGTATATATATATATATATTAGTGTATATATACATATAAATATATATATATATATGTATATTTTATTATTTTACACATGTTTATATACATATGTACATACATTCAAAAAAAAATTAAAACTGTAAGATGTTTTTTATATTCCCAAATAGGAAATCACAAAAACAGATATTGTAAGACAGTTCTTTCCCTTTGTTCTGAGGATGATATATATAAATATATATGTATAATTTTATCCATATAAATATATATATATATATATATATATATATATATATATATATATATATATATATATATATATATACACACACACATATGAATGTGTATGTGTGAATATATATATATACACACAGGTATTTATGTGTATATATATTCATATATATATACACATATACACTACTTATATATATTTATATATATATAATATATATATTTATACATAAATATATATATATATATATCTACACACATGTATGTGTATGTATGACAGATATATACATATATACACTATATATATAAATATATATATATATATATATATATATATATATATATATATATAGGTATATATATATATGTATATATAAGAACAATAATGTGTATATAGGTATATACGTATATATACATGATATACCTATACACGATATATATGCATGATAGGTATATACGTATGTATACATATATATATATATACACGTATATATACATATATACTCATGTATATATATATGCAGTGTATATATATTACATGTATGTACATACAGTATACACACACTGTAAGATGTGTGTATATACACTGTAAGATATATATACGTATATACGTATGTACATATAATGTATATATATATATATATATATATATATATATAATTACACATACATATGTACATACATTCAAAAAATTAAAACTGTAAGATGTTTTTTAGGTCCAATCTAGTAAAATCACAAAACAGAAACTGTAAGACACTTCTTTCCTTTGTTCTCAGGATGATATATATACATATATGCTTGTGTGTGATATGTGTGTGTGTGTGTGTGTATATATATATGTATATATATGTATATATATACAGTCATGGAAAAAAAATTATTAGACCAATCTCTTGTTTTCACCAATTTCTTGTTAGTTTTAATGTCTGGCTCTAACTAAAAAAAGAGGTACACATACATTTGTTTGGACAATTATAATGATAACAACAAAAAATAGCTCATGAGAGCTTAATTTAAGAACCAAGAGTCATATTCATTTTCCATGGTTTTCTTTGATAATAACCAAAATTACTTAAATTCTAAGACCACACAGCTATGGCACAAACGCCAAAAATAATCACTACTTTTAAGCATTCCATGGTGCTTCTTTTCTGCTTCTGCTTTAAAACACATGATACACACAAGAGTTAATAATTCTGCATAACCATTGTTTTTTTGATGACTGCAGCCATGCAAGGCCTTGGGTACTCTCCACCAGCTTCTGACATTGTTCCACACACAGCAGCCCTCCATCTCTGCTGGGACAAACCCAGCCAAATTTTCTTTGTTTTTAGCCTAGGGAGTCTCCATTTTGAGTTTGATGATGGATTTCCACAGGACAATTGGGATTAAGATCTGGTGATTGAGCAGGCCAAGGCATGAGTGCTTGAATGTTGTGGTTATTCTCAGTCCAGGCTTTAACTGATCCTTGCACGTGTGGCAAAAGGGGCATTGTCTTGCTGGAAAATCCAGTCATTCGAGGCAGGAAAAGAGTTTGCCAGCTGATGGAAGAAGACTGTTTTCTGGCAAGGTCCTGTACTTGGACCTGGTTCATTCGGCCTTCACACAATTGCATTTGCCCTGTTCCACTCAGACTGAAACAGCCTACAGATCATGACCGATCCACCCCCATGTTTTTACTGTGGTGGGGGAAGCCTGGCCAGGTTGTAAGCTTCTCCAGGCGCCTCCTCCCCAACTGTAGTAAGTTGGCTGGAGTGGGCAACAATTCAAAAATTGGATTCATCACTGAGAAAGAGAACCTTAGCTCAATCTATCAACGGTCTAATCTTTGTAGGGTCTCCCGAGCAAAGAGGAACCGGGCGCTTCCTCTGCCTTTCGACTGATTGAAGGGCTTCTTGCGTGTTTCATGCAGGACTTCAAACCAGCTTCAACAAGCCGGCTTCGAACTGTCCTTGCTAAGCAAGTCACATTTCTCTGGGACAGTGCCCACTCATTTTAAGGTCCCTGGAGGTCTGGACGGCCACGATTCCTGACACAGAAGCGGATGAGTACACAGTCATCTCGTTAATTAGAAAGACGTTTCCTGCTCACAGCCAGGTGACAATTTGGTAGTGCCATGTTCAGCTTGTTTTTTTGTTGTAATGAGCGTCTTTTTACCATCTTGGAGATCTTCAGTTTTTACGCTACCTGTCTCTCACCTCATGCCACAATTTCCAGCAGTGCCAAGATGGCTGCCTTTGTTTAGCTTCACATAATTCCTTTGTCAATTTAGGCATTATGTGAGAGCTGACAACTTCTGAGTAGCTGTCTTTACGGCTTGAATATGGCAGGAAACCACTCTAGGCCTTTACATGTGCAGTGCTGCTTGTGACATGAAATAGCCTCCTCTATACCCTGGAATCAATTAAGCTTAAGAATGTCTAAAATAGGACATAAAGTATTATGTGACCAACTGCATTTTACACCACCATTTATGTTGCTTTTGTGTTCATTGTATGCTATACGTTTAGTGGTACCAGATATTAGGAAGTGAAACAAGAAATTGAAGAAGTAACTAAAGGGATGGTCTAATAATTTTTTCCATGACTGTATATGTGTGCGTGTAGTGTACTTTATATATATATATATATATATATATATATACTATCTCCATGCCACCTCTTTACCTCCTCCTCAAAATAAAAATGAATAAATTTAGAAAAATGAGGAAAAAAGGAGCAGATTATATATAAATTCTGACCCAGAACACATTCAATTTGAACAAAAACAATAATATTCTCCATCGCTCTTCTAGCATTACTTGTTGTTTGCAGGGACAACATGCATGTTATATTACATTTTACTACAAATGTAATATAAAACCTGCATTGAACTATAAAAGTGAACTTTGTAAAACACCTAGAACATAAGTAGTTCTGCTTTCTCTGATATCTGTAAAGACAATCTTGATTTCTCTTGGCAGTAGTATTCAGTTATGACACTTTTTTTTTTTTTCCTGTAGTGAAAAGAAGTTGCAACTGTCTCTTTGATTTGTAAAGCTGCCAGATCCCTTGAAAAGAAAGAAAGAAAGAAGGAAGACTTTGTCATGCATTATTGATGTAATGTGAAAAGTACTGAATTGAACTTTGGCAAATGAAGTTCAAATATATTCAAGCAGAGATACTTTAGGACCATCTTCTTTGATCGAGCAGGAAGTCCAGGTATGGGAAACAAATGTGAATCTGTTATTTATTTGTTGGTGTTTGATTGATCTTTGCATATCTTATATTTACTTATTTATGTTATTATGATTGGATCCCATTGCCTTGATGGATGGAAAAGAAGGAGCTGACAAATGTTGACACTGCAAGTTAATAAGGAAAGGGGAGTAACAGTTGACTTTTGCCTCGGGGCGACATAAAGTTTCGATTAATGCAGTAATTTCTAAGCATCATGGGTGTGATAGCACTTACATGACTCCCTGCAGTTGACCAACTTTTATAAGTACATGTATTTTAGATAACGAGTGCAGTATATTTAATGGTAGCATTTATAACACAGCTCAGAGTATATTACTATAATTTAACTGTGAGGAAAAAGTGTAATAAGTGTCTGTTAGATGGGATCCCAAATTAATTTTTTTTTTTTTTTTTTTAGACGAAGCCTGAAATCTTCTCAAATGAAGCGAAGATACAATGGGTTAGTCCTGGACAGGCCACAGTTTAGCACACCTGACTTTCCTCACTCCCTCTCTACTTTATTGACTCTTGGTGCTCAAATTCCCTTGCAGTTCTTAGGATTCCTGAGTCCTTCTGACGGCAGTGAGGAACATTTCTGAGTCCTTCTGTAGTGTGTGTGTTTAAGCAGGTTGACTCACTCATCTTCACCTACCACAGACTGATACTCCCAATCCTCCTCATCTTACTACTATCCTCTTTGAGGTCCATAGAATACTCTCTGCTTCACTTCTTTCTCCTAAAACAAAGTGCCAGTCATTAAATACATTAAAATAGCTCCTGGTGTCATCACTACAGGCCTTGACATTCATTTAGAGAAAATGAGTACTGTTATTTCAAAACAGACATAATAAAACACTGTTTTTAGATAGAAATATCTAATTGTTATGTCTTAACATGTTGAAACTACTTGACCAAGAATATATATATAATTATCACATGGTAAAAGCAAGGCACATGAGATAAAGAGATATTACCTAGACTTTACCTCTAGGGGTGTCTGGCATGAAAATTTAAGCTGCAGTTATTTGTGGACCCTGAAATTATCTCTCTCTGCACACACCCAGTTTTCGGTATCGCCCATCGCTGTATATTTAAGATCTCTCTCCTCCCGGAGAGATTTCCCACTGTGGAATTCATTTTTTGTGCCATTTTATTGCTGTTGGAAATGATGGTCCGCACACGCAGATGATTGTTGAAAACCAGTTGATGAATAGTTGATCCTAAGCGGTGACCACTTTGATTGCCCTTTCACACCTGTACAGATTGGACCAGTTTTATTTGATAAGGCACGGAAGAGTGTGTTGTGGAGGCTGGATGTCTGGAGGGATCTGCTCACCATTCATTAGCTTCCACTTCACACCTCTCCTGTTGCGATCTTCTTCACCTGCTGTTGACTTGTAGTGCTTGGGGATCTGTGGGGAAGGGCTTTTGCTGATGAGCCAGGAGATGATAGCGTTGGGACACTTTTTCGATGTCCACAGAGTTTGCTTTACCTCTCTCATCGGTATGGGTGATGCATGCGATGGAGTCTGTGAGGAAGACCTGTGCCTTTGTAGCCTTTGTCTCTGGATGGTGCTTGAAGCTGATGTTTGGTGGCACACTTTCACGTCCTGGGCTGCTTTAATGTAAAAAGTGCGAGATGACCTTGAGCTTTTCTTTGCCTTTGATGTTGAAGCTGCAGGAGAAGCATCAACTCTATTCTTTGTCCTTGGTGGTGGGGAAGGGGTTGATGTTTATGGAGTGAGACACAGAAGGTTTAACTCTCTCCTCAGGACTGTGAGAAAGATTTAGATTTAGATTAAACTAGCTTAGAAATAGTCTACCAATAAAACAAAAAAAGTGATAATCAATGTGGTCTAAGTGAAACTGTTATAATTACTCCAGTAGTTATGAAAAAGTAATTAAAAGCTGTTTTAGTAGGAGGACGAGCAGTAGTAGTAACAGTGTTAATAATAAAAATAATAATAATAATAATAATAATAATATTAGGCTGTAAAAATAGCTTGATATTGCTCATAGTAAATTGAGCAACCATGTCTACATTATATAAATGTTACAGAGAGTTGTTGTGAAAAATTATGACAAAAACAAAGATTATATAAATACATTACAAATGTGTCAATTACATATCTACACTAAAATCTAAAAGTAATAAATGTGAACGCCATAATATCACAAAAATATAAAATGCATGTGACATAACAGAAATAAGCGTTACCTGTCACGGCTAGATCAATACCACGCAGGAAAAGTTCCTCACTGTCACTGTCTGAGGAGTCTTCAAATATCTTCTGAACAGCTTGTTCAACAGTATATCTCCTTGCTGTTCCCTTGTGTTTAGTTTCTTATTTGCTTTTAGGCATTTGAGTCGTAAAAAACAAGACAGAAGTGGGTAAAAGCGTCTCAGCGGCACCCTGTGCGTAATTTACGCAAATGTGATAGTGACTGGGGCTGTTCGCACGCCTCTACCAAGCAGCACGTAAGTTAAATTAGCATATGTGATCGTCATTCAAAAGCTTTAAACCTCCGCTACAAGATGGAGAGCGACACGCAAGCGAGACGCACCGTCTAGCAATGAATTTCAGTAAACCAAGCACAGACCAAATTCAAGGTTTCAGTCGAAGGCAAAGTTGAGTTGGTCTCTAGCCGCTATACATGGCTGCCAATGATGACACAGCGCTAAGCTAGATGCTAACATCGGGCTAATTACTGACAGCTAATAACATTTTTCAAAACAGAAACATAACCTATATCATGAAAACCATGAACAACATAAGTTTTGAGCCTACCTTTTATTCATCAAATGTCAGCGAAAAGTTGGGTTTATAGTGAAGCACTTACCTTTTCTGAAACGTCTAGCTCCATGCTGTCATCCACTCATACAGTCGAATATAGTTCCCTAACTTCCATCCATCCATCCATTCTCTTCCGCTTATCCGGGATCGGGTCGCGAGGTAACCCAGCAAGCAGAAACCCAGACTTCCCTCTCCCCAGCCACTTCGTCCAGGTCTTCTGGAGGGATCGGCGTTCCCAGGCCAGCCGAGAGACATAGTCTCTCCAGCGTGTCTGGAGTGCGTCCCAGAGGTCTCCTACCATTGGGACGTGCCCGGTGCGCCTCACCAGGGAGGCGTCCGGGAGGCATCACTACCAGATGCCCGAACCACCTCATCTGGCTCCTCTCGATGCAGAGGAGCAGTGGCTCTACTCTGAGCCCCTCCCAGATGACCGAGCTTCTTACCCTATCTCTAAGGGAGAGCCCGGACACCCTGTAGAGGAAACTTATTTCGACCGCTTGTATCCGTGATCTTGTTCTTTCGGTCACAACCCACAGCTCGTGACCATAGGTGAGGTAGGAGCATTAGATCGACTGGTAAATTGAGAGCTTAGCCTTTCGACTCAGCTCCCTCTTCACCATGGCACGTATCGATACAGCGTCCACATCACTGCAGAAGCTGCATCGACCCGCCTGTCGATCTCCCACTCCATTTTTCCCTCACTCGTGAACAAGACCCTGAGATACTTAAACTCCTCTACTTGGGGCAGGATCTTCTCCCGACCTGGAGAGAGCACTCCACCCTTTTCCGACTGAGGACCATGGCCTCACATTTAGAGGTGCTGATTTTCATCCCAGCCGCTTCACACTCGGCTGTGAACCGCTCCAGTGAGAGCTGAAGATCACTGACCTGATGAAGCCAACAGAACCACACCATCTGCGAAAAGCAGTGACATGATACTGAGGTCACCAAACCAGACCCCCTCAATGCCTTACCTCGCCTGGAAATTCTGTCCATAAAAATTATGAACAGAATCAGTGACAAGGACAGTCTTGGCGAGTCTAACCCTCACTGGAAGCACATCCGTCTTACTGCGGCAATGCGGACCAAACTCTGGCACGGTCGTACAAGGACCGAACCGCCCGTACCCCATACCCCGGTCCAGTACCCCATACTCCCGGAGCACCCCCACAGGACTCCCGAGGGACACGGTCAAACGCTTTCTCCAAGTCCACAAAACACATGTAGACTGGTTGGCGAACTCCCATGCACCCTCCAGAATTCTGCTGAGGGTGTAGAGCTAGTCCACTGTTCCACAGCCGGGGCGAAAACCACATTGCTCCTCCTGATTCCGAGATTCGACTTCCCGACGGACCCTCTTCTCCAGAACCCCTGAATAGACTTTACCAGGAAGGCTGAGGAGTGTGATCCCCTATAGTTGGAACAGAGCACACCCTCCGATCCCCTTCTTAAAGAGGGGAACCACCACCCCGGTCTGCCAATCCAAAGGTACTGTCCCCAATGTCCCAGCGATGCTGCAGAGCGTGTCAGCCACAACACTCCCACAGCATCCAGAGCCTTTAGGAACTCCGGGCGGATCTCATCACCCAGGGGCCCTGCCACCCGAGCAGCTTTTTAACCACATCGACCTCAACCCCAGAAATAGGAGAACCCAGCCCCCAGTCTCTACTTCCTCATAAGAAGGCGTGTCGGTGGGATTGAGGAGGTCCTCAGTATTCTTGCCACCCGATTCTAGCGTCTCGAGTCGAGGTCGACAGCGCACCATCCCACTATACACAGTGTTGGTGGTGCGCTGCTTCCCTCCTGAGGCGCCAGATGGTGGACCAGAATCTCCTCAAGCCGTCCGGAAGTCATTCTCCATGGCCTCACTGAACTTCTCCCACACCCAAGTTTAGCCTTGGCTACCGCCAAAGCCGCATTCAGCAGCAAACCGCTATCTGTCAGCTGCCTCCAGAGTCCCACAGGCCAAAAAGGCCTGACAGGTACTCCTTCTTCAGCTTGATGGCATCCCATACCACAGGTGTCCACCAACAGGTTCGGGGATTGCCGCCACGACAGGCACCAACCACCTTACGGCCACAGCTCTGGTCGGCTGACTCAGCAATGGAGGCACGGAACATGGCCCATTCTCAATGTCCTCAGTGTCCCCCCACCTCCCTCAGTGATGTGGTGGGAAGTTCAGTCGGAGGAATGGGAGTTGAAGAGCTCCTTCTGACAGGGAACTCTGCCAGACACTCCCCAGCAGACCCTCTGTCACATACGTGGTCTCTGCGGTCTGTCAGATCGAGACGGGCATGCTTCCCCACCATCGAAGCCAACTCACCACCAGGTGGTGATCGGGTTGACCAGCTCTGGGCCCCTCTCTTCACCCGAGTCCACCAAGACATACGGCCGCATAGTCTGGTGCACACGACTACTAAGGAGTCGCAGTCATCGAACATGCGGCCCTAGGGTTGTCCACTGAGTGCCTCTAAGATGCACATATGGACACCTTTATGCTTGAACATGGTGTTCGTTATGGACAATCTGTGACAAGCACGAAGAAGTCCAATAACAGCTCTGTAGGCACCACTCGGGTTCCACACACAGGCGCTTCGTACCCACGGGCCCCACCTCCAGGCCTTGGCTTCAGAGGGGGCCCCAGTAAGGTTACATCCGAGCAAGGGAAAACGTTTGTGCTTGACGGATCTTTTTAACCATAGGGGGTCTTTTCAGCTGTGCTTTGTCTGGTCCCTCACCTACATTTTCAACATTCCACTTTTTAATTCTAGTTGTAAAATTTTCAACATTCCCAACTTTAAATTAATCCTTATCAATCCTATACCATATGTTCAACTTTTTACTTTTCTTGCTAAAATTTTCAGCAACTCTTAAAATGAAAGGTTCACATAGATTTGCGACATTCACCTTAAATTTAACTCTAGAAAGGCTTTCAATAACATTCCAGTTGAATTAAAGCCCTGCGTTTTCAGCATTCAACTTTTAAATTTAATTCTAAAACTTTCAACATTAATTTTTAATTAACTTCTTACGTTTCTACAACATACAACTTTTTAAATTAATTTCTTCACACTTTTCAACATACAACTTTTAGATTTACGTCAAATTTTCCAACTATTCACGGCTACGCTTAAATTTACTTCTAAAATTTTCTGGGCACATTTGAAATTCCATTTATTTTTAATTTTACAGATATAACATTCAGATGACAACTTATTTCTAAAATTTTCTAACATTCAACTTTGAAATGTCATTCTAAAAGTTTTAACAGTAAACATTATTCAAATTTGTTGTTTAACATTCACTGGGTTTTGCGCTTTACTTTTCAAACTTTTACTGCTCCCTAAAATTTACAGCAACTTTTGAAGAGAAATAATAAATTCTTACATTTTCAACATTAATAAACTTTCTTATATATTTCCACATTTTAACATTCAACTAAAATTACTTCTAAACTTTTCAACATTCGACTTTGAAATTACATTCCAAAATTTTTAACGTCTAAAAATTTAACTCCATACATTTTCAACATTCAACTTTTAAATAGAAATTCACACATTTTCAACAGAAATTCAACCTTTACATTTCATTCTGAAACTTTTTTAACATCAACTTTTTAAAATTGATTGTAAAATTTTCCACACTCCAACTTTAAAAATTTCAACTTAAAATTTTTTACATTGAACTTAAGTTTAGTTCTAAAATTTTCAACATTCAACTTTAAATCTCTATTTACTTTGTAATTTTCAACATTCAACATTTAGATTTCAAAGCTGTAAAAATTTTTACCTTTTTACATTCAACTTTTAAATTAAATTCACACATTTTCAACATTGTGTGTTGACTTTTTTTTTTTTTGTAAATTGTTTACTTTTAAAATTTTCAACATTCAACCTTCCTTCCATTTCATTCTAAAGCTTTTGACACCAACTTTTCAATTAAATTCATACATTTTTCAACATTCAACTTTAAATTAGTTGTGTAAAATTTTACACATTCAACTTTAAAATTCCATTTTTAAATTTTGTAACACATTAGACTTTTAAATTTAATTCATACACATTTTCAACTTTTATACTTTTCTTTCCAAAATTTTCTGCAAATTTTAAAATGAATTCACAGATTTGCAACAAAGATTCAACACTTGGGTACAGATTCTACTAATCTTCTAAAACTTTCAGACATTCCACACTTGAATTAAAGCCACACATTTTCAACATTCAACTTTCTAAATTCAAGACATTCAATTCTTTAATTAAATTCTTGCATTTTCACAACTTATTCAACTTTTAAATTAATTTTTAACTTTACAACATTTTGTTGAACTTTTACATTTAAGTCAAATTTTCAACATTCAACAATCTTAAATGTCATTGTTCTAATATATTTCAACATTTAATTTTTGTATGTTTTTAGTTTTTGTAACATTCAACTTACAACTATTCCTAGGAAATTTTTCAACACAATAACATTGAACCTTGAAATTTCATTCTAAGAGTTTTAAATGATTAAACATTTAAATACATACATTTTCAAGCATTCAACTTCTTGATTTCATTAAGTCACCAAATTTTTACATTCTCGACTTTTTTGAATTTAATTCACACATTTTCAACATTGAAACTTTTTTAAATTTACTTTTAAAATTTTCAACATTCAACCTTATATATACATTTCATTCTGACGCTTTTAATATCAACTTTTAAATTGATTGTAAAATTTTCTAAACATTCACTAACCCTCTTCAAAATTTCATTTTTAAATTTTCTTAACATTTAGTAACTTTTTAAATTAAATTCATGGATTTTCAACTTTTAATCTTCTCTAAAATTTACATAGTAACATTTCAGAAAAAATATATAGAATTCTTACATTTTTCAACATTTAACTTTTAAATTAATTTCTTCTCAGCTTTTCAACATCTCAACTTTTAGATAAAAAGTTTGAAAGCTTTAAACATTCAACTTTTTTTTTTTTAAAGTAATTGTAAAATGTCCACATTCAACTTTAAAATTTCAGTTTAATTCTAAAATTTTTTAACATTCAAACTATTAAATGTCATTTTTTAAATTCTTCAACATTCAACTTTTTAAATTAGTTGTACAATTTTCAATATTCAAAACTTTAAAATTAAATTCATACATTTTCAACTTTTTACTTTTTCTCTAAAATTTTCTGTAGCAAACTTTTAAAATGAATCTGCTACAGATTTGCAACATTCAACTTAAATTTAATTTTTAAAAATCTTTCCAACATTCCATTTGAATTAAAAGCCACAATGGTTTTCAACATTGAACTTTCAAATTCTAATTCTAAAACTTTCAAACATTCACCCTTTAATTAGAAATTCTTTACATTTTCAACATGTAACTTTTAAATTAATTCTTCAACTTTTCTAACATTCAACTTTTTAGATTTAAGTCAAATTTTCAACATTCAACCCAGAATTTAATTCTGAATATCTTCAACATTTAATTCTACTTTTTTTTGCTAATTTTTAACATTCAACTTAAATTATTTCTGCAAAGTTTTCTAAACATTCAACTTTGAAATTTCATTCTACAGAGTTTTAACATTAAGCCATTTGAATACCATACCACATTTTCAACATTTGTCTCTCTCTCTAACTTGCTTAATTTCCATTATCAAAATTTTTACATTCTACTTTTTAAAATTAAATTCACACATTTTCAACATTGAACTTTTAAATTTACTTTCAAGAAAATTTTCAAACATTCAACCTTTGTTTATTTAATTTCAAAAACTTTTAACATCAACTTTTAAATGTCAGATTATTTCTTAAAAATTTCTCAACATTCAATCTTTAAAATTTCAATTCTAGAAATTTTTAACATTGTACATAAACTGGAAGTTTCTACATTCTAAAGATTTTCAACATTCAAACATGTAAATTCTCATTTTAACCTTTCAACAGTCAACCTTTATATTTCATTCTCTTAAACTTTAACATCAACTTTTCTAATTTAAAGTCATACATTTTTCAACATCCATCCATCCATCCATTCTCTTCCGCTTATCCGTTTGAGATCGGGTTAAGTGGGGGTAGCAGCTTACGCAGGAAACCCAGACTTCCCTCCCCAGCCACTTTCCGCCCAGCTCTTCTGGAGGAGGGGTCCCGAGGCGTGCTCCCAGGCCAGCCGCAGAGACATAGTCTCTCCTGCGTATCCTGGAGTCGCCAATCCCACAGGAAGATGCCTCTACACCAGTGGGGTGTGCCAAAAGCACACCTCACCAGGGAGGCGCGTCCGGAGTGCATCCTTACCAGATGCCCGAGACCACCTTCATGCATCTGGCTTCCTCTCGATGCAGAGGAGCAGCGTGCTCTACTTCTGAGCACACCTCCCGGAGTGGTCGAGAGAAGCCACACCTATCTCTAAGGTAGAGCCCGGACACCCTGCGGGAGGAAACTCATTTCGGCCGCTTGCATCCTGGGTGGATCTTGTTCTTTGGGAGATCACGACCACCACAGCTGAAAAGAAGAGCTGACCATAGGTGAGGGTAGTGGAACGTAGATCAACTGGTAAATTGAGAGCTTCTCGCCTTTCGGCTCCAGCTCCCTCTTTCACACTTTTTGCACGTGTGACCGGGATACCAGCGTCCGCATCACTGCAGAAGCTGCACCGACCTGCGCCTGTCGCATCTCTCCGCTGCATTTTTCCCTCACTCGTGAACAAGACCCTGAGATACTTAAACTCCTCTACTTGAGACAGGATCTTCTCCTTGACCTGGAGAAAGCACTCCACCCTTTTCCGACTGAGGACCATGGCCTCGGATTTGGAGGTGCTGCCTTTCATCCCAACCGCTTCACACTCGGCTGCCTCATTCTGAACCACCCAGGTGAGAGCTGAAGATCACGGACCTGATGAAGCCAACAGAACCACATCATCTGCGAGAAGCAACGACATGATACTGAAGTCACCAAACCAGACCCCCTCAATGCCTTGGCTGTGCCTAGAAATTCTGTCCATAAAAATTATGAACAGAATCAGTGACAAAAGACAGCCTTGGCGGAGTCCAACCCTCACTGGAAACACATCTGACTTACTACTGGCAATGTGGACCAGACTCTGGCACCAGTCACAAGGACCGAACCGCCAGCACCCATACCCCCGGTCCGGTACCCCATACTCTGGAGCACCCCCACAGGACTCCCCAGGGACACGGTCGACGCTTTCTCCAAGTCTACAAAACACATGTAGACTGGTTGGGCAAACTCCCATGCACCCTCCAGGATCCTGCTGAGGTGTGAGAGCTGGTCCACTGTTCCACAGCCGAGGCAGAAAACCACATTGCTCCTCCTGATTCCGAGATTCAACCTCCCAGCGGACCTCCTCTCCAGAACCCTGAATAGACTTTTACCAGGGAGGCTGAGGAGTGTGATCCCCTGTAGTTGGAGCAGCTCACACTCTCAATCCCCTTCCTAAAGAGGGGAACCACCACCCCGGTCTGTCAATCCAAAGGTACTGTCCCCAATGTCCCTGCGATGCTGCAGAGACGTGTCAGCCACAACACTCCCACAGCATCCAGAGCCTTTAAGAACTCCGGGCGGATCTCATCCACCCCCAGGGCCCTGCCACCGAGCAGCTTTTTAACCACCTCGGCGACCTCAACCCCAGAGATAGGAGAGCCCAGTCCCCAGTCTCTGCTTCCTCATAAGAAGGCGTGTCGGTGGGATTGAGGAGGTCCTCGAAGTATTCTCGCCACCGATTCACAACGGTCCGAGTCGATGTCAGCAGCGACCATCCCCACTATACACAGTGTTGGTGGTGCGCTGCTTCCCCTCCTGAGACGGGATGGTGGACCAGAATCTCCTCGGCCGTCCGAGTCATTCTCCATGGCCTCACCGAACTCCTCCCACACTCAAGTTTTAGCCTCGCGACCATCAAAGCCGCATTCCGCTTGGCAAGCCGGTATCTGTCAGCTGCCTCCAGAGTCCCACAGACCAAAAAGGCCTGACAGGACTCCTTCTTCAACAGCTTGATCGACATCCCTTACCGCAGGTGTCCACCAACGGGTTCGGGATTGCCGCCACGACAGGCACCAAATCCACCTTATGGCCACAGCTCTGGTCGACTGCCTCAACAATGGGGGCACGGAACATGGCCCATTCTCAATGTCCTCAGTGTCCCCCACCTCCCTCGGGATGTGGTGGACGTTCTGTCAGAGATGGGAGTTGAAACTCCTTCTGACAGGGGACTCTGCCAGATGCTCCCAGCAGACCCTCACAATACGTTTTGGTCTGCCAGATCGAACCGGCATCTTCCCCACCATCAAAGCCAACTCACCACCAGGTGGTGATCGGTTGACAGCTCTGCCCCTCTCTTCACCCGAGGTCACTAAGACATACGGCCGCAAGTCTGGTGACACGACTACAAAGTCGATCATCGAACTGCGGCCTAGGGTGTCCTGGTGCCAAGTACATATTGACACATATGTGACACACATGTGTGCCCACGTGAGCATTATAGTCCCCCAGCAGAACGAGGGAATCCCCAGGGGCGCCTCTCAGCACCCTCCAAGGACTCCAAAAAGGGTGGATACTCTGAACTGCTATTTGGCATAAGCACACACAACAGTCAGTACCCGCCCTCCCACTCGGCGGACGGAGGCTGCCCTCTCGTCGATCGGGCAAACCCCAATGTACAGGCACCGAGCCGCAGGGCAATAAGTATGCCCACACCTGCTCGGCGCCTCTCACCGCGGGCAACTCCAGAGTGGAATGATGTCCAACCCCTTTCAAGAGGACTGGTACCAGAGCCCAAACTGTGTGTGGAGGTGAGTCCAATTATATCTAGTCGGAACTTCTCCACCTCACACGCCAGTCCAGGCTCCTTCCCTGCCAGAGAGGTGACATTCCACGTCCCTAGAGCTAGCTTCTGTAGCCGGGGATTGGACCGCCAAGGTCCCCGCCTTCGGCTGCCACCCAACTCACAGCGCACACGACCCCCTTGGCCCCTCTCATGGGTGGTGGGCCCATGGGAAGGGTGACCCACGTTGCCTTTTCGGGCTGTGCCCGGACGGGCCCCATGGGTGTAGACCCGGACACCAGGCGCTCGCCCACGGGCCCCACCTCCAGGCCTGGCTCCAGAGGGGGGCCCCAGTAACCCGCGTCCGGGCAAGGGAAAACATTTGTGCTTAATCTTTTTAACCATAGGGGGTCTTTGAGCTGTGCTTTGTCTGGTCCCTCACCTACATTTTCAACATTCAACTTTTCAATTACTTGTAAAATTTTCAACATTCAATTTTTTACATACATGTTCAACTTTTTACTTTTCTCTAAAATTTTCAGCAGCTCTTAAAATGAGTTCACAGCTTTGCAACATTCACCTTAAATTTACTTCTAACACTTTCAACATTCCACTTGAATTAAAGCCACACGTTTTCAACATTCAACTTTCAAATTTAATTCTAAAACTTTCCAACATTAATTTTTAATTAAATTCTTACATTTACAACATACGACTTTTAAATTAATTTTCAACTTTCCAACATTCAACTTTTAGATTTACGTCAAATTTTCAACATTCAACTTAAACTTACTTCTAAAATTTTCAAACATTTCATTCCATATATTTTTAACTTTTAACATTCAACTTAACTTATTTCTAAAATTTTCAACATTCGACTTTGGAAATATCATTCTAACAGTTTTAACATTAAACATTTAAATTAAATTCATTGATTTTCAACTTTTAATGTTCTCTAAAATTTACAGCAACTTTTGAAATAAATTCTTACATTTTTCAACATTTAACTTTTAAATTAATTTTCAGCTTTTCAACATTCCAACTTTAGATTTAAGTCAAATTTTAACATTCAACTTTTGGATTAAAGTCACACATTTTTGACATTCAACTTAACTTTGATTCCAATATTTTCAACATTAAACTTTATATATTTCACATTTTTTGACATTTAACTAAAATTATTTCTAAACTTTTCAACATTCGACTTTGAAATTTCATTCTAAAATTCTTAACGTTAAAAATTTAAATCCATATCATTTTCAACATTCAACTTTTTGATTTCATTGTCAACATTTTTACATTCAACTTTTAAATTAAATTCACACATTTTCAACATTCAACCTTTACATTTCATTCTGAAACTTTTAACATCAACTTTTAAATTGATTGTAAAATTTTCCACACTCAACTTTAAAATTTCAACTTAAATTTTTTACATTCAACTTAAGTTTAGTTCTAAAATTTTCAACATTCAACTTTTAAATATACTTTTAAATTTTCAACATTCAACATTTAAATTAAAGTCATAGATTTTCAACTTTTTAATCTTCTCTAAAATTTTCAGCCACTTTTAAAATAAATTCTTACATCTTCAACATTCAACTTTTTAACTTAATTTTCAGCTTTTCAACCTTCAACTTTTAGATTTAAGTCCAACTTTCCAACATTCAACTTTTTTAAATTAATTGTAAAATTTTCCACATTCAACTTTCAAATTTCATTTTAAAAATTTTAACATTCAACCTAAGTTTAATTCTAAAATTTTGAACATTCAACTTTTAAATTTCATTTTTAAATTTCCATCATTCAACTTTTTGATTTACTTTCAACTTTTGGAATTATTTTAAATTTTCTTTTCAACTTTTCAACATTCAACCTTTACATTCCATTCTAAAACTTTTAAGATCAACTTTTAAATTAAATTCATACATTTTCAACATTCAACTTTTAAATTAGTTGTAAAATTTTACACATTCAACTTTAAAATTTAATTTTTAAAATTTTTAACATTCAACTTAAGTTCAATTCTAAAATTTTCAACATTCAACTTTTAAATTTCATTTTTAAATTTTCAACATTCAACTTTTAAATTTCATTTTTAAATTTTCAACATTCAACTTTTTAAATTTCATTTTTAAATTTTCATCATTCAACTTTTGGATTTAATTGTAAAAATCTTTAATTTTCTCTGAAATTTTCAGCAACTTTTAAAATACATTCTTACATTTTCAACATTCAAATTTTAAATTAATTTTCAGCTTTTCAACATTCAACTTTTAGATTAAAGTAAAATTTTCAACATTCAACTTTTAAATTAATTGTAACATTTTCAACTTTTAAATTAAATTCATACATTTTAAACTTTTTACTTTTCTCTAAAACTTTCCAGCAACTTTTAAAATGAATTCACAGATTTGCAACATTCAATTTGAATTTAATTCTAAAACTTTCAACATTCCACTTGAATTAAAGCCACACGTTTTAACATTCAACTTTGAAATTTAATTCTAAAACTTTCAGCATTCACCTTTGATTAAATTCTTACATTCTCAACATTTTAAATTAATTTACAACTTTTCAACATTCAACTTTTACAGTCAAATTTTCCAACATTCAACTGAAATTTAATTCCTAATATTTCAACATTCAACTTTTTGATTTTCTCTAAAATTTTCAGCAACTTTTAAAATTAATTCTTACATTTTCAACATTCAACTTTTAAATTAATTTTCAGCTTTTCAACATTCAACTTTTAGATTAAAGTCAAACATTCAACATTCAACTTTTAAATTAATTGTAAAATTTTCCACATTCAACTTTAAAATTTCATTTTAAAATTTTTAACATTCAACCTAAGTTTAATTCTAAAATTTTCAACATTCAACTTTTAAATTTCATTTTTAAATTTTCATCATTCAACTTTTTGATTTCATTGTAAAAATTTTTACGTTCAACTTTTGACTTAAATTCACACGTTTTCAACATTGAACTTTTAAATTTACTTTTAAAATTTTCAACATTCAACATTTACATTTCATTCTAACACTTTTAACATCAACTTTTAAATTCATACATTTTCAACATTCAGCTTTTAAATTAGTTGTAAAATTTTACACATTCAACTTTCAAATTACATATTAAAATTTTTAACATTCAACTTAATTTTAATTCTAAAATTTTCAACATTCAACTTTTTAGATTTCATTTTTAAATTTTCAACATTTAACTTTCAAATTAAATTCATACATTTTCAACTTTTTACTTTTCTTGCCAAGGGGTTTCTATGGAGTTGGCGCATGGAAATCGGTACACACGTGCAAGTTGACCAGACAGACGCACAAAAAAGTCTCTTGCACCAATTGTCTATTCGAAACGGGAAGTCAGCCCCTCGTGCAAAAATTCTCATAGGGAAAGTCGATGACTGTGTCATACCTCAAAGAAAATCGGTACAGATGTTAAGCATATCGGAGAAACAAAATTCCTCTTGGCAGGAAGCTCACATTCCAACAGGATGTCGGCCATTTTAAATTTTTTATTTTCTGATGAAGACGACCTCGTCCATGGGACTTTGCCCGATCAACTTCAAATTCGGTACAGATCATCTCCAGACTTAGCTGACTGGTCAAACGGTGTGGCTGCTAGGGCTAGGGTGCCCCCTGGTGGTAACAGGAAGTGTCCAGAATTGTATCTCCATGAAAGTTGATACACTGGTCAAGGGTGGCGACCTCTAACAACT